>CM026395.1:39615393-39689702 GCA_014843695.1 Archivesica marissinica
ACTGTATTCCGCCTCTGCATATTTAATCACTATACTGTATTCCGCCTCTGCATATTTAATCACTATACTGTATTCCGCCTCTGCATATTTAATCACTATACTGTATTCCGCCTCTGCATATTTAATCACTATACTGTATTCCGCCTCTGCATATTTAATCACTATACTGTATTCCGCCTCTGCATATTTAATCACTATACTGTATTCCGCCTCTGCATATTTAATCACTATACTGTATTCCGCCTCTGCATATTTAATCACTATACTGTATTCCGCCTCTGCATATTTAATCACTATACTGTATTCCGCCTCTGCATATTTAATCACTATACTGTATTCCGCCTCTGCATATTTAATCACTATACTGTATTCCGCCTCTGCATATTTAATCACTATACTGTATTCCGCCTCTGCATATTTAATAGTTTATTGATTTTCAACGGTAATATTGCAAAATATAATTATTTCAAATGTGTCAAAAGCTAGCTATCATGATGAGACCATTCAGCATCATTTCCAGGTATTAATACACATGTGTTGATATACGAAAATATTTAATGCAAACAGTTCCTGTATACCCCACAACCTCATAGAAGTGCCCTATTTTCTATAAGCACCCTGCTCTTTTCAAACCATGGGCTCAGATATATGGAAATACCCTGTAAACATATGTAAACGGCCACGATCTACAGAGAAAGAGAGAGAGAGGGGGAGAGCAGAGGAGAGAAAGAGAGAGAGGAGGGAGAGGAGAGAGAGAGGGGGAGAGGAGAGGAGAGAGAGCGAGCGAGAGAGAGAGAGAGGGAGAGGAGAGAGAGAGAGAGGGGGGAGAGGAGCGAGAGAGAGAGGGGGAGGGAGAGAGAGAGGGGGAAGGAGAGAGAGAGGAGAGAGAGAGAGAGAGAGAGAGAGAGAGAGAGAGAGGAGAGAGGGGGGAGAGCGAGAGAGAGCGAGAGAGGGGAGAGGAGAGAGAGAGAGAGAGAGAGAGAGAGAGTATTGTTGCATAAATAAAGCTGACCTATATTCCCTACTCACAGTAGCGTATTTAACATAAATGGCTGTCTATGCAATATGAGTGTGATCTACGAAGGGTATATATGTAAGTATGTAAGTATTGTAAGTAAATTATTTATTATTGTCCATAATAACAAAAGCATATTCACAACATCAATTAACATTCAACACCGGCCCATTTGACCTAACCAATACAATTATACGATATTATGACGTGAATAAATATATCGATTACAGCAACATTATATACGAACATAGATTTCCATTTAAAGTAGAATCTTATCTTATTTTGACATTGATTTATATGGTACACATTGTACGCTGTTGTCAATCGTCGGCACCAACATCAATCAACAGCTACATTGATTCCAGTGTCGACAACCGACCATATCATACCGAATAGACATACATATATTGATTACATGTATAATATTAATTATAATAAAGTAAGTTGGTGCGCATATTTACTTATTAGTTCGATCGTTTCAAGGTTAATACGACATGGGCATATATTTGTAGTGTAATTATACACGTCTCCGTAATGCCATAATGCCCCAAACCTAAATAACCAAACATTGATTGTACGAGTGTACAGGTCCAAGAACGAGGAGCCCGCTACATCTGTAACACATTCCCCACGAGGATCCCGCTACATCTGTAACACATTCCCCACGAGGATCCCGCTACATCTCTAACACATTCCCCACGAGGATCCCGCTACATCTGTAACACATTCCCCACGAGGATCCCGCTACATCTGTAACACATTCCCCACGAGGATCCCGCTACATCTGTAACACATTCCCCACGAGGATCCCACTACATCTGTAACACATTCCCCACGAGGATCCCGCTACATCTGTAACACATTCCCCACGAGGATCCCGCTACATCTGTAACACATTCCCCACGAGGATCCCGCTACATCTGTAACACATTCCCCACGAGGATCCCGCTACATCTGTAACACATTCCCCACGAGGATCCCGCTACATCTGTAACACATTCCCCACGAGGATCCCGCTACATCTGTAACACATTCCCCACGAGGATCCCGCTACATCTGTAACACATTCCCCACGAGGATCCCGCTACATCTGTAACACATTCCCCACGAGGATCCCGCTACATCTGTAACACATTCCCCATGAGGATCCCGCTACATCTGTAACACATTCCCCACGAGGATCCCGCTACATCTGTAACACATTCCCCACGAGGATCCCGCTACATCTGTAACACATTCCCCACGAGGATCCCGCTACATATGTAACACATTCCCCACGAGGATCCCGCTACATCTGTAACACATTCCCCACGAGGATCCCGCTACATCTGTAACACATTCCCCACGAGGATCCCGCTACATCTGTAACACATTCCCCACGAGGATCCCGCTACATCTGTAACACATTCCCCACGAGGATCCCGCTACATCTGTAACTCATTCCCCACGAGGATCCCGCTACATCTGTAACACATTCCCCACGAGGATCCCGCTACATCTGTAACACATTCCCCACGAGGATCCCGCTACATATGTAACACATTCCCCACGAGGATCCCGCTACATCTGTAACACATTCCCCACGAGGATCCCGCTACATCTGTAACACATTCCCCACGAGGATCCCGCTACATCTGTAACACATTCCCCATGAGGATCCCGCTACATCTGTAACACATTCCCCACGAGGATCCCGCTACATCTGTAACACATTCCCCACGAGGATCCCGCTACATATGTAACACATTCCCCACGAGGATCCCGCTACATCTGTAACACATTCCCCACGAGGATCCCGCTACATCTGTAACACATTCCCCACGAGGATCCCGCTACATCTGTAACACATTCCCCACGAGGATCCCGCTACATCTGTAACTCATTCCCCACGAGGATCCCGCTACATCTGTAACACATTCCCCACGAGGATCCCGCTACATCTGTAACACATTCCCCACGAGGATCCCGCTACATATGTAACACATTCCCCACGAGGATCCCGCTACATCTGTAACACATTCCCCACGAGGATCCCGCTACATCTGTAACACATTCCCCACGAGGATCCCGCTACATCTGTAACACATTCCCCATGAGGATCCCGCTACATCTGTAACACATTCCCCACGAGGATCCCGCTACATCTGTAACACATTCCCCACGAGGATCCCGCTACATCTGTAACACATTCCCCACGAGGATCCCGCTACATCTGTAACACATTCCCCACGAGGATCCCGCTACATCTGTAACACATTCCACAGAGTGTGCGTTTTATGTGTATTTATCATCGCTACTGGTTGCTAATATGAATGACGCCTCATGAAGAGATTAGTCATTTTAGATGTATGAGGATAGTGCAATGATCCAGACAGAGACACACTTCCAGAGTCTAGGCTGGTTGTTTTACTGCACGGTCATCTACACGAGTCCTCGGTTTAAAGTCCCATCTGAAAGACTGTTAATAGTATTAGGGTCAGACGGGGGGAGGGGATCGAACCAGCAAACCCTGGATTAATAATAATAAAGACTTTTAAAAGGTTAATATACCATGAGGCCCTCAACCAATATACAACTCAAATGATAGGACTATAAGTGAAAATTGCATATTGGAATTATATATACTGAGTCAAAAAAGAAACGATACCAAACTAAAAATGACGTAAAACGGATAAAACCATAGAAAGGTTTAATATATTATTACGTATCAGTACCGGGTATCTTATTGCAACGTCAGCCAACCATAAACACAGGTAAATAAACACCCGATAATCCTGGAACGCCGAATTTCCGATTTGCACGTGCTCCTCAACAAAGACAACTTCCTGCACATGTACAAATTGGAAACCCGGTTTATTGTACTGGTATTGCATTATCATCGAGGAAAAACACCTTACATACCCATTGTTACCTCTAACAAAATGCCTAGGCTAAACCGCAATCAGAGAATGCGTGCCATTGGCATGATTGACGGCGGTTTACGTCAGCTTGACGTCGCAAATCGACTTGGGGTTACGCGGATCACGATAACCCGTCTACTTCGATGTTATCGAACACATGGATCGGTGGACGACCGTCCAAGATCTGGTCGACCACGTGTGACGACGCGTGAACAGGACAGTCACATTCGGACGTCACATTTACGTGACCGGTTCCTACCTGCTACGCACACAGCTGCCGTTACTCCTGGGATGACCAACAATCTCATCAGTGCACAAACAGTCAGGAACCGGCTCGGTGAACGTGGCATTCGTGCCTATCGGCCATACGTTGGACCCATCCTGACACGACGTCACCGTGACGTATGGCGGGAATGGACGACGGAACGTGCTCGCTGGACTCGGTTACAGTGGAATTCGGTGATGTTTAGCGATGAATCGCGGTTCTGTTTGCGTCGAGCAGATGGCACAGAGCGGGTATATCGCAGACGCGGTGAACGTTACGCCGACGCATGTGTACGTCAGGTCGATCTGTTCGGGGGCGGAAGCATTATGGCGTGGGGCGGTATCACCTTCGGCAGTCGCACTGAACTGTTAGTGGTGGACGGGAACCTAAACGCCCAGCGGTACTGTGATGAGATCCTTGCGCCAGTTGTTGTGCCGTTCTTTAACGCCAAAAGAAACGTCACACTGTTCCAACAGGACAACGCCAGGTGTCATACTGCTCGGATTTCCACCACATTGTTAGAGCAGAACAATATTGAAACCCTGCCGTGACCTGCTTTGTCACCAGACTTGTCACCCATAGAACATGTGTGGGATACGTTAGACCGCCGCGTCAGACGACGTCAGCCGGTAACGTTAAACCAACTGAGGGATGTTTTGCGTCAGGAGTGGACACATATTGACCAGCAAGAGATTCAGACACTCTTCCGTTCGATGCGACGGCGGTGCATTGCAGTGAGAGGCGCAAATGGTGCCCATACTCGGTATTGACGTCTGTGTGAAAACTCCATTAAACCCCTGTCCGACGAATTACGTCATCATGCAGCAGACAGTTTCGGAGGCTCATTATGGTTTATGTGGTCCTCTTTCAAACATGTTGGACTATCATCTTATGATTTTTCAAAGAATGTTCTTAATAAATGTTTAAATTATAGACACATAAACACCAGGTATCGTTTCTTTTTTGACTCAGTATAGTAATGTGAAAGCTGAAACTAGAGAAGCTGTATATAATAATTATGTTATCGAATATGATGATATTTGGAATTGTCTAGCAGAGTTGAACACGGTAATGAGACAATTAATGACAATACATCTATATAACAATGTGCATATATGACTAATATGGGGGTATCTTGAAAATAAGTATGAAATCAGCTTAAAGACAGCTATTCACATAATCTAGTAACTATCGCAATATTACTACTCACATGTGCTAAATACTGTGTACAACACTCGACAGATCAACCACACTTCACAAATAATCGAAGTTACTAGGAACGCACGAATCTAATATTCAAAGAATGCCCGCACACATGGGCCACCGTAGGTAAGGGTAAGGAAACACAATCATCGCTGTCAGAAACATGGTGAGTGGTCGATTAGCGTCACTGTCAGAAACATTGTGAGTGGTCGATTAGCGTCACTGTCAGACACATGGTGAGTGGTAGATTAGCGTCCCTGTAAGACACATGGTGAGTGATTGATTAGCGTCACTGTCAGACATATTATGAGTGGTAGATTAACGTCACTGTCAGACACATTATGAGTGGTAGATTAACGTCACTGTCAGACACATGGTGTGTCGTATATTAGCGTCACTCTCAGACACATGGTGAGTTGTAGATTAGCATCTCTGCCAGACACATGACGAGTAATCGATTAGCATCACTGTGAGACACATGGTGAGTCGTATAGTAGCGTCACTGTCAGACACATTGTGAGTCGTATATTAGCGTCACTGTCAGACACATGGTGAGTTGTAGATTAGCATCTCTGCCAGACACATGACGAGTAATCGATTAGCATCCCTGCCAGACACATGACGAGTAATCGATTAGCATCCCTGCCAGACACATGATGAGTGGTCTATTAGCATCCCTGTCAGACACATGATGAGTGGTCTATTAGCATCCCTGCCAGACACATGATGAGTGGTCTATTAGCATCCCTGTCAGACACATGGTGAGTGGTAGATTAGCGTCACACTCAGACACATGGTAAGTGGTTGATTAGCTTCCCTACCTGACACATGGTGAATGGTAGATTACCGTCACTGTCAGAAACATGGTGAGTGGTAGATTAGCGTCCCTGTAAGACACATGGTGAGTGGTTGATTAGCGTCACTGTCAGACACATTATGAGTGGTAGATTAACGTCACTGTCAGACACATGATGAGTGGTAGATTAGCGTCACAGTCAGACACATGATGAGTGGTAGATTAGTGTCACAGTCAGACACATGGTGAGTGGTAGATCAGCATCACTGTCAGACACATGGTGAGTGGTATATTAGCGTCACAGTCAGACACATGGTGAGTGGTCAATTAGTATCCCTGTCAGACATATGATGAGTGGTCAATTAGTATCCCTGTCAGACACATGGTGAGTGGTCGATTAGCATCCCTACTAGACACATGGTGAGTGGTAGATTAGCGTCACTGACAGACACATGATGAGTGGTCGATTAGCATCCCTACCAGACACATGGTGAGTGGTAGATTAGTATCACGGTCAGACACATGGTGAGTGGTCGATTAGCATCCCTACCAGACACATGGTGAGTGGTAGATTAGCGTCACTCTCATACACATGGTGAGTGGTCGATTAACACCCCTATCAGACACATGATGAGTGGCCGTTTAGCGTCACTGTCAGTCACATGGTGAGTTGTCGAGTAGCATCCGTATGAGGCACATGGTGAGAGGTTGATTGGCATCCATACTAGACACATGACGAGTGGTAGATTAGCGTTACTGTCAGACACACATGAGTGGTCGATTAGCCTCCCTGTTAGACACATGGTGAGTGGTCGATTAGCATCCCTACCAGACACATGGTGAGTGGTAGATTAGTATCACGGTCAGACACATGGTGAGTGGTAGATTAGCGTCACTGTTAGACATATGATGAGTGGTCGATTATCATCCCTACCAGACACATGGTGAGTGGTAGATTAGCGTCACTGTCAGACACATGGTGAGTGGTAGATTAGCATCCCTACCAGACACATGGTGAGTGGTAGATTAGTATCACTGTCAGAAACATGGTGAGTGGTAGATTAGCGTCCCTGTAAGACACATGGTGAGTGGTTGATTAGCGTCACTGTCAGACACATTATGAGTGGTAGATTAACGTCACTGTCAGACACATGATGAGTGGTAGATTAGCGTCACAGTCAGACACATGATGAGTGGTAGATTAGCATCACTGTCAGAAACATGGTGAGTTGTAGATTGGCGTCAGATACGTGGTGAGTGTTCGATTATCGTCACTGTCAGACACATGGTGAGTGGTATATTAGCGTCACTGTCAGACACATGGTGAGTGGTCGATTAGCATCCCTACCAGACACATGGTGAGTGGTAGATTAGCGTCACTGTCAGACACATGGTGAGTGGTAGATTAGCGTCACACTCAGACACATGGTGAGTGGTAGATTAGCGTCACACTCAGACACATGGTGAGTGGTCGATTAGCATCCCTACCAGACACATGGTGAGGGGTTGATTGGCATCCATACCAGACACATGACGAGTGGTAGATTAGTGTTACTGTCAGACACACATGAGTGGTCGATTAGCATCCCTGTTAGACACATGGCGAGTGGTCGATTAGCATCCCTGTCAGACACATGGTGAGTGGTAGATTAGCGTCACTGTCAGACACATGAGTGGTAGATTAACATCACTATCAGACACGTGTTGAGTGGTCGATTAGCAACCCTACAAGACACACCGTGAGTGGTCGATTAGCTTCACTGTCAGACACATGATGAGTGGTCGATTAGCATCACTATCAGACACATGATGAGTGGCACATTAGCTTTACTGTCAGACACATGATGAGTGGTAGATTAGCATCACTGTCAGACACATGATGAGTGGTAGATTAGCGTCACTGTCAGACACATGGTGAGTGGTCGATTAGCGTCACTGTCAGACACATGAGTGGTAGATTAACATCACTATCAGACACGTGTTGAGTGGTCGATTAGCAACCCTACAAGACACACCGTGAGTGGTCGATTAGCTTCACTGTCAGACACATGATGAGTGGTCGATTAGCATCACTATCAGACACATGATGAGTGGCACATTAGCTTTACTGTCAGACACATGATGAGTGGTAGATTAGCATCACTGTCAGACACATGATGAGTGGTAGATTAGCGTCACTGTCAGACACATGGTGAGTGGTCGATTAGCGTCACTGTCAGACACATGAGTGGTAGATTAACATCACTATCAGACACGTGTTGAGTGGTCGATTAGCAACCCTACAAGACACACCGTGAGTGGTCGATTAGCTTCACTGTCAGACACATGATGAGTGGTAGATTAGCGTCACTGTCAGACACATGAGTTGTCGATTAGCATCACTGTCAGACACAAAAACGTACAAAAACGTACATATAGGCACATAGACGTACATAAACGTACACAAACGTGCATAAACGTACATAAACGTACATAATCATGCAAATACCGCGCATAAACGTGCATAAAGACACATAAACTTACATACACATGCATTAATGCACATAGACTAACCTAAACGTGCATAAACGCCCATAAACGAACAAAAACACACATAAACGCACATAAACGTACAAAAACCTACATATACGTAAATAAACTTAAATAAACGTGCATAAACGTACATACACGTACAAAACACACACAAACACACATATACGCACATACACGTGCATAAACGAACATACACGCTCATAAACGCACAAAACACGAATAAACGCACATATACGCACATAAAAGTACATAAACGTACATAGATGTGCACAAACGCACATAAACGAACAAAAACGTACATAATGGCACATAGACGTACATAAACGTACACAAACGTGCATCAACGTGCATAAACGTACATAATCGTGCAAATACGCGCAGAAACGTGCATACACGTACATAATCGTGCATATACATAAATGGACATAAACGTGTATAAACGCACATAGACTAACCTAAACGCCCATAAACGCACATAAACGCCACAAAACGTACATAAACGTTCATAAACGCACATAAACGAACAAAAGCGTACATAAAGGCACATACACGTACATAAACGTGCATAAACGTACATATTCGTGGAAATACGCGCATAAACGTGCAAAAACGCACATAAACGTACAAAAACGTACATAAACGTACATAATCGTGCATACACATAAATGGACATGAACGTGCATAAACGTACATACACGTACAAAACACATATAAACGCACATATACGCACATAAACGTGCATAAGCGAACATACATGTGCATAAACGCATAAAACGTACATAAATATTCATAAACGCACGTAATCTAACTAAAACGTACAAACACGTACATAAATGGACATAAACGTGCATAAACGCACACAAACGTACAAAACGTACAAAAACGTGCATAAACGTATATATACGCACATAAACGTGCATAAACGAACATACACGTGCATAAACGCACAAAACGTACATAAACGTTCATAAACGCACGTAATCTAACTAAAACGTACACAAACTTACACAAACGTGCACAAACGCACATAAATGAACAAAAACGTACATATAGGCACATAGACGTACATAAACGTACACAAACGTGCATCAACGTGCATAAACGTACATATTCGTGCAAATACGCGCAGAAACGTGCACAATTGTACATAATCGTGCATACACATACATGGACATAGCCGCCTATTAAACGCACATAAACTAACCTAAACGTGCATAAACGCCCATAAACGCACAAAAACACACATAAACGCACAAAACGTACATGAACGTGCATAAACGCACATAATCCAACTTAAGCGTACAAAAACGTACATAAATCACACATAAACGAACAAAAACGTCCAAAACGTGCATAGAGGCACATAAACATACATAAACGTACATAATCGTGCATGCACATAAATGGACATAAAAGTGCATAAACGCACACAATCCCACATAAACGCACATAAACGCACATAGACGTACATAAACGTATATAAACGCACATAAACGCAAATTATCGAACAAATAACGCACATAAATGGAAAAAAACGTACAAAATACACATAAACGCACAAAAACTCTCACAAATGCAGACAAACATACAAAAACGTACATAAACGTAAATGAACTTACATGAACGTGCATAAACATACATACACGTACAAAACACACATAAACACACATATACGCACATAAACGTGCATAAACGAACATACATGTGCATACACGCATAAAACGTACATAAATATTCATAAGCGCATGTAATCTAACTAAAACGTACAAACACGTACATAAATGGACATAAACGTGCATAAACGAACATACATGTGCATAAGCACACAACACGTTCATAAACGTTCATAAACGCACGTAATCTAACTAAAACGTACACAAACGTACACAAATGTGCACAAACGCACATAAATGAACAGAAACGTACATAAAGGCACATAGACGTACATACACGTACACAAACGTACATAATCGTGCAAATACGCGCAGAAACGTGCATAAACGTACATAATCGTGCATACACATAAATGGACATAGCCGCGTAATAAACGCACATAAACTAACCTAAACGTGCATAAACGCACATAAACGCACAAAACGTACATGAACGTGCATACACGCACATAATCCAACTTAAGCGTACAAAAACGTACATAAATGTGCATAAACGCACATAAGCGAACAAAAACGTACAAAACGTACATAAAGGCACATAAACCTACATAATCGTGCATACACATAAATGGACATAAACGTGCATAAACGCACATAAACGTACATAAACGTGTATTAGCGCACATAAACTAACATAAACGTGTATAAACGCCCATAAACGCACAAGACGTACATAAACGTGCATAAACGCACGTAAACGAACAAAAACGTAGAAAACGTACATAAAGGCACATAAACGTACATAAACGTACACAAACGTGCATAAACGTACAGAAACGTACATATTCGTGCAATTACGCGCATAAACGTGCACAAACGCACATAAACTAACAAAAACGTACATAAACGTACACAAACGTGCATAAACGTACATATCGTGCACATACGTGCAGAAACGTGCAGAAACGTGCATACACGTACATAATCGTGCATATAATTGGACATAAACGTGTATAAACGCACATAGACAAACCTAAACGTGCAAAAACGCCCATACACGCACATAAACGCACATAAACGCCACAAAACGTATATAAACGTGCATAAACGCACATAAACGAACAAAAACGTAAATAAAGGCACATAAACGTACATAAACGTACATAAACGTACATATTCGTGCAAATACGCGCATAAACGTGCAAAAACGCACATAAACGAACAAAGACGTACAAAACGTACATAAAGGCACATAAACATACATAAACGTACATAATCGTGCATACACATAAATGGACATAAACATGCATAAACGCACATACACGTGCATTAACGCACATCACTAACCTAAACGCACATAAACGCACATAAACGTACATAAACGTGCATTAACGCACATAAACTAACCTAAACGCACATAAACGCACATAAACGCCCATAAACGCACACAATCCCACATAAACGCACATAGACCTACACAAACGTATATAAACGCACATAAACGCAAAATAACACACATAAACACACATAACGCACATAAACGCAAATAATCGAACAAATAACACATATAAACGGGAAAAAACGTACAATACGTACATAAACGCCAATAAACGCACAAAAACACACATAAACGAATAAAAGTACGTAAACGTGCATAGACGCACATATGCTAACTTAAACGTACAAAAACGTACATAAACGTAAATGAACTTACATGAACGTGCATAAACATACATACACGTACAAAACACACATAAACACACATATACGCACATAAACGTGCATAAACGAACATACATGTGCATACACGCATAAAACGTACATAAATATTCATAAGCGCATGTAATCTAACTAAAACGTACAAACACGTACATAAATGGACATAAACGTGCATAAACGAACATACATGTGCATAAGCACACAACACGTTCATAAACGTTCATAAACGCACGTAATCTAACTAAAACGTACACAAACGTACACAAATGTGCACAAACGCACATAAATGAACAGAAACGTACATAAAGGCACATAGACGTACATACACGTACACAAACGTACATAATCGTGCAAATACGCGCAGAAACGTGCATAAACGTACATAATCGTGCATACACATAAATGGACATAGCCGCGTAATAAACGCACATAAACTAACCTAAACGTGCATAAACGCACATAAACGCACAAAACGTACATGAACGTGCATACACGCACATAATCCAACTTAAGCGTACAAAAACGTACATAAATGTGCATAAACGCACATAAGCGAACAAAAACGTACAAAACGTACATAAAGGCACATAAACCTACATAATCGTGCATACACATAAATGGACATAAACGTGCATAAACGCACATAAACGTACATAAACGTGTATTAGCGCACATAAACTAACATAAACGTGTATAAACGCCCATAAACGCACAAGACGTACATAAACGTGCATAAACGCACGTAAACGAACAAAAACGTAGAAAACGTACATAAAGGCACATAAACGTACATAAACGTACACAAACGTGCATAAACGTACAGAAACGTACATATTCGTGCAATTACGCGCATAAACGTGCACAAACGCACATAAACTAACAAAAACGTACATAAACGTACACAAACGTGCATAAACGTACATATCGTGCACATACGTGCAGAAACGTGCAGAAACGTGCATACACGTACATAATCGTGCATATAATTGGACATAAACGTGTATAAACGCACATAGACAAACCTAAACGTGCAAAAACGCCCATACACGCACATAAACGCACATAAACGCCACAAAACGTATATAAACGTGCATAAACGCACATAAACGAACAAAAACGTAAATAAAGGCACATAAACGTACATAAACGTACATAAACGTACATATTCGTGCAAATACGCGCATAAACGTGCAAAAACGCACATAAACGAACAAAGACGTACAAAACGTACATAAAGGCACATAAACATACATAAACGTACATAATCGTGCATACACATAAATGGACATAAACATGCATAAACGCACATACACGTGCATTAACGCACATCACTAACCTAAACGCACATAAACGCACATAAACGTACATAAACGTGCATTAACGCACATAAACTAACCTAAACGCACATAAACGCACATAAACGCCCATAAACGCACACAATCCCACATAAACGCACATAGACCTACACAAACGTATATAAACGCACATAAACGCAAAATAACACACATAAACACACATAACGCACATAAACGCAAATAATCGAACAAATAACACATATAAACGGGAAAAAACGTACAATACGTACATAAACGCCAATAAACGCACAAAAACACACATAAACGAATAAAAGTACGTAAACGTGCATAGACGCACATATGCTAACTTAAACGTACAAAAACGTACATAAACGTAAATGAACTTACATGAACGTGCATAAACATACATACACGTACAAAACACACATAAACACACATATACGCACATAAACGTGCATAAACGAACATACATGTGCATACACGCATAAAACGTACATAAATATTCATAAGCGCATGTAATCTAACTAAAACGTACAAACACGTACATAAATGGACATAAACGTGCATAAACGAACATACATGTGCATAAGCACACAACACGTTCATAAACGTTCATAAACGCACGTAATCTAACTAAAACGTACACAAACGTACACAAATGTGCACAAACGCACATAAATGAACAGAAACGTACATAAAGGCACATAGACGTACATACACGTACACAAACGTACATAATCGTGCAAATACGCGCAGAAACGTGC
Organism: Archivesica marissinica; assembly: GCA_014843695.1. Classification (NCBI taxonomy): domain Eukaryota; kingdom Metazoa; phylum Mollusca; class Bivalvia; order Venerida; family Vesicomyidae; genus Archivesica; species Archivesica marissinica. Next base: position 39,629,517 of record CM026395.1, read on the forward strand.
ATAAACGTACATAATCGTGCATACACATAAATGGACATAGCCGCGTAATAAACGCACATAAACTAACCTAAACGTGCATAAACGCACATAAACGCACAAAACGTACATGAACGTGCATACACGCACATAATCCAACTTAAGCGTACAAAAACGTACATAAATGTGCATAAACGCACATAAGCGAACAAAAACGTACAAAACGTACATAAAGGCACATAAACCTACATAATCGTGCATACACATAAATGGACATAAACGTGCATAAACGCACATAAACGTACATAAACGTGTATTAGCGCACATAAACTAACATAAACGTGTATAAACGCCCATAAACGCACAAGACGTACATAAACGTGCATAAACGCACGTAAACGAACAAAAACGTAGAAAACGTACATAAAGGCACATAAACGTACATAAACGTACACAAACGTGCATAAACGTACAGAAACGTACATATTCGTGCAATTACGCGCATAAACGTGCACAAACGCACATAAACTAACAAAAACGTACATAAACGTACACAAACGTGCATAAACGTACATATCGTGCACATACGTGCAGAAACGTGCAGAAACGTGCATACACGTACATAATCGTGCATATAATTGGACATAAACGTGTATAAACGCACATAGACAAACCTAAACGTGCAAAAACGCCCATACACGCACATAAACGCACATAAACGCCACAAAACGTATATAAACGTGCATAAACGCACATAAACGAACAAAAACGTAAATAAAGGCACATAAACGTACATAAACGTACATAAACGTACATATTCGTGCAAATACGCGCATAAACGTGCAAAAACGCACATAAACGAACAAAGACGTACAAAACGTACATAAAGGCACATAAACATACATAAACGTACATAATCGTGCATACACATAAATGGACATAAACATGCATAAACGCACATACACGTGCATTAACGCACATCAACTAACCTAAACGCACATAAACGCACATAAACGTACATAAACGTGCATTAACGCACATAAACTAACCTAAACGCACATAAACGCACATAAACGCACATAAACGTACATAAACATGCATAAACGCCCATAAACGCACACAATCCCACATAAACGCACATAGACCTACACAAACGTATATAAACGCACATAAACGCAAAATAACACACATAAACACACATAACGCACATAAACGCAAATAATCGAACAAATAACACATATAAACGGGAAAAAACGTACAATACGTACATAAACGCCAATAAACGCACAAAAACACACATAAACGAATAAAAGTACGTAAACGTGCATAGACGCACATATGCTAACTTAAACGTACAAAAACGTACATAAACGTACATAAACGTGCATAAACGCACAAAACCGTACATAAAAGCACAAAAACACACATAAACGCACATAAACGTTCACAAATGCACACAAATATACAAAAACGTACATAAACGTAAATGAACTTACATAAACGTGCATAAACGTACATACACGTACAAAACACACATAAACACACATATACGCTGCACATAAACGTGCATAAACGACCATACACGTGCATAAACACATAAGACGTACATATATATTCATAAACGCACATAATCTAACTAAAACGTACAAACACGTACATACACGTGCATAAACGCATAAAACGTACATAAACTTTCATAAACGCACGTAATCTAACTAAAACGTACACAAACGTGCACAAACGCACATAAACGAACAAAAACGTACATAAAGGCACATAGACGTACATAAACGTACACAAACGTACATAATCGTGCAAATACGCGCAGAAACGTGCATAAACGTACATAATCGTGCATACACATAAATGGACATACACGTGCATAAACGCACATAAACGTACATAAACGTGTATTAACGCACATAAACGTGCATAAACGCCCATAAACGCCCATAAACGCCCATAAACGCACAAAATCCCACATAGACGCACATAAACTAACCTAAACGTGCAAAAACGCCCATAAATGCACAAAACATACATAAACGTGCATAAATGCACATAAACGAACAAAAACGTAGAAAACGTACATAAAGGCACAAAAACGTACATAAACGTACACAAGCGTGCATAAACGTACAGAAACGTACATATTCGTGCAATTACGCGCATAAACGTGCAAAATCGCACATAAACGAACAAAAACGTACATAAAGGCACATAAACGTACAAAAACGTACATAAACGTACATAATCGTGCATACACATAAATGGACATAAACATGCATAAACGCACATAAACGTACATAAACGTGCATTAACGCACACAAACTAACCTAAACGTGCATATACGCCCATAAGCGCACAAATTCCCACATAAACGCACATAGACGTACATAAACGTATATAAACGAACATAAACACAAAATAACACACATAAACGCCCATAAACGCACACAAACAAACATACACGAATAACACGTACATAAACGTTCATAAACGCACGTAATCTAACTAAAACGTACAAACACGTACATAAACGCACATATACGAACAAAAACGTACATAAATGCACATAAACGTACACAAACGTGCATAAACGTACATAATCGTGCAAAACACACATAAACGTAAATAAACATAAATAAACGCACATAAACGCACACTACGTACATAAACGTGCATAAACGCACATACTCTAACTTAGACGTGCATAAACGCACATATACGCACATAAACGTACATAAACGTACATAAACGTACATAAATGTGCATAAACATACATAAACGTACAAAACACACATAAACGCACATATACGCACATACACGTGCATAAACGAACATATACGTGCATAAACGCACATAAACGTTAAACGTGCATAAACGCCCATAAGCGCACAAAAACCCACATAAACGCACATAAACGTACATAAACGCCCATAAACGCACAAAAACACACATAAACGCACATAAACGTACATAAACGCCCATAAACGCACAAAAACACACATAAACGAATAAAACGTTCATAAACACACATAATCTAACTTAAACGTGCATAAACGTGCATAAACACACATATACGCACATATACGCACATAAACGCACATAAACGCACATAAACGCACATAAACGTACATAAACGTGCATAGACATACATAAACGTACAAAACACACATAAACGCACATATACGCACATACACGTGCATAAACGAACATATACGTGCATAAACGCACATAAACGTTAAACGTGCATAAACGCCCATAGGCGCACACAAACCCACATAAACGCACATAAATGTACATAAACGCCCATAAACGCACAAAAACACACATAAACGAATAAAACGTACATAAACGTTCATAAACACACATAATCTAACTAAAACGTACAAACACGTACATAAACGTACATAAACGTGCATAAACGTGCATAAACACACACAATCGTACACAAACGTATAGAAACGTGCATAAACGCACATATACGAACAAAAACGTACATAAATGCACATAAACGTACACAAACGTGCATAAACGTACATAATCGTGCAAAACACACATAAATGTAAATAAACATACACAAACGTACATAAACGTACATAAACGCACATAAACGCACACTACGTACATAAACGTGCATAAACGCACATACTCTAACTTAAACCCACATAAAAGCACATAGACGTACATAAACGTACATAAACATACATAAACGTACATAAACGTATATAAACGAACATAAACACAAAATAACATACATAAACGCACATATACGCACATACACGTGCATAAACGAATAAAACGTACATAAACGTTCATAAACACACGTAAAACGTACAAACACGTACATAAACGTACATAGACGTGCATAAACGTACATAAACGTGCATAAACGTGCATAAACGTGCATAAACGTACAAAACACTCATAAACGCACATATACGCACATAAACGTGCATATACGAACATACACGTGCATAAACGCACATAAACGTACATAAACGTGCATAAACGTACATAAACGCACAAAAACACACATAAACACACATAAACGCACATAAACGCTCACAGACGAACACAAACGTACACAAACGTACATAAACGTAAATAAACATACATAAATGTGCATAAACGTACATAAACGTACAAAACACACATAAACGCACATATACGCACACAAACGTGCATAAACGTACACAAACGTACATAATCGTTCAAATACGAGCAGAAACGTGCATAAAGACACATAAACGTACATATACGTACATAATCGTGCATACACATACATGAACATAATCGTGCATAAACGTGTATTAACGCACATAGACTAACCTAAACGTGCATAAATGCCCATAAGCGCACAAAATCCCACATAAACGCACATAGACGTACATAAACGTATATAAACGCACATAAACGCACACTAACACACAGAAACGCACATAATCGAACAAAAAATGCACATAAACGTACATAAACGCACACAAACGTACATAAACGCACATAAACGCACATAATCGAACAAAAAAACGCACATAAACGTGCATAAACGTAAATAAACGTACATAAACGCACAAAGGACACATATACGCACATAAACATACAAAAACGTACATAAACATAAATAAACATACATAAACGTGCATAAACGTACATAAACGCATAAAAACACACATAAACGCACATAAATGCTCACAAAAACACACAAACGTACATAAACGTAAATAAACACACATAAACGTGCATAAACATACATAAACTTAAAAAACACACATAAACGCACATAAACGTACATAAACGTGCATAAACGAACATACACGTGCATAAACGCACATAAACGCACATAAACGTAAATAAACATACATAAACGTGCATAGACGTACATAAATGTGTGCATTAACGAACATAAACGTACACAAACGTGCATAAATGTACATAAACGTACATAATCGTGCATACACATATATGGACATAAACGTGTACTAACGCACATAAACTAACCTAAACGTGCATAAACGCCCATACGTACATAAACGTATATAAACACACGTAAACGCACATAAACGCACATAATCGAACAAATAATGCACATAAACGTACATAAACGCACACAAACGTACATAAACGCACATAAACGCACATAATAGAACAAAAAACACACATAAACGTACATAAATGCACATAAACGCACAAAACACACATAAACGTACATAAACATAAATAAACATACATAACGTGCATAAACGCACACAAACATACATAAACGCACATAAACGCACACAAACGCACACAAACATACATAAATGCACATAAACGCACAAAACACACATAAACGTACATAAACATAAATAAACATACATAACGTGCATAAACGCACACAAACATACATAAACGCACATAAACGCACACAAACATACATAAACGCACATAAACGCTCACAAACATACATAAACGCACATAAACGCACAAAACGCACATAAACGCACACAAACGCACACAAACATACATAACGTGCATAAACGCACACAAACATACATAAACGCACATAAACGCACACAAACATACATAAACGCACATAAACGCTCACAAACATACATAAACGCACATAAACGCACACAAACATACATAAACGCACATAAACGCACACAAACATACATAAACGCACATAAACGCTCACAAACGCACACAAACGTACATAATCGTAAATAAACATACATAAAAGTGCATAAACATACATAAACGCACAAAAGACACATATACGCACATAAACGTACATAAACGTAAATAAACATACATAAACGTGCATGAACGTACATAAACGCATAAATACACACAAAAACACACATAAACGCTCACAAACGCACACGAACGTACATAAACGTAAATAAACACACATAAACGTGCATAAACATACATAAACGTACAAAACACACATAAACGCACATGTACGCACATAAACGTTGTTCTTGTTTCAAATAGTGAACATTTTCTTCATTCTGGAGTTGATGAACACTTTCTACAACAAGACCAAAGGTACCATTGCCCTGTCTTTGGAATCTTAAAATTTCGGAAACCCAAGCATAAATGTTTTGATAAACTCATCTGGAAATACGATCGAGGTAATTACGACCAACTTCGTTCTGACTTCAGTAACTATGAATGGAATGGCTGTCTTCATGACGATATTGATATATATGCATATAACATCTCCTCTAAAATTACAGATATTGCTAAACAAAACATACCAAGTCAAACCATAATAGTAAGACCATTATAACCAACCTGGATAACTACCGACATCAAAAAACAAATACGCAAGCGAAAACTAACATACAGGAAAGCCAAGGCGACTCAATCTATCTATCAATGGCAGAAATTCAGACAAATTCGCAACGAAACGATTCTTCGTATTCGCCACGCCAAATCTGCACATTTCTCAAAGCTCTCTGATAGACTAAAGAATGGATCATTTTCTTCTAAAGAATGGTGGAAAACTCTCAAATCATTCATGTCTAATCATTCTAGCAACACAATTCCTCCATTACAGCACCCAGACACACAACTACCGACCTTCTCTGACTCTGAAAAGGCAAATCTTCTTAACAACTACTTTCAGGAACAGACAAACATCGATGATGACAACAGACAAGTACCAGATCTGGGCCCACCGCGTTCCATGGTTCGACTGCATGAAATAAATATCGAAGTAGATGAAGTTACTGATGTTTTAAAGTCTTTACAAGTCGACAAAGCGGCAGGACCAGACGGAATAAGCAACAAAATCCTCTACGAATCCTCTCAGGAGCTATCCAAACCACTATGTGATCTTTTTAATTTCTCATTGCAATGCAGACGAGTTCCAACCAGTTGGAAAGAAGCCCACATTAATGCTGTATACAAAAAGGGAGATGCATCACTCCCTAGCAATTATCGTCCAATCTCTTTGTTAAATACAATTGAAAAAGTATTCGAGCGTCTCATATTCAAACATCTTTTCAACCATCTTCGGGAAACCCAGTTTCTATCTTCTGCTCAATCAGGGTTCATACCGGGTGACTCAACTGTAAACCAGCTAACGTACATATACGATACACTATGTAAAGCTCTCGATGATGGTCTCGAAGTGAGAACGGTCTTCTTCGATATAAGTAAAGCCTTTGATAAAGTCTGGCATAAAGGTCTACTGGCAAAACTATTACACGCAGGTATATCCGGTCCTCTTTTTCAATGGTTTTGAGATTATCTGTCCAACCGAAGACAAAGAGTTGTTCTTCCTGGAAGCAAATCGACATGGGCAAATATAAGAGCCGGAGTTCCACAGGGTCAATCCTAGGTCCTATGCTTTTCATCATTTTCATCAACGACATTGTCGACGACATCTCTTCCTCCATCAACTTATTTGCAGACAATACAAGTCTCTATGTGATCGTTGAGCAACCTCGTACAGCTGCAGACCGTCTCCAAAACGATATACTCAGAATTTCTACATGGGCTAACAAATGGCTTGTAACTTTCAACCCAGCAAAGTCCGAATCTGTTCTCATCTCAAGGAAGCGAAATCAGCAACTACATCCTCCTCTCTTTATGTTTGACCAACGCATCCCTGAAGTTCCAGACCATAAACATCTTGGGACATTTCTATCTAACGACTGTAGTTGGCATTCGCATATGGACTATATTATCGAGAAAGCATGGACACGAGTCAATATTATGCGGAAGCTAAAATTCTCGCTTGATCGTAGATCACTTGAAATTATATACCTTTCCTTTATAAGGCCTCTCCTTGAATATGCTGATGTTGTATGGTGCAACTGTACCAAATATGAGATGGAACAGCTGGATAAAATCCAAAACGAATGTGGCAGAATTGCCACTGGACCAACTAAGTTCTTTTCTTTGCTAAACCTACACCTGGAAACCAGATGGGAAAGTTTAACGGACAGAAGAAACAAACACAAGCTTATTATGTTCTATAAAATGAACACCAACCAAACACCTGACTATCTCTCCTCATTGATTCCCCGACAAGCAGAAACCCGGTACAATTTAAGAAATTCAGAACATATCCACGGAGTGCATTCCAGAACGTCACTATACTATTATTCTTTCTTGCCTTCAACAATTCGGAATTGGAACTCTCTGCCTTCTACGGTTCATAACTCTCCCTCAGTACAGACATTCAAGGCCAATCTCAATAGAAACAAGAGCAAAGTCCCTCCATACTTTTATGTGGGTACACGATAACTCCAAGTCCTCCATACACGCCTTCGTACGAAATGTAGTGGTCTTAAGTATCACCTTTTCCTAAACAATATTACTCCTACAGCGTTATGTAATTGTGGTGAAATGGAGACAAACTTCCACTATTTCTTTGAGTGTAGAATGTACAATGTTTGCCGTACAACTCTAAATAACAATCTTCACAATTTCAACATAGATCTCGAAACCCTCCTATCAGGAAATCCGGCCCTATCCGACCAGGAAAACACTCTCATATTCACACATGTTCATACCTACATATCTGATAGTAAGCGATTTGAATAATAGCATTAATAACGATTATTGTGACATGAGACATACATTCTCTCCTCTCTTATCTTCTTATCACCTTCTTCTCACTACATTCTTTTTTCTCTCGCTCTCTCACTCACAATCCACTATATTATGATCTTTATTAATGTTTAACATGTAGTTATTTTCGCATGTTTTCATGTTAAACCTTTCCTAACTCTATAACACAATTGCAAAAGCCAACCGAAATACATACAATCTTTGCAGAGTAGAAGAATTATATAAGACTCTGTCTTCCATTCTAATCCTGTTTCTGTATTCTGATTATGCGTGGTGTATGCATTGTTCAATATGTATTATAATGGGAAATAAAATATGTTTAAACTAAACGTGCATAAACATACATAAACGTGCATAAACGTACCTAAACGTACATATAAGTGCATTAACGCACATATACGAACAAAAACGTATAAAAACATACATAAAGGCACATAAATGTACATAAACGTGCATAAACGTGCATAAACGTACATAAAGGTACAAAACACACATAAACGCACATATACGCACATAAACGTGCATAGACGTGCATAAACGAACATGCACGTGCATAAACGCACAAAACGTACATAAATAAGTATATAACTCTGCCAAGGCGTCTTCAAATATATGCACATTCAACTATTCCCTCCTCTCTAGACATATGGAATAAGCTAGATAATTCTATCCGTGACACTAACTCTTTAAGTGAGTTTAAAAGCAAGCTGAAACAAATCTACAAAGGTGCTATCGTACCCGAATCCTACATAATATCAATTATTTGTCCTTCTTTTTGTCTTGTAAGTATGGAGTGGGGAGAGCTAATCTTTGTGGTTGGGGTGCATGCACTATCTCTTAGTTTTTTCGCATATGATATTATAATTAACAAATATTCAACACGAAACTTAATTGTATGTGTTCTTTTTCTACATCAGATCATACATTACAGATATTGTTCATCCAACATTGTTTATTTAGTTCGAAGTGACGGGGAGGGCTGTAAATAATGTTGTTATAACTTGTAGCCCAACCCAGTTGCTCTTTTTCCCTTGACAAAACAAATGTATCGTATACTGCAATCATATAATTACATATTAATCTCTGATTTGTTCTTAGTATTGTATGTATATATGTAATGTATTGTATGAAAAAATTCAATAACATATTATTACGTGCATACACGCACAAAAACGCACATACATGAACATAAGCGCACATAAACGCACATAAACGCATATAATCGAACAAAAAAACGCACGTAATCGAACAAAAAACGTACATAAACGTACAAAAACGTGCAAACACGTTCATACATGTACATAAAAGTGTATAAACGTAAATAAACGTAAATAAACGTTGTCACAAAGTTGAGATACGGGCCTCTATTTTGCCATATTTGTATGCTAAGATTGCATCAGATTTTTGTACATTTTTGCGTTCATGTGTAAATCTTTAAAGTTTTCGTTTAAAACTTAGTGCATTAATTTCGGCATTAGAAAGCGTGAACATCCATGTAAATGTTATCAAATTCGGTTCAGAAATGACAAAGTTATCATTTTTATAACATTTGACTTATTGCTAAAAAGTTATAAACCCCCATGTCAGGCCTCCGTTGATAAATATTCAGCCGCATGGCGTTAAATCGAATGCACGGAATGGGCACTTATCTCGTGCACATTTCCTGTCTAGGCAGACCACTGTGGTTATAAAAGCTGCGGGTTGTCATGATATTTGCGTACACACATTTGACTGTTTCGACGTACCGGATTAATGAATTAGTCCAGGACATTTTTTACTTTTGCTCGGAAGACGAGGTATGTGTCCGTAACTATTTTGTTGAAAGAGTTTTGTGTTCACACATTAACTATGGAACGCCGTAGATACATTAGGTTTGTGTGATTCTATGCTCGCGGTTCCATGATGAGAATTAATATTGTCAGCAACTATTACTTGTTGTAAAGGTTACATGTTAACATAATTAACTATGGAACGCCTGAGGTATGAGGTTTATGTGCTTCTGTACTCGAGGCTCCATAATTAAGTATTACCGGCAGAAGATTGTATTTTAATTATTTCAGTTATATATGACAGTTCATTCATTGAAATAGTAGCACGTGATACGATATGACTTTAGTTATTGTTCTTATTTTGTGCATGACATTGTTAATGTAATTGGCTGCAGTTACATAAATTGTATAGGTATAGTCCTATCATTTACTATGATTGATCATCATAAACGAACGATAGTAAGCATCGCTGTAATTGAAGTAGAAGTGTGACGTATCATGACTGAAAATAGTATAGCCAGTATACTATGGGTGCATTTATAGCACGTTACATTATAGGAATTTACCTAGAATTTTCCATATGTTATATATATTTAAACTTCATCCACCGGACGTATATTCCCGGCGTGGAATGAGATTGGATCGTTACCGGAAGGACATTACCCGGAACGTATTTGCTGTTTTGCCCGGACGTGGTATATCCCCCGGAGTGGAACGAATTTGTGTCTCGCAGCGTGTGTCGCCACAATCCTCACTACGATGTTCTTGGTCTACTTGAGATAGCTCAAGGAAGCCAACACTATACTGGGAGCCAGAACGGGAACATCGTCAAGGATTAGAATCATCGAGACCAACATTGATACGTGAATCTATATTTAGTTTATTTACCTACGCATAGTAGTAGACGATTTAAGTGATTACGTCACATGCGCGTTGTGTATAACTTGTAGAACGTTAAAACGCACAAACATACGAGATTGGTGTAACGTTAGAGAACGTTCACAAGAGACAGTTAACGAGTATTGCAGTGATGGTATAGACTGAGAGAGGAACTGTTTAAGACCAAGATCTTAGAACTCCGTGTGAAAATACATTGTTTATATTATTATCATCATCATTCATACAAATAATTCATCATATTATTGTAATTAAACTTGTAAATATTGTACCGAGTGTTGATAGTCTGAGTATTGTAATCCAGCTTTTGTCGGTCCATCCTGTTTCAAACGTGCATAAACGCACATAACCGCGCATAAACGCGCATAAACGAACAAAAAACGTACATAAACGCACATAAATTTTGTAATGTACATAAACGTGCATATAACGTGCATATACGCACAAATACGTGCAGAAACGTACATAAACGCACACACACGTACATAAACGCTCACAGGACGGGGAATAATGGTACGATTGTCGCCAGATCGGACAGGTTGGTTTTCTCCGGGTAGTCCGGTTTCCTCCCACATGAATGACCACATATACGCTTTTATCTCAGCCAAGATTAATATAAGTTGTTAAAACTTGCTTCTGAATCGTTGTAAAAAAAAACCGCACATAACGTACATAAACGTGCATAGACTTACATAAACATACAAAACACACATAAACGCACATATACGCACATAAACATGCATAAACGAAATACACGTGCATACACGCACATAAACACACACAAACGTACAAATACGTACATAAACGTAAATAAACATGCATAAACGCACATATACGCACATAAACGAACATATATGCACATAAACGAACATACACGTGCATAAACGCACATAAACGTACATAAACGCACATAAACGCACAAAACGTACATAAACGGAATTAACGCACATAAACTAACTTAAACATGCATAAACGCACATATACGCACAAAACCCCACATAAACGCACATAAACGCGCAAGTACGTGCATAGACGTACATATACATGCATAAAAGCACAAAAACGCACATAAACGTACATAGACGCACGTAAACGTACATAAAATGTACATAAACGTGCATAGACGTTCATAGACGTACATAAACGAACAAAAAAACGCACATACAATTTAATGTATACGTTTGGTATGGACAGTACAGCGAAAGAATATGCTGCTGAAGTTCAGGACCCTGTATTAGAAGCAAAGATGAGTGCAAGTGGAGATTGTCACAGTTTATCATTTAAAGTGCTACAGAGGTCTATACCACAGTGCTAGAAAGACCAAATCTAATTCAAATACACAGTCTGAAAGTGACAAAGCACGCGGAATTACTAGCTGAAATTATAGCTTACGTCGAGGAAGTCAGGTCAGATGATAGTGGAAACATTCCAGTGTTCAAGTTATCAGACTTAACAAAATTGTATGAGGCACGGATGTGTCGGCTGTTATTAGGTGAACGTCCAATAATACACTCGACCAGATTGAAAGAGCGCATTTTAGGACATGTACATGGGTTAGAGGAAAATAGGGATGGCCGAGAAGTTCTTCTAGCTTTTAAAGATGGCATTGGGAAAGTTTTGAGAGAGGTTAGTACGCAAAGTGATTATGACAATTAAGCTATTGTCCTAGCTAAAGCCGCACCTATAGAAAGGCAAGACTTTTTTAAACAAGAGACAGAGTCGAACTTTAATGGTAACCTAGAAATATGATGTCAGGAGAAAACAGTTCCACAATCACTGAGAACATAGTCGGTATAATACTTGGAAGTCCAAACATAACGTCACCAGTGAATTATGCCACAGAGACACAGGCTGCATTGTTAAGTGTCCAAAGTATTAAGTTTAATGCTACAATGAAGAGAAGAAAGTCATCCTCAGGAAGGACCCATTACACTGCTTGAAGACGAGAGTGTCCACTACCAATATATATTGGTTTATTACTACATGGCGAAACGCGTAAGCTCCATGGAACGGGAATCTCTATCTTCCAACACAGGGAAAGTTTGTCTGAGGGTCATCCACACTCCGTAACTCATAGACAAACAACTAAGGCACTGAAGCCTCTACCCGAATCATACAGAGGATGGGAGCAAACATATTGTCATTGAGTGACCCAATCAAACGGAACAAATTCCCATTATTTAATAGACAATTTCCAAGACAACTTTCAAAAGAAAAGGAGGAGTTACATTAATTGAAACTTTACTCATCCTGAATTTACTATGACACTTTAAGACTATCAGAAGCAGAATGAAATCAACACATTTCTCAAAAGAAGATATAATGTAACAAATAAGACGTAAAATATGAAAATGGCGGCCATTTATAGAATGGCCGACACGGTGGCCATTTTGTAAGATATTGAGTAGTTCTCTTTTGTTTGAATATTGTATATGTCCAAGGAGTATTCATGCCAATTTTCATGCTATTCCCATTTTTTGCACAATTATTAACAGAATGCTTGTACTATATAGATAGTTGTGCACTTCGTTCTGGATTTCCTTGTTAATATAGGTCGTTTTGCACATGCGTTCGGATTTCCTTGTTAATATAGGTCGTTTTGCACATACGTTCGGATTTCCTTGTTAATATAGGTCGTTTTGCACATACGTTCGGATTTCCTTGTTACGATAGGTCGTTTTGCACATAATATGTTGGGATTTCCTTGTTACTATAGGTCGTTTTGCACATACGTTCGGATTTCCTTGTTAATATAGGTCGTTTTGCACATACGTTCGGATTTCCTTGTTACGATAGGTCGTTTTGCACATAATATGTTGGGATTTCCTTGTTACTATAGGTCGTTTTGCACATACGTTCGGATTTCCTTGTTACGATAGGTCGTTTTGCACATATGTTGGGATTTCCTTGTTACTATAGGTCGTTTTGCACATACGTTCGGATTTCCTTGTTAATATAGGTCGTTTTGCACATACGTTCGGATTTCCTTGTTACAATAGGTCGTTTTGAACTTCGGTTCGATTTCCTTGTTACAATAGGTCGTTTTGCACATACGTTCGGATTTCCTTGTTACTATAGGTCGTTTTGCACATACGTTCGGATTTCCTTGTTACTATAGGTCGTTTTGCACATACGTTCGGATTTCCTTGTTACGATAGGTCGTTTTGCACGTCGGTTCGGATTTCCTTGTTACTATAGGTCGTTTTGCACTTCTGTTCGGATTTCCTTGTTACGATAGGTCGTTTTGCACATACGTTCGGATTTCCTTGTTACGATAGGTCGTTTTGCACATACGTTCGGATTTCCTTGTTACTATAGGTCGTTTTGCACTTCGGTTCGGATTTCCTTGTTACGATAGGTCGTTTTGCACATACGTTCGGATTTCCTTGTTACGATAGGTCGTTTTGCACATACGTTCGGATTTCCTTGTTACGATAGGTCGTTTTGCACATAATATGTTCGGATTTCCTTGTTACGATAGGTCGTTTTGCACATAATACGTTGGGATTTCCTTGTTACGATAGGTCGTTTTGCACATAATACGTTGGGATTTCCTTGTTACGATAGGTCGTTTTGCACATACGTTCGGATTTCCTTGTTACGATAGGTCGTTTTGCACATAATACGTTGGGATTTCCTTGTTACGATAGGTCGTTTTGCACATACGTTGGGATTTCCTTGTTACGATAGGTCGTTTTGCACATAATACGTTCGGATTTCCTTGTTACGATAGGTCGTTTTGCACATAATACGTTCGGATTTCCTTGTTACTATAGGTCGTTTTGCACATACGTTCGGATTTCCTTGTTACTATAGGTCGTTTTGCACATAATACGTTCGGATTTCCTTGTTACTATAGGTCGTTTTGCACATACGTTCGGACTTCCTTGTTTACGATAGGTCGTTTTGCACTTCAGATCGGATGTTACAATAGTTCGATAATTCAGCATCTGAATTTTCGTTTTCATTGGATGCTCTCAATTCATGACTGTCCCAGTATGTATTCATAGGAGACCATCGAACATATTCGAGTGAGAAATAGAGGCCAATGAACTCCGATCAGTGTACAACATGTACATTGTAGGCCTACATTTATTTCAAGCCGCATAATTGTGTAACATCATTTTGACATTTCGGCAGCAACATTGGATTGCGTAACCATCCGATTTCGACCAAACCTGCACCAGAGTGATCACTATCATTGATATTTGATATATGACATGATCACATTCCGTGAAATGTAAAATTTAAAACCCATATTTGACTCAGCCCCTGGCCACGACCTGTTTTGATCCAGCGGTCACCTTTTTAAAATCTTTGAAATAGCATTCATACAAAGTGTTGTCGGAATCCGGCCGTGATAACAAGGTTTGTGAAGAATGTGTGCTATATTTAGAAGGCGACTGTTGTGGATTTCAGGGCAACTTTAATTTTAACAACTTTGGAAAGGCTTTACCAAAGAACCATACAGGTAGATTTTCTTGAACATTGACTGATCGGTTTGAGAGAAGACGTTTAAAATATCACATAAAAGGATGACATTTTGACCTTTCAACGGCCACCTTGGATGACGTTATTATCCTAGTTCGATGAACATTGCACTAGAATGATCACCTTGTCGATACCTTCGAGTAGATATAAGACATGACCATAGTCGCTCAAACATAACATTACACCACTATTTGACCTCCCGCGTAATGCTCATTGTTTATCACTGAGTCAACATGTGAACAACTTTGAAAGAGCATTGTACATCGATCATTCCAACAAAGATTCGTCAAAATCCGGCTGGCAGTTCGTGATAAGATTGTTACGAATGTTTGCTATATTTAGACAGCGGTCAACTTTCATTACGTAATGACGTCATTTTAGCAAATTTGTTATCCCTCCCCTATCCATTGGTTACTGAGGAGAAGGCGTTTGAAAATGTTCACAGGCGTTGCGGTAACAATAATTCACATGAGCATTTCACAGGTGCGTTGGAAAAAAGCAAACAAATAACAATTATATATATATAAGATTTCCCTCATATTTAGAATAATAATAAGTAGAATATTAAAGAATATGCATTAAGAAACAATAGTACATATGAGCGCTGCAATACACACCACATCCTTGCATTTGGTGCGTGAACGACTGCACGCTTCACAGTTGTTGTTTTTTCGGTGTGTGGCTTCGTTTTAAATGGGTTTTAAACTTTATTTATCTTACGATTGAGAAACAAGCTGTAGCAACTTAATATTGTTGGCACGGATGAAAGCGTAGATGTGAGCGACCTGGCGAGCACCGTACCATCTCGCATACTTCCCGGTTCGAGGATCGAACCCGGTTTACATTGGTGAGTGTAATATAATGATTGACACAAGTCAGTCTCATAAACTCACTCGCTATATAAAAATAATCAAAGGTATACGATTTGTATCGTCTAAATCGCACATATTTCAGAAAGGATTAGATGTCCAAAAAATGCTGGTGACCTAATATTCTGATCCCGAGTTGAGTGGTTGTAAAGGTCAGTCTAGAAATACAGTGGCAATAATTTACCAATTGGATTCGTTTGAGGCTTATATATCCTACACTAAGTAAAATGGTTAATTTCGTTCATGTACGCGTACGATTTAATATAATACTGTGGCCTTTTGACAGCTGTCCAATATTAATACTATGATGTCACAGCAGTGTGTTAAATATTATTAACTAATGATATATTATGTTATATAGAACTCAGTTGTTGTATGGTTTTATAAAAGTTTCGGCTAAACATGATATTCCAGGTAGGATCGACGCCTAAAAAACTAGGAAAACTAGAAAAATGCATATTTCCACAGCTTTACAGTGGTTAGATGAGGATATTCATGTATTGTATGCACTATACAGTGGTTAGATGAGGATATTCTTGTATTGTAGGCACTATACAGTGGTTAGATGAGGGTAGTCATGTATTGTATGCACTATACAGTGGTTAGATGAGGATATTCTTGTATTGTAGGCACTATACAGTGGTTAGATGAGGATATTCATGTAGTGTAGGCACTATACATTGGTTAGATGAGGATATTCATGTAGTGTAGGCACTATACATTGGTTAGATGAGGATATTCATGTATTGTAGGCACTCTACATTGCTTAGATGAGGACATTCATGTATTGTAGGCACTATACATTGGTTAGATGAGGACATTCATGTATTGTAGGCACTATACAGTGGTTAGATGAGGATATTCTTGTATTGTAGGCACTATACAGTGGTTAGATGAGGATATTCATGTAGTGTAGGCACTATACATTGGTTAGATGAGGATATTCATGTAGTGTAGGCACTATACATTGGTTAGATGAGGATATTCATGTATTGTAGGCACTCTACATTGCTTAGATGAGGACATTCATGTATTGTAGGCACTATACATTGGTTAGATGAGGACATTCATGTATTGTAGGCACTATACAGTGGTTAGATGAGGATATTCTTGTATTGTAGGCACTATACAGTGGTTAGATGAGGATATTCATGTAGTGTAGGCACTATACATTGGTTAGATGAGGATATTCATGTAGTGTAGGCACTATACATTGGTTAGATGAGGATATTCATGTAGTGTAGGCACTATACATTGGTTAGATGAGGATATTCATGTATTGTAGGCACTATACAGTGGTTAGATGAGGATATGCATGTATTGTAGGCACTATACAGTGGTTAGATGAGGATAGTCATGTATTGTAGGCACTATACAGTGGTTAGATGAGGCTATTCATGTATTGTAGGCACTCTACAGTGGTTAGATGAGGATATTCATGTCATGTAGGCACTACACAGTGGTTAGATGAGGATATTCATGTCTTGTAGGCAGTATACAGTGGTTAGATGAAGATATTCATGTATTGTAGGCACCCTACAGTGGTTAGATGAAGATATTCATGTATTGTAGGCACTATACAGTGGTTAGATGAGGATATTCATGTCATGTAGGCACTATACAGTGGTTAGATGAGGATATTCATGTCTTGTAGGCACTATACAGTGGTTAGATGAGGGTAGTCATGTATTGTAGGCACTCTACAGTGGTTAGATGAGGATATTCATGTATTGTATGCACTATACAGTGGTTATATGAGGATATTCATGTATTGTAGGCACTATACAGTGGTTATATGAGGATATTCATGTATTGTAGGCACTCTACAGTGGTTAGATGAAGATATTCATGCATTGTAGGCACTATACAGTGGTTAGATGAAGATATTCATGTATTGTAGGCACTATACAGTGGTTAGATGAGGATATTCTTGTATTGTAGGCACTATACAGTGGTTAGATGAGTATAGTCATGTATTGTAGGCACTATACAGTGGTTAGATGAAGATATTCTTGTATTGTAGGCACTCTACAGTGGTTAGATGAGGATATTCATGTATTGTAGGCACTCTACAGTTGTTAGATGACGATAGTCATGTATTGTATGCACTATACAGTGGTTAGATGAAGATATTCTTGTATTGTAGGCACTATACATTGGTTAGATGAGGCTATTCATGTATTGTAGGCACTATACAGTGGTTAGATGAAGATAGTCATGTATTGTAGGCACTATACATTGGTTAGATGAGGCTATTCATGTATTGTATGCACTATACAGTGGTTAGATGAGGATAGTCATGTATTGTAGGCACTATACAATGGTTAGATGAAGATATTCTTGTATTGTAGGCACTATACAGTGGTTAGATGAAGATATTCTTGTATTGTAGGCACTATACGTTTTTGCACCTGCTCAGTTCCCCCGTTGAGATGTATGGTAGTACTTTGAGCATATCTTGGATCCCCTGTTCCACCGAGACGGTAGAATGGTAGCCCAGGTTCCGGATTTTTGCGTACGACACTTCGTAGTCCCTCTTATCCTTATCGACCCCGGATTTGGACTCGGATATAACGCAACCTGCCACGTTATTCTGTATATGTTGAGCCACCTGCGATTTTGTCATGTTCATTTGTTCGTCGCCTACATTATAAGCTTGTCCGATCATTTCTGACGCATGCGCCACAGCAAATATAAAAGCACGCGCTGCGTCTGTCACGTGTAGGAACGTACGCCTGAAGCTGCCTTCGTACAGGTCAAATTCTTTCAGTGTAAGTGCTTTATATGTAAGGTCGTTTATCAGCAAGTCTAACCGTAGACGCGGTGACAATCCAAACACAGTAGCCAGCCTTAGGGCAATACCACCGACGGCCAGTACCATCTTCTCACCGTCGGCTTTACTGCTACCATATAGGGTTAGGGGACTTATGTTTGTTTCCTCGGTACATACCCCATGTACAGCCCCATAGCACGAGCCTGTGCTGGCGTATATAAGAATCTGCTGGTTGGTTTTGAAGTCTGTGACATTCCTGGTGCCGACAATATTTGTGTGGATAGCGCTCTCGGGGTCCTTGTCGCAAGCTGGGTACCCGACGATGGCAGCTAAGTGAATGATTGCGTCTTTACTGGCCATAGCTCGTTCCAGGTGTTGCCGATCCCGTATGTCCCCTTTAATAACGTGAAGATTAGAGTTGGCGGCTATTGGTAAAACTGGATGAATGCCCCAGAAAAACAAGTCATACAATGTAACCTCGTGACCTTGATCAAGCAGCATGGGGATCATTGTGGAACCTAGGTACCCAGCCCCTCCAGTGATCAATATCTTCATTTTACTGTAGTATGGAGTGTCCTGGAAATAATCATACTATGACTTAATAGTCAATAACAGCATGAATACCGACATTCCTCTACCATAGTATCGATATATACATGTCAATAACAGCATGAATACCGACATTCCTATAACATAGTATCGATATATACATGTCAATAACAGCATGAATACCGACATTCCTATACCATAGTATCGATATATACATGTCAATAACAGCATGAATACCGACATTCCTATACCATAGTATCGATATATACATGTCAATAACAGCATCAATACCGACATTCCTATACCATAGTATCGATATTTAATAGTCAATAACAGCATGAATACCGACATTCCTATACCATAGTATCGATATATACATGTCAATAACAGCATCAATACCGACATTCCTATACCATAGTATCGATATTTACATGTCAATAACAGCATCAATACCGACATTCCTATACCATAGTATCGATATTTAATAGTCCAATAACATAGTATCAATACTGACCGTCCAATATCATACCATCAATACTGACCGTCCAATAACATAGTATCAATACTGACCGTCCAATAACATAGTAACAATACTGACCATCCAATAGCATACCATCAATACTGACCGTCCAATAGCATAGCATCAATACTGACATTCCAATAACATAGCATCAATACTGACCGTCCAATAACATCGTATCAATACTGACCGTCCAATAATATAACATCAATACTGACCGTCCAATATCATAGTAACTATACTGACCGTCCAATAACATAACATCAATACTGACCGTCCAATAACATAGTAACAATACTGACCGTTCAATAACATAGCATCAATACTGACAGTCCAATAACATAGCATCAATACTGACATTCCAATAACATAACATCAATACTGACCGTCCAATAACATAGTAACAATACTGACCGTTCAATAACATAGCATCAATACTGACAGTCCAATAACATAGCATCAATACTGACAGTCCAATAACATAACATCAATACTGACCGTCCAATAACATAGTAACAATACTGACCGTCCAATAACATAGTATCAATACTGACCGTTCAATAACATAGTAACAATACTGACCGTCCAATAACATAGCATCAATACTGACCGTCCAATAACATAACATCAATACTGACCGTTCAATAACATAGTAACAATACTGACCGTTCAATAACATAGCATCAATACTGACAGTCCAATAACATAGCATCAATGCTGACCGTCCAATAACATAGCATCAATACTGACCGTCCAATAGCATAACATCAATACTGACCGTCCAATAGCATAACATCAATACTGACCGTCCAATAGCATAGTATCAATACTGACCGTCCAATAACATAGTATCAATACTGACCGTCCAATAACATAGTAACAATACTGACCGTCCAATAACATGGCATCAATACTGACCGTCCAATACCATACCATCAATACTGACCGTCCAATAACATAGTAACAATACTGACCGTCCAATAACATAACATCAATACTGACCATCCAATAACATAGCATCAATACTGACATTCCAATAACATAACATCAATACTGACCGTCCGATAATATAGTATAAAGACTGACCGTCCAATAATATAGTATAAAGACTGACCGTCCAATAACATAGTATCAATATTGACAGTCAAATTACATAGCATCAATACTGACGGTGCTTTTCTTGTAGATGTTAAAATTATTTACGGAAGATAGATACATGAACTGACTGATATAATTTTATAACCATCAAGAATTAAAGATCTTGATAGAGCCTCTATCTCCAATGCGCGAATATGTCCATAGCGGCGAAATCGTGTAATATACCAAATGTGTTAATGAATATGTCCATAGCGGCGAAATCGTGTAATATACCAACTGTGTTAATGGATATGTCCATAGCGGCGAAATCGTGTAATATACCAACTGTGTTAATTGATATGTCCATAGCGGCGAAATCGTGTAATATACCAACTGTGTTAATGGATATGTCTATAGCGGCGAAATCGTGTAATATACCAACTGTGTTAATGAATATGTCTATAGCGGCGAAATCGTGTAATATACCAACTGTGTTAATGGATATGTCCATAGCGGCGAAATCGTGTAATATACCAACTGTGTTAATGAATATGTCCATAGCGGCGAAATCGTGTAATATACCAACTGTGTTAATGAATATGTCTATAGCGGCGAAATCGTGTAATATACCAACTGTGTTAATGGATATGTCTATAGCGGCGAAATCGTGTAATATACCAACTGTGTTAATGAATATGTCTATAGCGGCGAAATCGTGTAATATACCAACTGTGTTAATGGATATGTCCATAGCGGCGAAATCGTGTAATATACCAACTGTGTTAATGAATATGTCCATAGCGGCGAAATCGTGTAATATACCAACTGTGTTAATGAATATGTCTATAGCGGCGAAATCGTGTAATATACCAACTGTGTTAATGGATATGTCTATAGCGGCGAAATCGTGTAATATACCAACTGTGTTAATGGATATGTCTATAGCGGCGAAATCGTGTAATATACCAACTGTGTTAATGAATATGTCTATAGCGGCGAAATCGTGTAATATACCAACTGTGTTAATGGATATGTCTATAGCGGCGAAATCGTGTAATATACCAACTGTGTTAATGAATATGTCCATAGCGGCGAAATCGTGTAATATACCAATTGTGTTAATGGATCGGTCCATGGAAAAGTATGCACAATGCCAAACTTATTTACAATGCCAAACCTATTTACAATGCAAAACCTATTTACAATGCCAAACCTATTTACAATGCAAAACTTATTTACAATGCCAAACCTATTTACAATGCCAAACCTATTTACAATGCCAAACCTATTTACAATGCCAAACCTATTTACAATGCCAAACTTATTTACAATGCCAAACTTATTTACAATGCCAAACCTATTTACAATGCCAAACCTATTTGCAATGCCAAACCTATTTGCAATGCCAAACCTATTTACAATGCCAAACCTATTTACAATGCCAAACCTATTTACAATGCCAAACCTATTTACAATGCCAAACCTATTTACAATGCCAAACCTATTTGCAATGCCAAACCTATTTACAATGCCAAACCTATTTGCAATGCCAAACCTATTTACAATGCCAAACCTATTTACAATGCCAAACCTATTTACAATGGCAATGCATATATAGGCCAGTTAGATATATGTATATACATCATTAGGATAAGGAGGTCCGGGGTATCTCCCCAGATGGATATATGTATATACACCATTAGGATAGGAGGTCCGGAGTATCTCACCAGATGGATATATGTATATACACCATTAGGATAGGAGGTCCGGGGTATCTCCCCAGATGGATATATGCATATACACCATTAGGATAGGAGGTCCGGAGTATCTCCCCAGATGGATATATGTATATACACCATTAGGATAGGAGGTCCGGAGTATCTCACCAGATGGATATATGTATATACACCATTAGGATAGGAGGTCCGGGGTATCTCCCCAGATGGATATATGCATATACACCATTAGGATAGGAGGTCCGGAGTATCTCCCCAGATGGATATATGTATATACACCATTAGGATAGGAGGTCCGGAGTATCTCACCAGATGGATATATGTATATACACCATTAGGATAGGAGGTCCGGGGTATCTCCCCAGATGGATATATGCATATACACCATTAGGATAGGAGGTCCGGAGTATCTCCCCAGATGGATATATGTATATACACCATTAGGATAGGAGGTCCGGAGTATCTCACCAGATGGATATATGTATATACACCATTAGGATAGGAGGTCCGGGGTATCTCCCCAGATGGATATATGTATAAACACCATTAGGATAGGAGGTCCGGAGTATCTCACCAGATAGATATATGCATATACACCATTAGGATGCCTCCCTCCCATCTTTAATTCGGCCGGCTTGAATACACACACTAATCTAGTATCGGTGTGTTCAACTGGATATTAAATTATAATGTCAATAGGTTAGCAATATATGTATCCGAGAGATTTGATTTAGGAAAGAATATTTGTCTTTCAGTTTGTTTAATAAAACGTTGTGTGGAGTTCTGACTCGTAGGCCTAAGTGCATCATTCTGGCACCCAGAACGACAAAGCGTGTTCTATTCGAGAATATAAATAACGCTAATACAAACATTAGTCATCTGACATAACAAAAATATCTAAGAAGCGCAAACAAGTTTTTAGAGTGCGAAAATACATAAAATTACAAACCATGTGTTATTGCAGATATAAAGACGGCAAATTCCTTCTTTGCGTAGAACATACATGAACAGACAAAATGCCGAGCCATGTATAGCTTATAGCATTAAGAAATATAACCGACAGAGTATACTAACATAAAATGAAATGAACATTTAAAGTAGTTTTACACGATTCTCTAACAAATTTAATTAAAAGCCCGAGTGTAAAACCTTGAAAATACTTCTTACCCGATAGTGTTTTGTTTTACCTTCTTCGAAGCTAAACGTCACCAACTGCTTTCAACTTAATAGTGCATCAATATTTACCTTTGTAAAATCAACTGAAATCATGTTATCTATCATCAACAAAATCAATATTTTCTAATTTATTTCTTGGATATATTAATTATTTCATAATATAATTTAATTTTTATTTTAGCAATCGGTATATAGTATGCCTTTGGCCATTCGCAAATTATAGTTATGTAATATATGGCCATAGTCCAATTATAGCGGGGACAATATAAGTATAGGATAATATAAGTCGAAAACGATCCAATATGTAAAATATTGGATGGTATGAGGCGCATATCGTCGATGATGATGATGATGATGATGATTGACCGTATTTACCCTCGCCTCCGGCGAACCATGTGGGCGAGCGTACTAAGAAGTTCAGTTAACACTCATATATTATAAACTAAGGTGATTAAGTTGTGTGCGTTAATAATACCATTTGAATGCTCAGCCCGGTCATAGTTTAGGCTACAAGCAACACAATGTATAGGGTCAGTACAGGAGTCGCTCTATACTGTCTCATATCTCATATTCGTAGATGTATGAATATGTTTGATGTATAATATTATTTGCATGCTCAGCCCGGCCATAGATTAGGCTACACGCACGAAAATATATAGGTCAGTACAGGAGTCGCGCTGTACTAACACGCATCTTAATTCTATAATGTGTGAATTAGATGAGTAATGTTATTTGATAACTCAGCCCGACCATAACTTAGGCTACACGCATCAAAATACCTAGGATATGTTTAGGAGTCGCTCTAAACTGCCATCATATCTCTTGTAATTTTATATCTTTTTTCATTTCCATGTTCTCTGATCTCTGTCTTCGCACGCGACGTGCGACCAATTCAAAACCCGATTTATTATGTTTCTCGCCGTTTATATGTCATTTTTTATGGTTCAAACAGTCGCAAATCTAAATAAAAAACGGACATCAGATATAACCATAACATTCTGTAGATATATAATGTTGTGGTTTTATAATTCTATGTTATAATTTTAAATGTTTGTGCCCATATGACCTGTCTGCTGTTGTTTATCAACAGCCTAATATGTGGTCTGAAGTTACTTTGTGAACAAATATAAGCACTTCAGACACTTTCACTGAACCCAGGATACAATGTGCTCCATTTATATATTTACAAGGGTTCAGTATACACAGTAAAATAGTAAAAATAAAGATGTATAGTATGTACGGTTTCCTTTCAGGACCACGTTAAAACTAACATTATAATATAAAAAATAGATATATCATGTAATTTAAAACATTCGTTGGTAATGCACATAGCAGATTATTTAAGATACTGAGTGTTTAAGTTCGTCCTATATTATGTATCTAATTGTGGTCGCATCAGGTAGGAGGGTAAACGGCTTACGAGAGAACTAATTGGTGTTCAGAGCCAGCAATGCACGCAGGTATCTAGTTTGTAGGACAGTGTCTGCTTAATGACATGTATATATTCTACCACCTGATTACGTATTGGGAGCTATTATTAAGTACACACATGGTCAGACCTAAAACATTCAGTACATGTTAACATGATCAGTGCTTAACTAATGACAAGAACCCGAAGGAAATATGTCCATTTTGAACATTGGCATGAGGGTTTTACACGAATCATGCACTTACTGGTACCAAAAGGCTTATAGTTTACTAAGCTGAACATGTGCATGGGTTTAGACCACTTTTCATTGTAAAAGATAAGAATTGATCTTTTACTGTCCACTACTAAATTTGTGGACTTATTACAGGTGTCGGTTAGTCTTTTAAGAATATTTGATGAGGATCTTGAGTCATATAGATATATCAGCTATCCCCGTCACTAAATTATATTTAGAGTAAGTGACTTATAGTGGGATAGCATAAGTTGGAAAGACAGATTGAAATACACAGATAGAAGGAAGAAGTAATTCCATGGGCACGTCAGGGAATTGATAGCTAATAGTGTGCCCTGTATATTTCACAAGATCCTCCTTATACATAAGTCTTGTAAAAGTTAAATTTACCATGCACATAATCAGGTATATAGTGTGGCATGATCAACCGGGGAGAGTAATCTTTGTACTCCCATGTTATCATGGTCACATATCCTACTAATAGTGAGACAGACTGGGAAAATTATGATTTTATGACAGCTTCATCCCTGGGTATGTATCATTATGATATGAACTGCTGTTCTATACAGATAGTAAATGTACTTTATTAAACCTTTCACAGGTGATAGAAATAAATGTTATAGTATCGAACTTACTCCTACAAGACAGAAAAGGAAGCCATATGGCTATATTTCTTCCCTGTAACATTGGCCCAATATTTGATCATAAGACAATAAATAGCCCCAAAGCTTGTCTACCTAACCTAGATTTCCTGCACAAATTATCACATTTATCCAAACTATTTATATGTTTTTCCAAACATTGACATGTTCTTGACCTAACATGATCAAATACTATTACCTGTTTTGGTTAATATCAAAATTGAGAGCCTTATGCTATGACATATAAGAGATGGCCAATTTAAGCTAATTTGGAAATATTTTGGTCATTTACACTATCAAATGAGTGATTGGCAGGAGAAGACTTCTGCCTATTAAATATTACTTTGCAAAGCCAAATAACCATTCCATAATAAGTTTGGAGCAATATATAGAAAAAATTCCTTTTGAGATTTTCACATCACAATTGTACATATTTGGATATTATAGCCAGGTTAACCTTAAAGCATGCTCACATAACCTAGATTTTCTGAACAATTATGTGATGTATCTAGAAGATTTATATATTTCTACAAACATTGATATTTTATTGACTCGGGATGATCAAAAACAAATAGCTAGTTTATGTTTGTAGCACAATTGGGGCCCCTATGCTATGGTATAAGGGGATTGTCCAATTTTAGCAGTTTTGGGCAGTTTGTTGGACACATACTCTATCAAATGAGTTTTAGATGGGGTGAAATTCCTTCCAAACATAGAATGTGGTCATATATAAACAAATAACCACATCTTAACTAATTGTGTGTATTTAGGAATATATTTCTCCACACAATTTCTTATTAACTAAAAATCATGCTTACATAACCTGGATAATTATTTGATATATCCAGAACATTTAAACATTTCTACAAAGGTTTACATGTTTCTGACTGAAACTGATCAAATGTGATAACATATTCATATCAGAAACTAAAATGAGGCCCTTAAAGCTATGACATGATTTATGGGAAATGTCCATGTTGAGCATTTATTGTTATAAATTGTTACATGTTATAGCATCAAAGCTTCACTTCAGTGAATATTCCTAGATTGGTGATTTCAAGTAGTAAATGCTATAACGTTATTAGGATGTGTTAAATATCCTTAGTTACTTTTAAAATAAATACTTTTTACATATTGTGTTGTGAAGAGAAGTTGCGGAGGAAGATTAATTTTAGGATGGAGTACTCTCAATGTTTATTTAATGCGATTCCTGTTAATTTTTTCCGTGCATTGCTAGGTTTTCTCCAGCGACTCCAGCATTTTCGTTGAGCCACGGGTCCTAGAGCTGTATGGGCAGGATCCAGACTTAGTTTTCTCCATGTTTAAGTGTACTACTAAATAAATAACTCAGTATTTTAGTCTAACAATAACGATGCATAGTACTTTATCGTTAATAATAGTGGACATTGTGCATGATAGAAAATATGATCGTAATGATCACGTGAGGCACAGATGGTTGTGCCCAATAGAACCATATATATAATTTTACACATTTAACTAATTGTATGCATGAACATTACGTGCATTTGAATATGTGTGGATGCCACTACATGCCTTTGTATATGTGTAGATAAACAGTATATGCATTATAGTACATCAATTACAAGGCTAATTGCCATTGTTAATTAAGACATCATAGATATTGCCTTAATTGTTAGGTGTAATTAGGAGATCTATAGTCTGGTTCCATGCCAATTAAGGGACAAATATGTGTTGATAATCTATATCTTGTCTGACATTTCACAGTCCAAGATATAGATCGCGACAGCTCTAAAGACTGATTTGCGAGCTGCCTTGCATGGATCCAGGATAATATTTAGTTTGAAATACAATCCTTCACCATTCAGTGCAGCTCTCAAATCTTTCCGATGGCTTTCCAGCCCAGTGCAGTGTAGCAGAAAATGCTCAGTTGTGTATTTGACATCGCACTCAGGGCAAATAGGATCCAGGCCAGGACTAATATATTGTCCCATATTGCCTGGTAACAGATTTGCCCCGAATCTCAGTCGAGTAATGGCCTTATCCACATTCTTGAAACAAGAATACTGGATAGGTCGACTGAGCCCCATTGAGGTTCTGCGAAATTTTCTGCCTGAAAGGCCGCCCATCAAGGGTCTTGAGCCACCTCTCTAACATGGCAGATCTAACCAGAGTTCATTTCAGTGGGTGCGAGCCTCACACAATTATCAACCGAGCTATGATTCAGGCCAGACTTGGCCGCCATGGCCACTTGTTCATTCCCAGATATACCTACATGTGCTGGACACCATACCAGTGTAACCTTTAATCCTAAATTTATGGTATCATTGTAAAGTTCAGATATCGGGTCTCGATTGACTTATTTTGGTTTTCAATGAGACCAAGGGAGGACAAAGAAATCAGAGAGGATAATGTAACATAATGGGGTTAAATGTTGATTATGTTAATTAATTACCTCCATAATTAGTTGTATAGCATGGTACATATTCATGAGTATTGGTCCATTTATTATAATGCTGTATACGGTCGCTATAAAGGCAATTATACATGGAACTGTACTAACTGTTTATGTTGGCAGAGAAGCAAATACATGTGGCAGATAAACAAGTATACTTGGCGTGGACATCCCTTACATGTATGCCTTATCAGCATATTAAAGGTTTTCCCACACATGTGTGCTATTACATCAGAAATGTACTCTGATGTTAATATTTTGAAATTGTACTGTTTAAACTTAAAACATGTTATTTCCGTACAAGCATGTGTTTGCACCAAAACAATATATCCGAATTGATATATTGAGTGGCAGTTATGCCAAACATGTTTACTGGAACATCTGTAGCTTGACATGTTATGGAATACATGTCCAAGCTTGCTTCTCTATAACAGATGAGATCAATTTAGATTACAGGGAGACGAACTGGGATGATTGAAAGCAATTTACAATTTATTTTAATGATAAATAAATACTTGTGTTATAACTTGGACTTGTTGGAACTTATGCTATACGATTACGGTACACGGGATTAACTGGAGCCGTATACCAGGATTCGAGCGGGTTGATGACATAAGAACTGCCCGGTAAGTGAAGTTACAATTATTTTTAACATATGTTTGAGAGCTAACAAAATATGGCTAATTAAAAAATGTATGGCACATGATTGAAGTACCCGGTACTAACATGTAATCATACGGACGTATATAATTTATTTTGATAGCTTGATGCTAATGTACTTATACAAGCAAGAATGTGTGTTTAAATTTTAATATGAGCTACATGTTATTCATTTAATTTAAAATTAAAAATGGCTGAAGCACAGCAAATGGATGCTGCTCATATTGAGATTATGCAGGCTCAAGGTCAACCTTTTACACAGGCATTTAATGCAATATCAGAGCAAATGTCTAATATATCTGCTGTTTTAGCCTCCCAAGGTGTATCAGGTGTTGTCTCTAATTGTGATGGTAAACCAACATGTTTCAGGGAATGAATAAGGGCTGTAGAAAAATATCAAAGACAAACAAATTTATGTGTAGATCAATGTAAACTATTAGCTTTTCAAACTTCTAGGGGTCCTGTTAGTGGGTTTATTCAGAGGTTTCTTGACAGCACTCCAAATGGTTCATGGGCGGAACTAAAAATAGATCTTGCTAAAAGATTCAGCGATGTTACAGATTCCCATGTAGCCTTAACCATGCTTAGACAAATTAAACAAAAACCTGGTGAAAACATACAATTGTATGCCGAAAGGGTTATGGGGTTAGCTGAGGTTGGCTTTGAGGGTCAAGATAATAATGTATTTATTGAAGGCCAGCTTGTTGATATGTTTGCTAATGGGTTAAATAATGAGCAGTTAAAAATGACCATTCTTAGGAAGAACCCAGATACTCTACAGGGAGCAATGGGGATTGCTATAAATGAGTTTAGTTTAAGACAAAGGGTTGCCGCATCTGGTGGTAGAATATATACTCCATCAGGTAATATGAATAGGGGTCCAGAACCCATGGAAGTTGACGACAATTCACGAACATTTAAATGTTACAAATGCCACAACTATGGTCACAAGGCAAATACGTGCAAGGGTATAAATGTCAATGCCATAAATGCCCAGTCAAATGAGAGAAATATTAGATGTTGGAATTATGGTGACGAAGGTCATGTCATCCGCAATTGCCCAAACATAAATGTTCGAAGACCGCCAGCGGGTCACGGGAGAAATCGTTATCCTGAGAGAGGCCAAGTTCATAGGCCAGGGTTAAATCAGGGAAACTAGAAACCTCTTTTCATGTTGGGGTCAATGAAAAGAGAAATAAAAATAACATAACAGCTAAAGTACCATCATACAATGTCAATATTTCGGGAAATCCAAATTCTTGTTTGGTTATGATAGGTAGACAAAGGTTTAGAAGTCTTGTAGACACTGGAAGTGAAGTCTCTTTAATGCATCAAAGGGTGTATGCTAGTTTGAAAAATAAGCCCAAGTTAAAATATAAAACAGTGAGCTTACACACAGCAGGTGATACTCCTTTAGATGTGTTGGGAAGCATTAATGTTACTTTGAAAATCGGTGGAACCGAGGTGTCTCAAGAATTTCTTGTGATTAGTGATTTAAATAGAAACGTGATACTTGGTTTGGATTTCATGAAAACAAATAAAGTAAGACTTTATTTTGATTTAAAAAGTATGAGAATAAATGACAAAATTTATGTTAACTTGGAAGAGGATATTCATATCGCATCAACTGTTAGGATGAAAAATACATGTTTACTAAAACCTAATACTGCTAAAATCTGTTTAGGTAAGGTTAGAAATAGTCCTGATCTGCCATCTGGTCAAAGTTATGATGTACGGCAGGTCGAGAATGGTTTCATTGTAAATGAACCAGGACTACAAATCATAAACTCAGTTTCAACTTTGAAGAAGAATAGAACAATTTCTATTTTGATAGTAAACAAACAGACAAACACATAAAAATTTATAGACATGGTCTTTTGGCAAAATATTAACAAAGAGAATATCAAAACAATTAATACAGTGATTCAAGGGTCAAATTCTGAAGAGTAAATAAATTTCAAGGACTTAAATGTTCCTGAAGAATTTAGATCAGATATAGAAAGCTTAATCGCAGATAATATAGATTTATTCGCTTCCAAAGACTCTGACTTAGGTCATACAGATACTATAAAAATGAAAATAGAAACCGGTAACCATGAGCCTATCAAACTTAGACCTTATAGAACTCCTCTCAATAATAGACAGGTCATCGATAATGCTATTGAGGAAATGATAGATGCTGATGTTATCAGGAGGTCAAGGTCACCTTGGAGTTTTCCAGTGGTCATTGTTGGAAAGAAAGATGGTTCCAAGAGATTTTGTGTTGATTTTCGCCAACTTAATCAAAATACAATTAAAAATTCATTTCCTCTACCATTGATTGATGATATGTTAGCTTTACTGGACAAGGCTAAATATTTCACTTCTTTAGATCTTAAATAGCGGTTACTGGCAAGTGCTAATGCCCCTGCAATATTTCAAGAACTGATGTCTATTGTATTACATGGTCTAGGTCACTATGCAGTTGCGTACCTAGATGACATTTTAATATTTAGTGAAACACTAGAAGATCACATGAGGCATATGAATACAATTTTTTCGATAGATTGCGAACACATGGTCTTAAGCTTAAACTTAAGAAATGTAGCTTTTTACAAACAGAAACCAATTACCTTGGTTTTGTCATTATTTCTTGTGGGATTAAACCGGATCCTAAAAAGGTTGAAGCAATCCGGTCATTACCTCCTCCCACCTGTGTTAGATTGGTCAGATCGTTCATGGGTATGTGCTCGTATTATAGACGGTTCATTCCTAATTTCTCGGAAATTGCTGAATCCATTATAGATTTGACAAAGAAACATGCTCACTTTAAATGGACAACCGTTCACCAAACAGCGTTTGACTATCTTAAAGATAGTTTATCCATTGTTCCTCTACTTGTTTATCCAAACCCAAACAAAAAGTATACCTTGTATACAGGTGCTTCTGACACGTGTATTGGAGCGTGTTTGACGCAAGAATGTGATAGTGTTGATGGCGATGTTCCAAATGTGCCTATCGAAAAACCGTTGTATTACCTGTCCCATAAACTGAGTAAATCCCAATGTAAATGGAGTGCCATTGAAAAGGAAGCATATGCAATATATTACTCTCTGCAAAAGCTTGATTACTATTACATAATTCAGAATTCGTGATCAAAAGCGATCATAAACCACTTAAGTACTTAATTGATGCACCAATGCAAAATAAAAAGATTCAACTTTGGGCACTTAGTATTGCTGGATATAACTGCACGATTGAATACATTACTGGAAATCAAAATACATGTGCTGACTTACTGTCAAGACATCCATTAAATGTGGGCTGTTCTACAGATATAGGTCAAATACAAGGAGAAAATCATTCAGACGTTTATCTGGATATTAATGAGAACACATTTCAGGTCAATACAATAAACTCCAATGAGTTTGAGCCCAAGCAATTTGCGTCATGCGAAATTCCATTCAATGATACATTAAAACAACCTGAGACTATGTTGCATACATTTGATATAGTTACTGAGCAAGGCAAAGATGATGAAATCTTAAACCTTAAGAATAGTGTTTTAAATGGAACACTTTCCAAAGGAATTGTGGAAAAATACATTGTTGTGGATGACATCCTGTATTATCTCACTGACCCAGATAATGAACCCATACTCAGATTTTATTTTATATGTCCCAAAACACTTAAAGGATTTGGTTATCAAACAGTACCATGATGAAAATGGTCACATGGGTGTTCAGAAAACATATGATGCTATTAGAAGTAAATACTTTTGGCCATACCTGTTCAAAGAGCTACATTTCTATGTCAGCTCATGTATAATATGTCAAACAAGGTCACTCCAAAAGATCAGGCAACCTTTACAAGAAACGGACCAGCCACCATACGCAATGGCAAAGTTAAGTTTAGATTTATCTGGCCCATATCCAACAACGTTATCGAATAATAAGTACATCATAGCTTTCGTGGACTGGTATAGTGGTTGGCCTGAAGCATTTCCTGTGCCAGATAAAACTGCTGACACAGTAGCCCATTTACTAATAGAGGAAATATTCCCACGGTTTGGTTGTTCGTTACAAATTGTTACAGATAATGGATCAGAAAATGTCAACAAGGTCATGAGAGAGGTCATGGAATCACTGAACATACACCATGTGTTGACAAGTGTTTATCACCCACAAAGTAATGCAAAAGTTGAACGATTTCATAGAACCTTGCATGACATTTTAGCTAAAAAAGTCAGCGATAATCAACAAACATTGGATTTATATTTGAATCGGGCCCTTGCTGCTATTAGATTTAATATCAGTGAGTCAACAAAGTTTTCACCTTTCTATCTACTTTATAATAGGGACGATGTCTTACCCGTTGATAACCTGTTCAAATTAAGAAGGAAATATCACGGTGAAGACATGCATCAGATTGCCATGCAAGAACAACATACAGCATTTATGCAAGTTAGAAAACACATGAAAAAGGCAAAGGACAGACAAGCCAAATATCATGATAAGTCTGCTAATGCTATGGAATACCAGGTCAACGACCCAGTATACTATAAAAATAACAAAAGAAAAGGAAAGCTTGATGTTAAATGGCGTCCTTTTTATAGAATACTTGATCAAACTGGTCCCGCCACGTACATTATCAAAAATCAGTTAGATGGGTCAACATCAAAGGTTCATGCCGAGTTGCTAAGATTAGCAAAGATTGATGAATGGGTTATTCCTGAACAGGCTGATGTAAGACAATATAGAAACAATCACTATGTTGTTCCCCCTGCCTCTGAGTCCAACACTGAGTCTGATTCAGAAGAGGACATTCCATTGAGTAGATTGGTTAAGAAATATAGGAAGGAGAGGGATAATTCTGATTCTGAAGATGATATTCCATTAATGGAATTGTCCAAAAGGTTAAAGAGCAGAGCTCAAACGAGTAAGGACGAAATAGGCCGGGGAAAACATTATCAAAGTGATCCCGACAAAGAATCAATAATTATCAAGTCGGGTAGATCAATTTCTTCGGATGAAGAAAAGGAAATAAATGAGGTAATGGTAAATTCCAAGATTGTTCCTCTTGAGGACAAACCAAAGTCGAATAAAGATGACATGAAAAAGTTATTGAGGTTAATAGCTGATATGTTATAATCAGACCTCGTTCTGTACAAGCGATCAATTTATTCGCGACCTACATTAATGTAGTTTATTTGTGTATTTCAGGTGATACCTGAATTATTGTGAAAAATGAGTTACCTGTGTATCTCACTCTTGTTCATTAGTTGTACCAATGGCTTTATTATTCAATTCCAACAGATTAATGAAGTATTTGTCATGATGATCGTTGGCTTATTACATGTGTTCATGAGCTGGCACCATACACTCAATTCATTGATAAGATTAAGAATGATATCCGTCAAACTGATGATGTAATTAAAGTTATCACCCAATTCTATCAAATGAATGATCTTACAGGTTATACTGAGACGTTTGAAAGTCTTAGACTTGAACTTCAATTATTGACTGACACCTATCAATCTGTTAACGATAATTTTGATAAATACAAGCATATGAGTTCTGGAAGGAATAAACGTTCTCTGTTGTCATTTGTGGGACAGACCCTAAGTGTTTTATTTGGCACTCTATCAGAAACAGACTTAGACAATATCAATCAAAATATCAAATTATTGGCTAACAATCAAAAACAAATTAGTCATAACTTGAAATTAAGTTTATCTGTTTTAAACTTAACTAGAACAAAAGTAGCTGAAACTAGGAGATCAATTATAGATTTGGTTGTATGTCTTCAAAAATTAGACTACATAATAAGGGAACTAAAATCTATATTGGAAAGTAAGTTTGTACGACTGGAACAATTTGTTCATACTTATCTTCAATTTCAAATGATAATTGATGAAATAAATCTTATGGTTCAAAATGCAATAACATAACTAGACAACTTAAAGCTAGAACTAAGCATCCTTTCGATGAATCATCTTTCCGTTAACACAATTTCTCAAAATCAATTAAAGAAATTATTACTAGAAATAGAAAATAAAATACCTAGTAATTATAAATTACCTGCAGACCCCAGACAAAAGATTTGGTATTATTATAACATATTGTATTGCACAACATTTATCGAAAATAATACTATTCAAATAGTTTTGGACATTCCTCTACTGAATGTCAAGACATCTTATGAGATCTTTAAGGTTATCAACCTTCCAATCCCATTGTATTCCAATGACAACATTGGTATGTATGGTAAATATAGACTGTAATCTAGTTCACTTATGATATCCAGAGATAGATCAAATTTTGCTTTACTTACCCCAGAACAAATCCAATTGTGTAGAAACAAATACACACAATTTTGCAATCCAAAGGTTGCTACATATGCCACCAATTTGAGTAAAATGTGTATTGTTGCTTTATTCATAAGAAATATGGGATTCCCATTGTACTAAAATGGCTGTTTTGAATCAAAACACACCAACAGCAACGTACATACATAACAATATATGGGTTATTTTCACAAACACTGTGTTGACATTTACTATGAACTGTCAAAACAGGAATTCATATGTATTGAAGGTAAAACCTCCAATGGAAATAATAGGTTTAAACAAGACATGCACAGCTGTCTGTGAATCACTGAGTTTACCTGTTTACAAACAAAAACATGACTATGCAAAAGTCGAAGATAGTTGGAAGCAACTGTTGACATTTAGAAATATCACTAAATTCCGTCTTTGGCAAGGGTTCAATTCTGGTTTCAAAGATTTGACAGCATTTGAAATACCAAATAATTTACAAGATTTGACTGAAATTCCTATGAATAACGTCTTTGATCATCCTTTGAGCCTGTAGAGATTCAAGAACACAGTCCTATCATTGTGTATGTATTAATAGTTTCATGTGCCAGTATCATAATTATTGCTATACTCGTGATTAAATTTAAATGTAGCCATTGCAAAAGGTTAGCTAATGAACATAGTGTTAAGAATTGTGTAACTGAGACTTCCTATATGGGTGGGAACGTCGATGTCATTGAGCTCGAGATGGTTGTTCCAAAACAGAGATGTTCGTGACGTCTCCAAGGATCTACATTCCTTTCATCTCCGCCGTGACGATAGTGATGCTGTTGATGGTGTCTTCCTTCATGGACAGTTGAAATCGTTTCATCACTACGTGTCTTTGTGACAGTTGTTATTGTTTCATTACTACGTGCCCTGAGGACAGCTGTAATCGTTCGTTGCTACGTGCATTGCTGTCCGTTGAAATCATTTCATCACTACGTTCTTCGATGTTGAATACCATGAACATTAGTCAACAACTATCACAAATCATGATTGTAAATAAATCATATATTGAAATATGCGGAGGTGCATATATAAATATATAACTGTTGTACATAATATTGCGAAGAATGTGAGAACATTTGTATTAACCGTTCTAAGGAAGAACATTATTCCATTACAGTAATTAACAATGGAACCATATACAGCCGACAAATTGAAGGAAATGTTTGGACCAGACAGGTTATTCACCCTTCATTCGAAACCAGATGACGTAAACCTAATGAAGGCCTCCTATGACGTACCTTCACCAACACCAACACCAACTAACATTATCAAAAAGAGTAATGCCGAAGAAATTGACGACGCTGAATGGCGACCAAGAAGAATACCAGGCCTCCATTTTCCACAGCTACACCACCATTTTCGTTCCTAACAACAGACAGCCAGACGATCAACGACTCCGTTTAAGCTGGACTCTAACATTAACTTTAATATGTGATTGTGTGTTTTAAAAATTTTTTATTGTGTTTTACCTATTATGATTTCGATTTATTGTGTTTCAATTATTATAGTGTAAGATGGACATATTGACACATTTAATTTGTGACATATATGCCTTGACATTGGTTATTTGTAAATTGTATAAGATACTTGTAAATTTGTTATTCTTAATGAATGTACAACCTGGGATAATTTGTATTTCATAATTAATTAACTTGTTGGGGGAGGTGTGTAACATAATGGGGTTATATGTTGATTATGTTAATTAATTACCTCCATAATTAGTTGTATAGCATGGTACATATTCATGAGTATTGGTCCATTTATTATAATGCTGTATACGGTCGCTATAAAGGCAATTATACATGGAACTGTACTAACTGTTTATGTTGGCAGAGAAGCAAACACATGTGGCAGATAAACAAGTATACTTGGCGTGGACATCCCTTACATGTATGCCTGATCAGCATATTAAAGGTTTTCCCACACATGTGTGCTATTACATCAGAAATGTACTCTGCTGTTTTAAGTTTAAACAGTACAATTTCAAAATATTAACATGCTATTTCCGTACAAGCATGTGTTTGCACCAAAACAATATATCCGAATTGATATATTGAGTGGCAGTTATGCCAAACATGTTTACTGGAACATCTGTAGCTTGACATTTTATGGAATACATGTCCAAGCTTGCTTCTCTATAAAAGATGAGATAAATTTAGATTACAGGGAGACGAACTGGGATGATTGAAAGCGCCTTATGGTGCTTATGCACATCGTAACAATTTATTTTAATGATAAATAAATACTTGTGTTATAACTTGGACTTGTTGGAACTTATGCTATACGATTACGGTACAATAATGCATTTGGAGGGCTTGTTCTCTATGATCCAGCACAGTGACTTTTTGATGGCCAATAGCTCTGCAGTGTAGATGGATAGTTTATTAGTTAACCTTTCTACAAATGTGTAATTTTCTGATGGAATTACCACGGCAGCAGCTACTTTTCCTGAATTGGGATATTTTGATCCCACCTGTATAAATAACCTAGGTAATTGTTCTCTATATGAATCTGTAGTTCTGATTTAATGAGGTACGTTAAATCAGATTTCTTCACTTTTTCTGATAAGGCGGTATCAACATCTGGGTCTGATAAGTACATGGAGGAATCTGGCCCGGCCTGAAGTCTGCTACCTGTACTCCCCTGAGACCGCAAGTTCCTGGGCCTGAGCACAAAAAGGTAAGACAGGATTTTTGAAGCGTGCCTTGACAAAGTATCCGGTCCCGAGGATGGTGTTCACTGGATTACCCTTATGCCTAGTTTGAACCCTGGCCCAATATTTAACAGTTTTGCCCATGCGTCTAATGTTTAGAGGAGGTACACCCGCCTCAGCTTCCAACAGATATCCAAGGGTAGAGCGAATGGCTCCCAGAGCCAGTCTGTGGGCTTTAAGTTTTTAAGTTCAGATGTCACAGCTCAAGATTAGATTTGAGCACCATAATCTATCTTTGAACGTATTAGTGACTTATAAATGAGTAAGTAAGCTGTTCATATCTGATCCAAAGTCTGTGCCTCTTAACATCCTCCTACCATTTAAGTCTTTTTCACACCGGGTAACCAAATCCTTAATGTGTTGCATGAAAGATGACCTATCGTCCAAAAGAAGACATAAAAATCTCGCCTATCGTCCAAAAGAAGACATAAAAATCTCGCAACTCTTTCAAATTTCATTGGTGTTCCTCCTAAGTTAACGTTCAAATTGTGCTGTTTCTGATTTCCAAATAAAACTCGTACTGTTTTTGTTTCAGACATTTTGAAACCCCAGTTTTTGGCCCATCCCCATAGAGGGTCCAATCTAGCGTGTGCCTTCTTAGCTAGTTTAACCAAGCTGGACCCCATTTTCCAGGTTCCTGAATCATCAGCAAACTGGCTAATAACCATCCCAGAACCTTGGAGAGTGTCTGGGAGACCATTGATTATAAGAGAAAAGAGCAATGGTGAGAGTATCGCGCCCTGAGGAGTCCCTCTGTTAAGAGTTGCTTTTTCAGAGAGAGAACTCCCAACCTTTACTTGAATAGTCCTATTCTCCAGAAAGGCCCTGACATATTGGAAGCAAGAACCTGTGATACCGTACTCTTTTAATTTATAGAGTACTCCAAAGTGCCACGTTAAGTCAAAAGCGGCCTGAAGGCTTACGAATATTGCCAGCACTGAACGTTTTCTGTTTTTAGCATAGATTACGTCGTGCTTCAGTCGAGCAAGTTGATCTAGAGTTCTCATTCCCTTTCGAAAGCCAGATTGAAAGGGAGTTAATATATTATTTGATTATATGTGATGTTCTAATCGTACCATTCCCTCAAGCAATTTCCCTGAGTGTGATGTAAGGCTTATAGGTCTGTAAGATTTTGGTTCATTTTTATCTTTTCCATTTTTATAAAGCGGTATCACACATGCATCCTTCCAGGCCATCGGGTACACCCCGCTACTCCATATGTTGTTGAAAAGCTTCAGACATAGTTCAAGGGCTGAATGCATGTGTCTAAATAGAAGATAGGATATCCTATCTAGTCCCGCCGCAGAATCACGCCTGTCACTAATGTAAGATTTAAACTCTGAAAATGGAAGATTGAAAGGAATATCATTTTCCCCCGGCTCATTTATTACATTTTGATTTTGTGATTCAAAAGTTTGTTGAAATGTTAATAGTATCTGGTGACATATTTGAATCACTGGAGACCTGTTGATAGTGTTTTACCAGGAAACTAGCCTTTTCAAGGGGACCTTTTGCCAAATCATTTTTGTATTTTTGTATTTTAATAATGGTACAGGATTTGAAGCTATACCTTTAATTCTGTGAATTTTTTGCCACAATATTTTTGCAGTACATTTTTAAGTTGAAATCGATTCACAGAATTCCTACCAATTTTCTGATTTTTCCTTCAAGAATTACTTTTTTGGAGTGTAATTCAGCCTCCTGTAGTGTGTGAAGTTTCATTGGGCAGGGATTTCTTTTTAATTGATTTAATGCCTTTTTTCTATCCTGTACCGCATTGTAACATTCATCATTCCATCATAGGACATTTTTATGTTTAGACATCCTGCCGGAGGAGACAGGTATCACAGAAGATATCCACACTCTCGGAGTAGACACTATCAAGGGTGATCTCCCTACAAATTTCATGAAACAGGGGCCAATCTGCTTTGTCATAGATAAATTTGCCCCCTTGATTGGATGTATCATTTTCTGTGTAATTTAGTCCAATACTTAAAATGATTGGAAAATGATCGGAGCCAAAATTTTCCTGATAAATGCCCCATGCCAACATAGCTGCAAACCTAGGGCTAATGATAGTAAGGTCAATTGCTGACCATTTGCCTTATTTAGCCTAGTTGCCGTACCATCATTCATAATGACTATATATTCTTGCACCGCCTATGTAAACATATCATTTCCCTTTCTATTTGAATATTCGGAACCCCAATTTATGTGGTGTGCATTGTCCCCTTTGATCACACAGTCACCTAGCTTATCCGTTGTTCTAAAACATGAGATAATTTTATTTAATGACTCGAGATCACACACCCTCTTGATGTGGAAGGGAAGCCAAATGACTTAAAAAGTTCAAAAACCTCTATTTGAATATCCTCTGATTGTCCACCACAAGAGTCTGGTAATCTATACCGTGCTTAATAAAGGTAATCAACCCCCCTCTAGCTTGCATGCTCTGAGTTGCCGGGTAGTTTTTTTGTTCGGTGTTTTACATGTTTTATGTTCATTAAACTTAGTTTCCTGGATACATATAATTTCTATGTGGGGGTTGATATCAAGAAAGTTTTTAATTTCCGTTGATCTATAGCCTGTCAGTCCTTGGGCGTTAAAAGAGATAATGTTGATTTTTTTATTCATGGGGAAGACTGACAGACCGACGCATGGAACACTTTGTTTTCATAGTAGACCATGGTCTTGATTTCAAGACATGTCTCCCTATGCTCTTTAATTTGAGTTTCCCTGGAGTCACAGGGGCTCTTACCATTCCTCCAAACACTGCGCCAGGTGTTTTTGATATTGTGTAATAGCTGCGCCCCGGCTGGGCTCTCACGTTCAAACCCTAGTTTTATTTTTAATTGGTTTGAAATACCTACTCTGGAGGGTCTAGCCTTGTCAAGATACATGTCCCTAACAATAATTGCCAGACCCTCCAGAGCAATAGTCCGCACAACGCCCCCCCCCACCAGAGATCTTAACCTGTTTTCATACGAATAACAATTCTGTATAACCATTCTTTTATGTATAATTGGTATTGGGTAAAATGGATTTAGTATGGGGGATGTAATAAAGTATAACAATGTTGTATATATGTCAAACATGTTCTATTTATGTCATATCTTGTCATATTATTAACTTAGTAAGTCGTTCCTCTAGTATTAATATGTTATTAAAATGATATAACTTTATTTATGTATAATATCAGTGTCTGTAAATGCAGCTAAAAACCCATCTCCCCCATCTGTGTAATAGAATCGACCGACCTCACAAACGAAATCACAATATTCAAATAGTTCCATATACTTTTGTTATATTTGTTTATTTATAATAGTCCGTTAAGTTTAGGAACATCAATCCATGAGGTGAAATGTTAGTTTATATACAAATTTATTTTAGCTCTATTGCGAAACAAGTTCTTTCAACTTATATTAATCACTCTCGAGACCTCATTCCTGATGGAATCCATCGCCATGAAGGAGAGAGAAGAGGCAACGTGGA
This sequence comes from Archivesica marissinica, assembly GCA_014843695.1. Lineage (NCBI taxonomy): Eukaryota > Metazoa > Mollusca > Bivalvia > Venerida > Vesicomyidae > Archivesica > Archivesica marissinica. The sequence goes on from CM026395.1 coordinate 39,671,871, forward strand.
ATTTAAATGCCGTGCTTGCCTAGGGGCACAATCGTAACGGCTCCAGCGGGGCTCGAACTCCGGACCTTTCGCACCTGAAGCGAACGCGCATCCACTGCGCTATCACGACTTCCACAAGTGAAATGTTAGTGAGTTGTTATTGGGAAATATGTTTGGTGTTGGGCTTTGTTGGCAAAAAAATCACTACACAGTAATTGCATACATGTACAATTAAAAAATAGCACCATTTTACGGCGAACAGAATAGACCGATGATTTGCAGCCTGTGATATAATGTTAGCAGATCCATTTTGTGTGGTCAGCGTATCGGTTGTGTTTTCGTCTGGCTCTGTAAAATATGGATATAAAGTTGATTTATCTACTACATGAGGATATAAATTATATACCAAAATGTTCGTGAATGTTTGATGCTGATGTTGGCTGACTCTGTTTGGAGAATGTAGCTGTGTTTTGGATGTAATTGTGGAAAGTGTCAAGAACAATAGATATTTTAAGTGGTGTGCTCACTCACAGCTCACCATTCTTCACATATGTATACCGAACCCTCTGGCTATTAACTATTGACCATTACAATGGTCCACGGTAACTGTTTTGTAATATACTGTTATATACTGTGCATGATAATATGCGGTGTTAATTGGTGTTGTTGAGGATTAAAATCAAGTATGGCAACTCGGTCTAGAAATATTACTCAATTGCAAGAGTTGGAACCTGCACTGTTGGGCGATAACACTGAGGTCAAGGTTCCCGTCTCCTCTGCCGCACCGGGCAACTGTATAGATGTCACTGCCTTTGAATACATGAGCACCCCCAATACTAAGCTGAATCTTGATGATGAATCATCTAGCGACCCAGATCTTATGGAATATAATCGGTTAGTATCATTGTACCGTGAGTTACCAGCAGAATTGTTTGTTACAAGACTATTACATGACTACTCGACATGTGAAACAAAACTTGAGTCGTCCAGGTCGTTGCTGTTTGTTACTCTACGTGAAGGTGACGACTTCCCCTACGGTCTGCAAGCAGAACTGAAACGTCGTGTTTTCACTCTCAGAGGTGATCCAATAGCAGTTAAGCTAGCGAACGATATTCATACTTTGTTGGCGGTCATTGAAGGTGACGATTATTTACTTATTAAAGACATGCTGAGTACTCGTAGCCGTCCTTCACAGAAGGCCTCATTCTCAATGACACCCAGAGCGTCTGCACCAGAGACGTCGCGTCCCAGTCAGCATTGCCAGTGTACCCATGAACTAACAATGCTGAAGGACGCTGTATCAAACCTTCAAGCGGAAATACTTCTTATCAAGCAGTCCAGCATTGCTTCCGAAAAGATAAAATCTGATCAAATTAAATCTTTAGCTGCATCGGCGAACTTGACTAAACAAGAAATAATGTCTTGCAAGGATAGCATTATTAGTGAGTTGTGTAACCTGAAACAGTATATTCACAATGGAATGATGAGTAACTTCGGTAGTGTGAACTTTCAAATATCTGCCACCATCGACAGAGTTATTGCCCTTGAAACGTATTTAAACTCTGGACGTATCTGTATTGTGAATCGTGTGGATTGTCCTCGTGACTATGCGTATGCAGACCCAGGGTCACAACCCACTCCACAGTTACCAGAAGATGTTAATAGTTTCGGAAACCTCCCACTACCGGTGGATAAAACAAATCAAACACTTACTTCCAATACCTGTATTGACGATATTGCTGACTTCTTATCTGGATGTGTTGACAAACCTATCAATTCTAAACACATCGATGCAAGTAGCAACTCTACATATGTAGACAGTCAGCTTAGTGCGTCTGTTGTGATTGTAAAAGCAGATGCATCTGTGCAGTGCGATATTCTCAACAACGTTAGTTGTGCAAAACAAAGTGATGTCGCCAGTATTCTGACAAGTGATCGTACTCGTTCACATTGTATGCACCCACCCACCAGGATGCATGCAAAGGTTCAGCGAAATGCATCGAGAAAACACAGTGACATTTGCACAGATCATTGCTGACATTGGGACCCCCAGTGATCCCAGGAGAAATGGAATCCCCGTGCATATATCATCACGTCATACCCAAAATCTGGATCTACAGTATTCGGACGAAAAGACCTAAAAGGTTCTTTATTAGTGGGTATAAGGATTCTATCACGGAATCCCAGATTGCCGCCTATGTTAATTGGAGGGGCCCCAGAGTGACTTTTGTTACAATTTTCCCTCACGCAAATCTTCAGGATTTGTTATTGTTCGTCTCAATCTTGAGGCCGATGAAAACTGTCATCTAGTAGAACACCCAGGATTCTGGCCCGACAACGTGTATTGCAAACCGTGGCTCTCCAGTGGTGTGTTGCAGAGACGTCGAACAAATCATATGCGTCCGACCTACAAGTCGCACGATTGGACAAGTTCGACAACTGCGGATACTGAGTATAGATCATACTATAACTATAACATGTATTCTCAACTAAGTAGCATTGACTAAGTGCACACTATTTAGTACATAGTTCTTTAGTGCTTTCATTAACACATGTATTTCATATTTTGTTTCATGGACTTACACATATTATCATAGAATGTATCAGGGTTGATGTCTAGTTGTAGTTATCTGTACGACACTTTAAATCAAAATTCTGTTGATTTTTGTGGAATAGCTGAACATTGGTTATACAACAGAAACATATCGATCATAAAGTCAGTAAACAGCAATTACAATGCTTACGGTGTATGTGACAATAGCTTAGAACTACCCAGTAATAGACGTGTGGGTAAAGGCGGAGTTGGTTTACTATGGCACACTAAACATAACAATTATGTGACACCATTAAACATTGATGACGACAGAATAATAGGTATACAATTTCATTATGATCAGTATAATTGTATGTACATATTTCAAATATATTTGCCATGTAAAAATCATTGTATACAATATTAGGCCATAATAAAATATTTCCTAGATTTTCATCCCCGCCCGCCCCCGTTTTTAGGGCCCGCCCCGATTTTTTTTATTACTATTTGAAAAAATGTCAAGTTGAATCTTGTCAAAACACCATTTTATCAGCATAAATATCGATATCCTGAAAATATAAAATAAAAAATAAAATTTCAAAAAAATGTGGATGAAAATCTAGGATTTATTTTATTATGGCCGATTATGTTGATAGACTGTACAACATATGGAGTTACTTACTACTCTGAGAGTGGCACCGTGGTAATGATGGGCGATTTTAACACTGATTTTACAAGGAATAACCCAGATGCTAGAGGTGTATACCTAAAGCACTTTATCTCTGAAACAAACCTTATTGCAGTAAATACACTTGATATGTGCATAGGGGCCTCGCACACGTTCGTCTCATATGATGACCAATATGAAACGCTCATTGACTATGTAATGATTCCAGTTGAAAAAGTGTACTGTGTACACTATGTGGAAATAGTTGATGACAATTGTTTGAATGTTTCAAGGCATAGACCAATTATTTGTAAAATGCATCTTGTAATTTTAGAGGAACCCTTCCAATGCATAAACGACGTAAACAATAATAATATTGTCTTCATCAACTGGAACCGGGTAAAGGAAGATGAACTCATTAAATATGCGAACCTGGTAGACAATTCACAGACGTTGCTAAGCACGAGCACAGCGCGTATGAATAATAGTGAAAACGCCGACAACGCGTATATTAATATTATAGACACAGTAACATCGACCTCTAAGAAGTGTTTTAAGCAGCCAACGTTTAAACATTTTCTTAAGCCTTATTGGTCCAACCAGCTGCCTGCGCTCCATAAGCATATGAAACAACTCCGTCGAAAGTGGATTGTAGATGGAAGGCCCCGTTTATATTCATCCGAATCATACGTAAATAACAAGAAAAGCTATGACAACAATTGTTGCCATAGCAATACTCATCTGCTATAAATAACAATGTAGGGGTTAGAGAATGGATGTATATATTAGCAAGACATCTCAACCCCCCATATTTAAAAATCGCCATCGCATTTGGGCGACTAAGTTTTCTAAAACGTTTAAAATAAACATCATCTAAAAGTGATGAGCCTGACCCTCTCAATATCAAATCTTTCAGATGGACTATAAACGAGAGACTCATCTCGTTGCTATACAACAGGCATATAAAACAACCAACGTGTGGACACCATTTAGGTGGATCTGTAGTCCAGTGGTAACACGCTCGACTGGTAATCCAGGGATCACAGGTTCGTCTGACCATAATAAAATTAAGTCTTTCAGATGGGACGTTAAACCGAGGTCTTGTGTCGGTGCTTTACACTGTGTACGTAAAAGAACCAGAGGAGACTCTGGAATGGGTCTCTCTGTATCATTGCACTATCCTCCAAAATCTAAAATGACTAATCTCTTCAGGAGGCGTCGCTCATATGGGCAACTGGTAACGACGATAAATAAACGTAAAACACACACTATTTATACTAAGAATAACTATGCATGGATTACTGTTAAGCACAAGAAACGACAATATAGCAAACATGTCGACAGTGTTTTAGAAAAGGGTTGTTGCACTGACTACATGTATATAAACCAATTTAGCTAAAGAATGCCTTTAAATCTTAATGTATATTCAATATGCTAGGTCACTTGCATAAGTGGTGATGGATGGTAGGGGAAACCTACATTTGTATATTCGACCTGTAAATAGGGGTGAAAGGTTAGACAAGAAAGTAGCAGTTAATGGAAATTAAAAATTAGGAAGCAGTGGTTAGGTAAAATACATTAAGACATAAAAACATATATACAGAGTCAAAAAAGAAACGATACCAAACTAAAAATGACGTAAAACGGATAAAACCATAGAAAGGTTTAATATATTATTACGTATCAGTACCGGGTATCTTATTGCAACGTCAGTCAACCATAAACACAGGTAAATAAACACCCGATAATCCTGGAACGCCGAATTTCCGATTTGCACGTGCTCCTCAACAAAGACAACTTCCTACACATGTACAAATCGGAAAACCGGTTTATTGTACTGGTATTGAATTATCATCGAGGAAAAACACCTTACATACCCATTGTTACCTCTAACAAAATGCCTAGGCTAAACCGCAATCAGAGAATGCGTGCCATTGGCATGATTGACGGCGGTTTACGTCAGCGTGACGTCGCAAATCGACTCTGGGTTACGCGGATCACGATAACACGTCTACTTCGACGTTATCGAACACATGGATCGGTGGACGACCGTCCAAGATCTGGTCGACCACGTGTGACGACGCGTGAACAGGACCGTCAAATTCGGACGTCACATTTACGTGACCGGTTCCTACCTGCTACGCACACAGCTGCCGTTACTCCTGGGATGACCAACAATCGTAGCAGTGCACAAACAGTCAGGAACCGGCTCGGTGAACGTGGCATTCGTTCCTATCGGCCATACGTTGGACCCATCCTGACACGGAGCGGATGGCAGAGAGCGGGTATATCACAGACGCGGTGAACGTTACGCCGACGCATGTGTACGTCAGGTCGATCTGTTCGGGGGCGGAAGCGTTATGGCGTGGGGCGGTATCACCTTCGGCAGTCGCACTGAACTGTTAGGGGTGGACGGGAACCTAAACGCCCAGCGGTACTGTGATGAGATCCTTGCGCCAGTTGTTGTGCCGTTCTTTAACGCCAACAGAAACGTCACACTGTTCCAACAGGACAACGCCAGGTGTCATACTGCTCGGATTTCCACCACATTATGGGAGCAGAACAATATTGAAACCCTGCCGTGGCCTGCTTTGTCACCAGACTTGTCACCCATAGAACATTTGTGGGATACGTTAGACCGCCGCGTCAGACGACGTCAGCCGGTAACGTTAAACCAAATGAGGGATGTTTTGCGTCAGGAGTGGACAAATATTGACCAGCAAGAGATTCAGACACTCTTCCGTTCGATGCGACGGCGGTGCATTGCAGTGAGAGACGCAAATGGTGCCCATACTCGGTATTGACGTCTGTGTGACAACTCCATTAGACCCCTGTCCGACGAATTACGTCATCACGCAGCAAACAGTTTCGGAGGCTCATTATGCTTTATGTGCTTCTCTTTCAAACATGTTGGACTATCATCTTATGAATTTTCGAAGAATTTTCTTAATAAATGTTGAAATTATAGACACATAAACACCAGGTATCGTTTTTTTTTTACTCTGTATATATATATTGACAAAATGTTGCTACCAAGTCATTTTGTCCATGTTTATAAATACATGTAGGCCAACAGTCTGGTGGAAAAAAACAAGGAATTTCTATAGTCAACAGTTGTGTTATCATCTGTGACCTGGGTTGGGGATTTGCGTCAGGGACTCACTTAATAACAATATTAAGAAATAAACATGTTTAATGCAAGTAAGATACTACAAATATCATCATAGTATATGACAGCAATGTTTCTACACAGATATTCAAAAAGATGCAAATCATAAAACATTGATGAACATTATTTATATACATGTAGTCTAAATACATATGCAATTGCATACGAAATTATACATTTCTAACAACTTGAGCAAATTTTAGTTTATTAACAATAAAGTGGACCACGATGGCCCTATATCGCTCACCTGACTCCATTGTTCACACAAGGGTGTCATGCAACAACTATGAATATCATACATTGATCAATCTTACTAAATGTCGGTGGTAGATTTTCCGAAGAATTTGTAATATTTTGACATGGAAGAATTTGTACCATGATGACAAGTAAATACTAAATCATAAATGGTGACTATAGACCCTATGGCTGCTGAGGAGAAGACGCTTGAACATGTTCATTGTGACGACGTCGGACGAGCGGTAACCATATACATTGTATGTACCGGTAGTTTCTTCAACACTTGCTAAAGTTTTTCAAGATTTACGCATCTATAAACTACATGAGGGGATGCTATATTGTGATGTCCGCTTTAAACATCGTAAAAGGTTATTGACGGAAATAAACTAATGCTCGAAAATGGATAACGGCTATTTTGAACATTGTGCGTAATTTCCACTTGTTTTCCATAGAAACTACCGCCAATCTCTAGGAGTAAACAGGTCAAGTGGTTGGGAAATATTTCTCCATAATTTAAATATGTAATTAATTGATGGCTGTTTGGGTCAGGCAGTCAGTGATTAAGTTTGGCTGAAATCTTGGGAAGAAGTCACTTATTCCTAACTTATTCTCACACTATTCATACAGTTAGAAATTTGAAAATTTACAGAGAAGTATAACTTCAACTACTGTGTTCAAGAATGTATGTTTAAATGTTAAACCAAATTGACCTGCATAGCCTACAGTAAATAAATATGTTATTGCTCTCTATCGTGACATGTATTTCACTAATATTCCAACACATTCAAGACACTGTATTGAGTGTTTTCCATAAATCGCAATAAATGGTACAATGATCATCTTATTATTTTGCTATGTCTCATCACAGACAACCACTATGACACATTTGACTGTTCACATACGGAACGATACAGTACAACCGAACATCTGTGACCATCTGCAGCAAATATGTATTGCTGTAAAAGACAATATATAAATTCTTGTTATTGTATATACAGGCCCAATAGCTGTAGATTACTGTAATTGACATTGGCTTTCTGGCATTAGTGTCAAGATCACTGGAATTCAAAAATAAATACAGGAACAAATATTTTGGTATTATAATTTTTAGTGGCTTTACTGCGAGTACTATGTGTGCACTACAATAACGTGGGTTCTTGGAAACATGATCTGATCGGACAAATCTATAATGTGGACCAATCTCTGAGTTTGTTGAATGCTAGACTTCATGTGTATTTCCAGGATCCTATCTACATGTTCCTGGTACTTGCAAAAATAATACACCATATTGGAAATCTTAAAATCATCAAAAATTATGGGAATTATAATAGAAATAGTAAATGAATTTAAAATGGTAGACATATTGAATGGCAATTGGCAGTTTCGTGGAATCAAGTATAAGTTTTGAGAAGCGATTAAGAAAAAAACGGCAGACAATACTGGCAAAGAACATGGTATCAATTGTGAGAACAAATTGTCAATAAATCACAAAGTTGTGATAAACTTCAGCCAAACATGGAGATGACTATTTCGTAATTGCTACAATCAACATGACCTATCCCACATCATGGCCGTTACCTTTCAGGATGATCATTACCTTGTGGACCATACCACATCACTGATCAGTCAATTGTAACCCCCCAACTCTGCTCCCCATCATATACAATTGTAAATGCTACGACATGTTCCAAAATGATAAAACATTCTCAACTCTCAAGATGAATATCAAGCATTTTTGATTGGCTGATTCTGGGTATCAACCTAACACTATGGTACAGAATTTGAAAATAGTTTTATAATCCTGGACGTACTATTTTTATGTTTGAATCTACATAATTGTATGCAGCAGTGCTTATTCGAAAGTGGTGACAAACGGCAGGATCTTCAGGTTTATTGTTTGTCGCTCCATTTGTGAATTCGAATTATCTTCCTCGCATACTAACTTTTGTGATTTTAAAAATCTCAGACATTGGCACAATTCAATTATGGCAGGCTTGTATATACAAGGACTGAAACTAAATGTTATGTCGATCCGTTGCATATTAATGACAATTTCTTCATATTATCATCAACATATGTAATCTGAGTTTCACTACAAACTGTTTTGGCACCATAGGCACCAATTACAGGCCATGATAGTGTGATATTAATAGTTTGACACTGGTCAGACAAATGATTAAAATGCATACAAAATCTGATGTGTCTGACATGAGGAGTATTTCTCACTAGGGTTTTCACGGTTACACGTGTAAACGGAGCCGTGTCGTGTAATAGCAATACAAGTGTACTAATTGAGTAACCGTGTACACTATCTTAATTGATGACATCGTATAATGAAGCTTAGTGACGTAATAAAATCATAGCATCGACCATTTCACTGAATTTTGTGAGACCTAGTACATGTCAAGGTTGGCCGGGAAATACTGGGGGCGGGAAATAATCATGGAGAATAAACAAAGTGTAAATGATGTCATGCCGTGTACAAAGGATCGTGTACACGTTTACAAAAATATGTACAGGTGGCAGCCCTATTTTTCACACATACATGTATCAACATTACCAGACATGCCTGAAACATATGCTCTGCACATCATCTCGAGCAACATACATGTCAAGTGATTATAGGATTCCTCCAGCGGTTCAAGAGATTTGAGAGGACACAAATTTGTGACGGGCAGACGGAGACCATTAAGTAATGCATGTTAAATATACAGAGATGCTACTAACAAAGGGTACTAAATAATGAAAATAAAATTACAGAGAATGTAGAAGTGGAATTCGCAGTTACAATTGCAAGGCAATGCACTTAAATTTCACATAATTATTGTCTTATCTGCCTTGTGGCGATGGATTAACCCTTTCCTTCATAGAGATTTAGGTTAGTATACTATTATATCTCCATACAAACGACAGCCATTTAGTTATAGTGCAGTGGATGAGTAGTCACCATATCTATCCCAACTCCATAGATATTACTGGGAAAACATGAGATTCTGGCCTGCATTATGAACATTGGTTTGGCTACTACATTGTCAATGTATGTCGTATTGGTAATGGCAGCAAGAGGTGCTTCTATGGGGGAAAGGGTTAATATAAGTTGTAGGAACTTGTTTCGCAAACAATAGTTGAACTTGTTATGCATACAGGTTGGATTTGAAGTCGATTGATAGGAATTAATGCTGAATTAGTGTGACATTAGTGACACATAGGGTTGTGAAATTATCTGAACTGATCTGGTTTTTGTAAATTGTGTACAACTTGCAAAGCGAAAGTGAAAGTAGCTGAAAGTGATAGTTGAACTTTAATTTTTTATAGTTAATTTTGTGTGATGTACTACAGTTGAATTCTTAATTGAATTAATTAGTTGAACTTGAATCAATTAGTTGGATCATTGGTTCCATGGTTCAGTGGCATATTGATTTAAATAGTTTGATTGATTTTTTTTGGTTAGTGGTATAGTGATGTATAATTAGTCTTGATTTTGAAATAAATCTGACTCTGGTATTGGAACTTATACAATACTGATGTATCAAATGAAATACCTAGCTGAGTGTCATATTGATGTAACTTTTACATAAAGTCAGTGCACATATGAACTAACTTGAATACAGCTTTGGTACTTCAGTGTTTGATTGAATATGGAACAGTGCTGTTGATTTTTATTTTTCTTGATCTTATATGGTGATTTGAAAATTACCATTTGGTGGAATACTGCTTTAACTGTTAATGCGGATCAATGTACTGATTGCTTCGAGTTTATTGAGACAATAGTGCATTACTTGTAACTATACTTTACACTTCAGTACTTACAAGTATTTACAGGTATTTAGTTTGGTGTACTTGCACTAGTGAACTTTTGATCTTATTGAAAGGCAGTAGTATCAGTATGGAAGAGGATAAGTTAGGATATGCTGCAGGAGGGGAAGAGGAGGAGGATGTGATTTTAACAACAGAAGACCTTGAATTATTAAAGGCATTTAAGAGGTTGAAAAGGAGACCTGTTTCTTCAAAGGAGGAAGAGATGGCTTCATTTATGAGCACAATGGGAGGAGTTAAGGAGGAGAGAAGGCCTATGCATACTAGGATGGAGATGCTACATGATATGCATAAAGGAAACTATCGTTACCCTAAGCTGTCTACCTTTTTTGAGACTGATAACAAAGGTGAAGTGTCATTCGAGACTTTTAAATTTGAAGTTGAAGCTGTGTGTGCTTCGAAGTCCTTCACCGATGCACAGATACTGCTTGGAATACGTCGTTCCCTGAAGGGACAAGCAGGTGATATAATCAGGAGATTAGGAGTAGAGGCCACCAGACAGGAGATAATGCTAAAGCTTAATAGTACATTCGGAATTATCGAAACATCTGAGACAGGTGAATCGATAACCACCTATGCTTCCAGACTTGAAGAGTTGTTTACTAGAGCCTGCAACCTCAAGGCAATGAAGAGGACAGATAACAATATCCTGAAGAGTGTTTTATACCAGGGTCTACACAAGGACTTGAAGCAAATGGCCATCTTCCAGTACAGCACATTGGAAGATTATGACAGATTCCTGATAGAACTTAGGAAGATAGAAGCAGAGTTAAAGGGCGACGTAAGTGAGGAGCCAAAGGCCAAGCCAGCTGTCAAGAAGGAAGATGAGGGGAAGGACAACGACCTTCTGAAAGCTATGGCTGGGCAGATGGAAGAGATGAGGAAGACTATTATGGCTAGAATAGACAGCCTGGAGAAAGGTCAAAAGGGAAAGAAGGCATACGGGGCCACATCAGAATATATGACTTATACCAACCGAGGAGGATATCGAGGTAATAGGAGGGGGCGAGACAACTATAGAGGGCGATTCCAAGATAGAGGCAGAGGGAGAGGCGACTACAAGCCAACTAGACCTACAGGCAGCACTACCTTCCAGCCCACCTGCTATAACTGCAACCAGAAGGGACACCTAGCCAACGCCTGTCTCAAGAGGGATGAGAGAGCCTGCTACACATGCAACGAGACAGGACACATTGCAAGAAACTGCCCAAACAGAGTAAGTGCCTCAGTTACGGGATCAAACTCGGGCACCGGTGCAGGATACAAAGGTCCCAAATTAGTTGGTGAAGTAAACGAGGCAACAGCTACCATCAATGGAGTGGAGACGAAAGCCTTACTAGATACAGGCAGCTGCATCAGCTTGATGTCAGAGAAGTTTTATACAGAGCACTTCAAGGATATCCCAATACAGCCACTGATAGAGATCATCAATGTAGAATGTGCGGATGGAAGCAAGCTACCATACCAAGGATATATAGAAATAGATCTTCAGATTTTGACAGGACTTCCAAATTCTACTTCACATCCCTGCCTTCTACTAATTACACCAGATACTCAGTACAGTGCTTTGACACCTATTCTGCTAGGAACCAACATCCTTAGTGAGCTGATGGCAGAGTGCAGAGAAACACATGGTGAGAGATACCTACAGAAGGCCAAGCTACACACTCCTTGGTTTTTAACATTCCGATGCATGACAGTGAGAGACAAGGAGTTGAGTATGAATAAAGACAGAGTGGCAGTAGTGAAGTGCGCAGAGATAGCCAGAGTGATCATAGGTCCCAATGATAGTGTGAACCTACGTGGCTATACTGACAAGGAGATAGATCACCAGCCAACGACAGCGATGATACATGAGTGTGAGGACTCTGTACTACCAGACTTCATAGATCTGACCCCTACAGCCTTGCACTACACATACAAGAAGATGGGAGAGGTTATTGTGAACATCACCAACCTCACTACGATCACCATCACAATAGCCCCCAAAGCTATTATATGTGAATTACAGCCAGTTACCGTAGAAGAGACAGAGCAAGAGAGTGCAGAGAGGAGACACGACATAGAGAAAGTGTTTAGCGAAATTCACATTGTTTCAGACTTGGATCAAGAGCAGGATACTAAGCTGAGAGATGTATTGGCAAAGCATGTTGAGATTTTCTCCAAGAGTGACACGGATATCGGCAACTGTGATTTGATCAAACACAGGATAGATCTCATAGATCCGATACCATTTAAACAGAGACATCGACGCATAGCACCAGCTATGATAGAGGAGGTCCGGAAGCACTTACAGCAGCTTCTGGCAGCGAAGATCATTAGGAAGTCGAGGTCTCCATGGTCTTCGAATGTGGTGCTAGTGCGGAAGAATAATGGCAAGTTGCGCATGTGTGTCGACTACCGGATGCTCAACAACAAGTCGGTGAAGGACGCGTATGCACTACCGAGAATCGAAGAAGTCTTCGACGTCCTTCACGGTGCCAAGTACTTCAGTACCATCGACATGAAGGCAGGGTACTACCAAGTCGAGCTCGAGGACACACACAAGGAGCGGACGGCATTCACAGTTGGCCCACTTGGCTTCTACGAGTACGAGAAAATGCCGTTTGGCCTAAGTAACTCGCCAGCCACTTACCAACGCCTGATGGAGGAATGTCTTGGAGACTACAATATGAAATCACTGTAAATTGTGTATGTCTGAGGGCCTCATGGAAGATTAGTTTTGTAACTAAATGTGTAACCCTCTTTAAATAAAGTCTATTATTATTATTATTATTATTATTATTATTATTATGATTTGCATCATCTACTTAGACGATCTGATCATATTCTCCAAGACCTACCAGCAACACATAGAGAGACTAGACCTGATAATGACGAGGCTACAGGAGTGCCAGTTGAAGTTATCATCAGAGAAGTGCTTCTTCCTACAGAAGAGAGTGAACTTCCTGGGTCACGTAGTTAGTGAGAAGGGAATCGAGACTGACCCTGAGAAGATCGAGAAGATCAAGAATTGGCCACAACCGAGGAACTCTGATGAGCTACGGTCATATTTAGCATTTACCGGTTATTACCGAAGGTTTATAAAGGATTATTCGAAGTTGACGAAACCACTGTCAGACTTGTTGCCACCCACTTCGCAGAAGAAGTCCAAGCGTAAAGACCAGAAGAAGGAGTGGAGATGGACCACCAATGAACAGCAGATCTTCGAAGACTTGAAGGAAATACTCACCTCGCCACCGGTTTTGGCGTATCCTGACTTTACCAAGAGCTTCGAATTGCATACCGACGCATCAATGATAGGACTCGGAGCTGTGCTATATCAGATGGTTGACAACAAGAAGCGAGTCATAGCCTACGCGAGTAGAAGCTTGTCCAAGAGCGAGAAGAATTACCCGGCACATAAGCTAGAATTCTTGGCGTTGAAGTGGGCAGTCACAGACAAGTTCGCGGACTACCTGAAGCTGAACCATGTCATCGCCTTGACCGACAACAATCCATTGACCCACATACTTACCTCTGCAAAAGTAGACGCCACAGGTCAGCGATGGATTGCAGCCTTGGGTGAATACGATTTCGACATCATATACCGACCAGGCATCAGGAACGCTGACGCTGATGGGATGTCAAGATACCCGTATGAGAGATTAGAAGAGGATGGAGACATGGTGAAGATTGATGACCAGACTGTGAAAGCTATATGCAGCTCTGTGACTCTGAGCCCATACATAGAAGCGATTCCAGTTGGTAACATCATAGATGCGACAGAGACACCAGGAACTCCGATGGCGCAGATAGAGATGCGAGAGATCCGGAGAAGTCAACGAGAGGACCCTGTGATAGGCAGATGGACAAGAGCCACCATGGACAGAAGATTACCCGATATGAGACACCAGACCGATAAGTTAGATGTAATCATGAGAAAGAACTTCAAGTATTTTTCCATGAAGAGAGGCGTACTATACAGAGAAGTCAAGGAGGGAGAGAGTTCGATCACCCAGCTTGTTCTGCCAGCGATATATAGAGAAACTGCACTAAGTGGATTGCACGACGATATAAGACACCCAGGGAGAGATCGAACATGGTCGCTAGTGAGAGAACGATTCTTTTGGCCAGGGATGACTGCGGATATTGAACGTCATGTAAAGCAGTGCGGACGTTGCCTCCGGCGGAAGAGTAAGACCAACATGAAAGCACCATTGGTGAACATAGTGACAACCTACCCGTTAGAGCTCATTTGCATGGATTATATGACCTTAGAGCCACCCAAAGGAGGTACTTCAAACATCCTTGTGATAACGGACCATTTCACCAAGTTCGCCATGGCCATCCCTACCAGAAACCAGACAGCAGCTACCACCGCCAACGCCTTCTACGAGAATTTCATTCTTAATTATGGTATTCCCACCAAGATCCATTCAGATCAAGGCGCTAACTTCCAGTCGGAATTACTGAGGGAGGTGTGTAGACTCACTGGCATTGAGCAATCGAGGACTTCCATATACCATCCGATGGGAAACGGACAAACCGAGAGATTCAATCGCACATTACTTGCCATGTTAGGGACACTTGAGCCAGAGCAGAAGTGCGATTGGAAGAAATACGTCACGAACTTGGTCTACGCCTATAACGCAACGCCTCACGAGAGCACCAAAGTAGCGCCCTTTGAGCTGATGTTCGGCCGAAAACCAAGATTGCCCATAGATTCCGTATTCCAGACTGATGTCAACAACGACCTGAATCAGTCTACAGTCACATACATCGCAGAGCTCAGGAAGCGGATGAAACAACACAAGAGATAGTCAAGAGAACGACCGATAAGGCTAGAGAAACCCAGAAGTTACAATATGACAAGAAAGCAAAGGCAGTGAAGTTGGCCATCGGCGACAAGGTGTTGGTTAAGATCGTTGCGTTCGAGGGTAAGCACAAGATTGCGGATAGGTTTGAGCAGGAGACATACGAAGTCATTAGACAACCTATAGAAAATATCCCAGTGTATGAGGTGCGAGCACCAGACGGGAAGGTGAAGAAGCTGCACAGGAACCATCTGTTGCCATTAGGATTCGTCGCTGATGAACCGGAACAGATGGCGAAGATTCCACCCGTACCAAGACCCAGAAGAACTTTAGAGAGAGAAGTCGTTAGAGCACCGAGCACAGAGAAGACAGCTGCAACGAAGAACAGTGGTACCACTGAAGAGAGTAGAAACGAGGAGACGTCAGATGAAGAGTCATCAGATGACGAATCAGATACACTTGTAATACCTATGAGTATAGATGGGGACGCCCAGAACAGATCTGATAGAGTAGATATAGAGGAGACCGTGCAAGAGAGAGTAGCTAGAGATGATGGTGAAGATGAAGATAGCAGGCACGATGCCAGTTGTGATAGAAGAGCTGTTAGTGTAGATGATGAGACCGAGGAGGTAGAAGGAGACTTAGCTACAGAAGGTGCTAGAGAAAACAACGACACTCTTGTGACTGCAGAAGATACAGAAGAGCATACAGACGAGAACAGGGATGAGGAGAATAGTGTTGATAGAGTTATACCGGATAGAGACAAAGAAGCAGAAGAAGTACCGCCGCCAGTTAAAAAATCAGGGCGAGCGAGGAAATTACCAGATAGATTTGATGCATATGTGATGAATACAGTACCGAGCAGACCAGTGGATGAGAGATTACATACGTTAGATGCTCTCATGCACTCGGGTGTTTTTAATTCGTTGAATACGGAGATGACAACGAAAATTTTAAATTCTGTCATGAAATAATTAGTATTGTACTGTATTGCTATTATCCAGTCATGATATTGATTTTTTTTACCAGCTAGAAGTTAGACATTTTGAAAACTAGAACTTTTGACTAATAATGTACATATTTTTGTTTTTTCTAGTTTGCTGCAGTTTGTGTTAAGCACATGCATGTAGAAGCATTGAGGACAATGTTTGCAGTAAGAGGAGAAGAAGAGGCAGATATTATGTTTTATGTTTTATTTATAGGTTTATAGAGAAGTTAATATATAATTTAAAGTGTTAGAATTAGATTATATTAATTAATAAGTTTGAATAGATTAGACTCAACAATATCATGTCTTATACTAGATTTTGCTTAAGTGAATTAAATGTTGTAGTTATTAATGACTATAATATTGATGTTTATAGTAAATATGTTTTTGGTATTCTTTACAGATGTTAGTACAACTGTAGATGAGGGAGCAGGAGTGATGGGTTATTATATTAGATATTAAAAGTTAGTACTTAGAGTTAACTTATATTGGAATTAGTATTTTTTAGCTTATTTATGTGTATATGTTGATTTATGGTTACGTATAAGCCAACAATCCTAAATTGTTGACTAGAGATATAATCCACTAATTAAAAGTGATTTCGATTCCTTTCAGTGTAAATGACGGGACGTCATTTCCCGGAGAGGGGGAGTATGTAGTAGGGTCCGTTTTAGCCTCCATACTTTAAACCAGTTATTCCTGGTAGATATACACGATGTGTAATGGTCAGTGAGACGCAACCGTGCGTAGCGAGTTTAACTCTAGGATATGTGTATGATTGTTATGTAGCGTGGTATTCCAACGCAGTCACTTCCAATATCGTATGATAGTCGGACGTCTTTTATAAAGAGCATTTTATAATATAGTTAGAGAATAGAAGTCTTCAAAAGTATTATTCAGGTATATATAGATATGCGTGAGATATTGAATTGGTTGATTTGTACGCTGTAGTATTGGGTTCATTATGTTGTACGCGGGTTCGGTTCAGTTAGTCCTTTTTGTCGTTGGTCCTTGAGTCTGTGCCCTTGGTCCTGGCTGTCGGTATATCAAACCTCATCGTTGCACATAACTTAACAGACGCATGTTATTTACAGTTGTCACCAGCACCAGTGAGTGAGTGGTTGAATGTGTAGCGGACGGTGGAGAATAGCGAGAAGTGTTACAGAGACCATATCTCTGCGTAAGTTATTGTATTGGTCTATATTGTATTGGTCTATGTTATATATGTCTATGTTGCATTTGTCTATGTTGCATTTGTCTATGTTGCATTTGTCTGTGTTGCATAGGTCTATGTTGCATATGTCTATGTTTCATCAGAGACATGGATGTAACATAGATTACCTCTGTGTTACTGATGTTATATATATTGGAGTAAGAGTAAGCGTTATTACGAACCACGAACCTGACGAGATAAATATATAGTGCCAACGTATATAATATGTTGTTGTTGTTGTTAACCCAAGCACCGCAAATCATCTATTATATATTTATATGATGCATATGTTTTAATCCTATTCTTAATGTGTGTATATATGTGTATTGTAGAACCAAAGCATTCGAGAGCCTTGTTGTCTACGGAGATCGAATAGAGTGATGAATCGTATAGGGTGTTGTCATTTTACTGATCCCCCAGAATACGAACCCTAC
>CM026395.1:39690702-39750702 GCA_014843695.1 Archivesica marissinica
AGACTGCACATGCCCACTTAGGAGAGCCAACTTGCAAGCGGGTGGTCGTGGGTTCAATCCCTGCACCATTTTACTTTTTTGTATGTATGTATGTTCCATTAATATCAAACCCCTTGCACGGACCTAGCCATGTTTTCATGGTCAGGGTTAGCCGACAAATACTAAGCAATGTGTGTTAGGTGCCTTGCAACAGCCAACAATGACACTACATATGTGACCTGACCGATCATACAACCCGGGACAGTTCCATACCAAATCCGACGCTCTACCAATGGACCAAGGACGCTAGTCCTATATATCTAACTGATATATAATTATACAATATATATATATAAGAATTAAGATCTCTACATAAAATATATAATTGAGGTTTAGCATTTAGAATTTGAAAAATGCCTGGATTAGTGATACACAGGCACAAGACACAAAAAACATTGTTTGGCCTATGGTCATATATTAATGTTACTTACTATATGACCATAGGGCAAAAAAAGTGTGTCTTGTGCCTGTGCCTGGATAGTAAAAGGTCACATTTTTCAAGTCTAAATATTACTACAAGGATGCCACCCATTTTTCTTCAACAATTCCATGGGAAATCCAGGACACAGGTGTACATAATTGTAAAGTTTTTAAAAGATCCCAACATACCCAAACTCATTAAATGCATTAAACAATGCAAACACACATACATATAAATATACAAACACAATATAATAATAGTATATTAACATACTGATACCGGAATGTAATGATGTATCACGGGAACACAATTTTAATATGTTTTAACAAAATACCCCACCCACCACAGTTCAAGTCTATGATAAATAATACGCATTAAATTGTTAATGCCGTTATGTAACAGGACCTGGTGGAAACTAATATAGTCGCACGTGTTGCAATATTTATATGTTGCGACCTTCAAGATAAATGGGTTTATCTCTGATAAATGACAAATATATATCGGGATCTGATTGACTGGTCGAGAAAAGGATTTTACATACAAAGCAGTTCAATGTAACTGAATCAAGTGAATGCTATGATTTCTGGAAAGTAGGTCAACATTGAAAAACAGGTTCTAATAATAATTACACCAAACAGACTACATCTATCTTCCAGTATCATAAAGAAATATTTCTAAATCAAAACGATATTACTTACTTGTTATTATTATTAGACATATAACGTTGCTAACATTATATCACAGGCTGCAAAACATGAAATCCTGGTCTATTCTGTTCGCCGTAAAATGGTGCTATTTTTTATTAAATTGTACATGTATGTATACAATTACTGTGTAGTGATTTTTTTGGCCAACAGCGCCCAACACCAAACATATTTTCCCAATAACAACTCACTAACATTTCACCCCATGGATTGATGTTCCTAAACTTAACGGACTATTATAAATAAACAAATATAACAAAAGTATATGGAACTATTTTAAAATAGTTTAATATTGTTGGGTTCGTCTGTGAGGTCGGTCGATTCTATTACATGATGGGGGAGATGGGTTTTTATCTGCATTTACAGACACTGATATTATACATCAATAAAGTTATATCATTTTAACAACATATTAATACTAGAAGAACGACTTAGTAAGTTAATAATATGACAAGAAATGACATGTTTGACATGTATACAACATTGTTATATTTTATTACATCCCTAATTGCTGGGTAAATCCATTTGTACCCCAATTCCAATAATACAAAAGAATAGTTATACAGAATTGTTATTCGTATGAAAATTCGAAACGCGATTTCCGGCATTGTCAACGATATCATGTCTTAAAATATCTGTCAGAGCAAGACGAAGAAATAGACAAAACCGCAGAGTTTGATAATCAAAGATTCTGGAGAATAGTCAAAAAAACGACGAAAAAATACTTCAAACAGTGCAGGGTCTGAAATAAAGTTTAATGGATATGTATATAAAGATCCAAAATCAATTACAGATCAGTGGAAGATATACTTCACAAATCTATACTCGCCGTTAGAAGATGAGAGCTTTGACTCGCAATGGAAAAATAAGGTTGAATCGCGATTACTGCAATACACTCCCGAATTACATATAGATGATGAATGTTCAACTCTAGTCACAGAAGAAAACGTTGTTAAAGCAATTAAGTCTTGTAGAAAAGGCAAGAGTTGTGGACATGACCAAATTTATTACGAACATCTAATGTATGGTGGCAAATTACTCGTACGTGCCATAACACAACTATATAATGCGATGTTGAACTTAAAATATATTCCTTATGAGATGAATAAAAGTGTCATAATTACTATACATAAAGGTGGGGAAAAAAGAAAAGATGAACCAAATAATTATCGGGCAATTTCTCTCACATCTTGCTTGCTTAAAGTGTATGAACATATACTTTTAGAAAGGTGTGAATCAAATATATTATCGACCTTAAGCTGTCAACAAGGCGGTTTCCAAAAAGAACTAGGTTGTACCATGACGTCCTTTGTACTAAAAGAGAGCATCCTCTTTGGAAAAGAAAATAGAAGTAAGGTATATGTCTGCTATCTAGACGCCAGTCAAGCGTTTGATATCGTATGGCATGATGGCCTTTTATATAAGTTGTTAGATTCTAGAATTGATCGACACTCATTTGGTTCATTCCTTCAAATGTACAAATCTATGCGAAGTTGTGTGCGCAACCGCAATTTTATTTCTGAATGGTTTGACGTCACACAGGGCACGCGTCAAGGAGGCAAAAGTTCACCATTACTTTATCTGTTATTCATAAATGGTTTAATTCGCAAACTTGAGAACAGTGATTTAGGTATTTGTGTTTATAATATGAATATAAACAGCCATACAGTAGCAGATGACATGTTGTTAGTGTCATTTTCTAAAAAAGGACTGGAAAATATGCTGTCAATATGTTATGACTACTCGAGGAAATGGCGGTATCTGTATAATCCATCGAAATGTGCCATTATTGTATTTAATGAATCCAAATCCGATTACCTTAAACACTCGAGGACTTTTCACTTTGGTCCACAGATTATTGAGGAAGTAGAACAATATGTACACCTAGGGGTGATCTGCGATAAGTATATGACTGTGTGCGACTCTATGCGCGATGCAAATACAAAACTAAGAGGAAGTCTTCTTAGTATAATGAACAATGGAATCGCTCAGAATGCTATAAGTCCCGTCTCTTGGGCAACTATATACAAATCGGTAGTGGTAACAAAGGCACTTTTTGGCAGCGAATTGTGGAATTATATGTCCAGATCCAGTTTATTGCAACTAGAAAGAAGTCATCGATTCTGTATTAAACTGGTCCAAAACTTACCGCCATTTGCTAATACAGACATAGCTCTTAGTTGTCTGGGAATCTCTCCAATAGAGACGATGATTGATTATAAGAAACTTATATTCCTGGGTCAGCTATGCCGATTACCTTGTCATTATCTGTCCAAAAGGATGTTTATAATGCGCCTGTTTCACTATGGCAATGATGAAAGGCAGCTACATGGTTTTATACCAGACATCTACAGACTTCTTCTCAAATATAATCTGAAACCGTATTTGTCAAATTATGTCAGTGATGCACTGTTTCCAACAAAATTTCAATGGAGGTCAATTCTTCGGAAGCAACTTTTCGAAGCTGAACATAATGAAAGGATGTCTAGGGTAACTATACGTTTTCCAGAAATAAATGCTGAAAACACATTCAACGTTAATAAACCATGTGAGCTGTGGTTACTAGGCAGACAATTCCCAAAATTAAAATCTAAATGTTATACTGCTGTTTCAACTATAAACAAATTATTTTGTTTTAGCAAGAGTGAAACTTGTCCTAAATGTGACATGTTTGTTAATAATAGCAAACTACACATACTATACTCATGTCCGAAAACTGAGCATCTCAGAACTGCCCTATGGACAACTGTTTTTGATCAAGCAGGAATAAACATGTATTTACGGTTCATCTCAAAGGATCCTATTACCCAAATCTGTGATTTGCTGTTAGGTATGTCTACTTATGAACTTGATGAAGCAAGCCGTGACAATATCCAAATTACAGCAGTGAATATATTACATACAATGTTCTATCGTGTGTATAACCATAGAGTGCTGTGGTACATGAATTAACATGAATAGAGCAGAACTGTCCAATAATGTAGATAAATTGGCGAATTAAAATATGCTTGCCTTTTTTGCAAAGCGCAAATGCCAAAACCCAAACATTATTCGAAGGTAATAAATATCTGCGTGTAATAAATTGTTTATTTACAAATAAAATTAGCTTGTAACTATATAATGTACATGTCATTGTGATGGGAATTAGCATGGGTTCATCTCATATACTCTACATTATTCTATTCTAGTGCAGAGATCATTTTTGAGCAGACAGACCATGGGCCAATTGGCCCATCCACCAATTTTTCAGGGGGTCAATTTTAAGATTGAAGGGCCAATGTGAGCCGAAGGCTGAACGTTTTTTCATGCTCTGTGGTGCATTCTGAGCACTACAGAGCAGTAAATTTGCTTTTCCAAAAGTTGTATTTTTTAGTTTGGATATTCAGAAAAAATTATTTTGAACAGAAAATTTAAATATTTCAATAATATAATATTTTTAACCATAACAGAATTGTGTACGTTCTTTGTTTCCTACATTGTAAATAACTTATTTTTCGTCAGTCTCCTGAATGACATCAGTCACATGATTTTCGTTGTTGTTTTTATCCTGGAAAAAAGAGAATAAATTTCCCTGCTTCAGAGTTTTCTTTGGTTTGGTTTCGCTTGCGTCGTCGGCAAATCGCTTCGTCGCCATTTTGTTTTACTTGTCTGGGCCCGGGAACATGGATATGATGGCACTTTCGGTAACGCTCGGCCGTTTCCGTGAAAAAGACAAATGCTATCTGCGCTGGTGATCATATGCTCGTTCCGGGGCCAAATTTCCGGAGGAAAAACATTGATTACGGTGGCATATTTCTGCCATTCACGAAGCGAAAATTACGGCGATTTTTCGATGGCGCGCCCGATGACCCATCACTTGATTCATAAGTGCGCCATTTGAAATTGTTTAGCGCCAATGGCGCATGGCGCGGCCCAAAAATGATCTCTGCTAGTGTAGGGCTGTGTTCTGAAACAGTTCGTCAACTTACGATTTTTAATATTTGAGTTCCTGTTTACACCTTATGTTTCTTTCGGTAAGGTGTACGGGATCCGATATTATAGTTAATTCAATGTTCGATTTTGTTATGCGACGCTGGAAATTCTTGTCACAATGTTACATATCTGTTATATTGTTTGTCATGTTCTTTGTTTTTGTAATTACATGTATATAGTTTAATTACATGATATCACAATGTTTGTTCGTATTCGGTAATAGTTGTAATATTGTAAATGTATCTGTATTATACATGTATGTGATAGCTCTCCTATAATGGAGGATAATAAAGAATCTATCTATCTATATATATGTCTAATAATAATAACAAGTAAGTAATATCGTTTTGATTTATGAAATATTTCTTTATGGTACTGGTAGATGTAGTCTATTTGGCATAATTATTAGAACCTGTTTTTCAGTGTTGACCTACTTTCCAAAAATCATAGCATTCACTTGATTCAGTTACATTGAACTGCTTTGTACGTAAAATCTTTTTCTCGACCAGTCATTCAGATCCCGATATATATTTGTCATTTATCAGAGATAAACCCATGTATCTTGAAGTTCGCAACATATAAATATTGCAACAAGTGCGACTATATTAGTTTCCACCAGGTACGAAATATTGTCCTGTTACATAACGGCATTAATGCGTATTATTTATCAAAGACTTGAACGTCTGTGTAAGCGTAAAATCTTTATCTCAACCAGGCGATCAGAATATAGTATCAACTACGCATAGCGCGCCTTCATCACTTGCTCCGCCCAGGGTTAGGATCAAAACGCGTGGTTGATGTCATTATTCAGTTGGGTGGTTGAGAAAAAGGCTTGCCGTCTGTAAGTCTGTTAAAGCCTGTGGTGGGTGGGGTATTTTGTTAAAACATATTTGTTCGGAACTTCCCGTCATACATCATTACATTCCGGTATCAGTATGTTAATATAATATTATTATGTTGTGTTTGTGTATTTATGTTTATGTGTTTTTGCATTGTTTAATACATTTAATGAGTTTGGGTATGTTGGGATCTTTTAAAAACTTTACAATTATGTATACCTGTGTCTGTGACCTGGATTTCCCATTGAATTGTTGAAGAAAAATGGGTGGCGTCATTGTAATAATATATTTAGACTTGAAAAATGTGACCTTTTACTATCAAAGTATGCAGGCACAAGCACAATACACACTTTTTGTTGCCCTATGGTCATATAGTAAGTAACATTACTTAATATATGACCATAGGCCAAACAATCTTGTGTATACATAATCCAGGCATTTTTCAAATTCTAAATGCTAAACCTCAATTACTAGCAGCATATTTTATATTCTAAAAAAGTTGTTTTTATAAATTGTTAACAAGATGAACACACATACCCTTGTTTGAATTCTGCACAGTCTATAGCGTCTCTTGACACATATACAAGAAATCAACGTTTAAATTTCATAGATAGATAGATTTCTTTATTTATAGAGGGTGACCTAATTAGTTTTGAACTAATCCTCCTTAGGGCCCTCTAAATGGCAGAGTTTCTCCATTCCAAATCGTCCATTTTGAATATTTGATTATTGCGAAAAATAGAAATAATTAGACGAAAATGTTTACAAGATTTATATCCGTGCCATTACGGTGAACCAAATAAGATTTTATTTAATATTCAATTGTTCATACGCATGAAATGTACTAAAACTATTTCATTTGGATTTATTTTGTGAAGACGGCCCAGAAAAAATGGGAGAATTTCACCTGTCGATTCAAACAGCTAAATGATATGCACAACAGTTGGACAATATATTTTAAGCGTTTTTAATATCTATGTTTAGGATTATTCTTAACACCAATGCACACATTTATAACCGTTCATGTCCGAAAAGCTTCAAAATATTGGTCAGAAATCCCGCCATCGGATCAGGGCGGAAAGTGCTATGCGAAAATGAGCTTTAACGATAAGACCTCGAACTAACAGAAGAACAATATTTTATGTAGAGGTCTTATATATATATTGTATAATTATATATCAGTTACATATATAGGACTAGCGTCCTTGGTCCATTGGTAGAGCGTCGGATTTGGTATGGAACTGTCCCGGGTTGTATGATCGGTCAGGTCACATATGTAGTGTCATTGTTGCAAAGCACCTAACACACATTGCTTAGTATTTGTCGGCTAACCCTGCCCATGAAAACATGGCTAGGTCCGTGCAAAGGGTTTGATATTAATGGAACATACATACATACAAAAAAGTAAAATGGTGCAAGGATTGAACCCACGACCACCCGCTTGCAAGTTGGCTCTCCTAAGTGGGCATGTGCAGTCTGATGTATAGACTGTGCCGAATCGCTACACTTCTCCCTCCTGTTCTTTGTAAATGTACTGACAAGTATGAGGTGCTGATAATTACTCGCAAAATAAAGCTACTCATTGTCCTTTACACCATCAACAACACTAAAGATAACCGATGCCGCTACATTGTAAATACCCCTGGCAAGGCAAACGTTTCTTTTCTATGGTTTTAAGCAGAACATGTCAGTCACGTGCTATATCTGCAATGACTTCTAATTATACAACAACACCAATGTTTATTTAGCAAATCCACATAATATATGCCTTTGACTAACAACAAGGAGTGTAGCAAACATGTTTAACTCCCTGAAAACCTGTGTCCTGGGGGCTTTAACATATGGCAAGCCATCCACACTTCCAACTGGATTAACCAATTAACTGGGCAGTCTGAAGAACCGACACCAACTAAAGTAATTGCAATGTCATAATAATCACTGATAAGATTAGACAGTTTAGCATTTCATAACTGTCGGTTTATATGCAAAACACACCTTTTATTCTACTAGGTTGACATCACAATGTCGAGGAAGTGGAAACACAGCGTGGTAGACTCGGTTCCAGACAACATGCTACATTGCCTCTGTCGCTAACAAAATTATGATACAAAGATGATGATGATGCAGCGCAATTTATCAATTGGTAATGGATGGGTTCCACCTTGGTTGTGTTGACTTAGACGAGGGAGCGGCTGGGAACCTGTCAAGCCGGAACTGTCCACCAGACTGTATAGATGTGATGACTGAAAACCCATCATTATCAAAAAAGGGTAAATTACTGTGCAGACTAGTAATAATTATATCTGCATTTAACTCAGCTCAATAATTTTATAATTTTAGCAGTCAACAATTTATTAATGTGTTTTTCTTGTTTGTAGTTTAGGGGGGTATTCAGGAAATAGTCAAGTGATTTTCATTAGTATTGTGTCATTATTAATCTACACTACTGAAGCACCTCGTCGAAAATTATATTTTTTGATGAATAAACCTGCGTCTTTTGAGTGAAATCTGGCTGGATGCGGCAAACGTTTTGTGAAATTATTATATAACATACATATATACATGCATGTTTTTTTTTTAAATTGTGATTTATTTGAAGAACACTTATTATATATATAAAGACTCTGGATAGGCGCTATAATTGGAACAGATTTCTTTACAATTGTTGCATATAGGGCCACTTTATTGATCAGTGCGAAATCTGACGTCCTACTGAATAGAATCCCTGAACTACCATTTATAAATTAGTACCTCCAAACACTTCATATCCCAGTGTTACTATTCCTGAATACTCCCAAAAAGTATATACATCTTAAGTTGTTTCTTCTGTTTTATCTGTGTTTTCTTTGCTCAACATGCTATCAGTTTCCAAATGGAAAATTCAATTTCTCAGCAAGACAAACTAATATTAATTTGTTTTTCAATGAGTAAATATTCAAAAAGGGTGACAGCACTTTCAACTGGGCGTGGTTTTCGTCGACATATGTATTACCCTGCTCCTGTTAAAACAACTCACTGGTGTACATGTTTTATTATTTTTAGGACATTCCAACCTAGGATGTTAAGTTACAGATTCAAGCTCAATGGCATTCCTTGGATTTCATCATGGTGTAAGTATTTGCCAAAACAATCCACTTTTAGTTTATACAAATTTAGTTTAACTTGATTGCGAAACAAGTTCCTACAACTTATATTAACCCTTTCCCTCATAGAAGCACCTCTTGATGCCATTACCAATACGACATACATTGACAATGTAGTAGCCAAACCAATGTTCATTAATGCAGGCCAGAATCTCATGTTTTCCCAGTAATATCTATGTAGTTGGGATAGATATGGTGACTACTTATCCACTGCACTATAACTAAATGGCTGTCGTTTGTATGGAGATATAATAGTATACTAACCTAAATCTCTATGAAGGAAAGGATTAATCCATCGCCACAAGGCAGATAAGACAATAATTATGTGAAATGTAAGTGTCTTGCCTTGCAATTGTAACTGCGAATTCCACTTCTACATTCTCTGTAATTTTATTTTCATTATTTAATACCCTTTGTTAGTAGCATCTGTATATTTAACACGCATAGCGTAATGGTCTCCGTCTGCCCGTCACAAATTTGTGTCCTCTCAAATCTCTTAAACCGCTGGAGGAATCCTATAATCACTTGACACGTATGTTGCTCGAGATGATGTGCAGAGCATATGTTTCAGGCATGTCGGGTAATGTTGATACATGTATGTGTGTGAAATAGGACTGCCACGTGTACAGATTTTTGTAAACGTGTACACGATCCTTTGTACACGGCATGACATCGTTTACACTTTGTTTATTCTCCATGATTATTTCCCGCCCCCGGTATTTCCCGGCCAACCCTGACCTGTACTAGGTCTCACAAAATTCAGTGAAACGGTCGATGCTATGATTTTATTACGTCACTAAGCTTCATTATACGACGTCATCAATTAAGATAGTGTACACGGTTACTCAATTAGTCCACTTGTATTGCCATTACACGACACAGCTCCGTTTACACATGTAACCGTTGAAACCCTAGTGAGAAATACTCCTCATGTCAGACACATCAGATTTTGTATGCATTTTAATCATTTGTCTGACCAGTGTCAAACTATTAATATCACAATATCATGGCCTGTAATTGATGCCTATGGTTTCTAGGGTGCCAAAACAGTTTGTAGTGATATATTGTACATATGTAGATGATAATATGAAGAAAGTGTCATTAATATGCAACGGATCGACATAACATTTAGTTTCAGTCCTTGTACAAGCCTGCCATAATTGAATTGTGCCAATGTCTGAGATGAAGATAATTCGAATTCACAAATGGAGCGACAAACAATAAACCTGAAGTTCCTGCCGTTGTCACCACTTACGAATAAGCACTGCTCCATAAAATTATGTAGATTCAAACATAAAAATAGTACGTCCAGGATTATAAAACTATTTTCAAATTATGTACCATAGTGTTAGGTTGATACCCAGAATCAGCCAATCAAAAATGCTTGATATTCATCTTGAGAGTTGAGAATGTTTTATCATTTTGGAACATGTCGTAGCATTTACAATTGTATATATGATGGGGAGGAGAGTTGGGGGATTACAATTGACTGATCAGTGATGTGGTATAGTTCACAAGGTAATGATCATCCTGAAAGGTAACGGCCATGATGTGGGATAGGTCATGTTGATTGTAGCAATTACGAAATGGTCGTCTCCATGTTTGGCTGAAGTTTATCACAACTTTGTGATTTATTGACAACTTGTTCTCACAATTGATACCATGTTCTTTGCCTGTCTTGTCTGCCGTTTTTTCTTAATCGCTTCTCAAAACTTATACTTGATTCCACGAAACTGCCAATTGCCATTCAATATGTCTACCATTTTAAATTCATTTACTATTTCTATTATAATTCCCATAATTTTTGATGATTTTAAGATTTCCGATATGGTGGATTATTTTTGCAAGTACCAGGAACAGATAGGATCCTGGAAATACACATGAAGTCTAGCATTCAACAAACTCGGAGATTAGTCCACATTATAGATGTGTCCGATCAGATCATGTTTCCAAGAACCCACGTTATTGTAGTGCACACAAGTAGAATAAGCGGTAAGCAACATTCAATATACTTACCTTGTTTCCCAGAATAAACAAGTAGACATGCACATGTATATTTGCATACATACGAAATAAGTAATTTGTAATATTCAAGTTTATCCTCTCTAAAAACAAATATATATCTATTCTAAAATTTCTACTCAATACATGTATAATTAGCTTGTATGACATTGATCACGTGTAAATAGTATGTATAATATGTATATAATTATGACTATGTACTATATGTATACGTCTAAATGAATAAACGAAACATGTACTCACAATAAAGCCACTAACAATTATAATACCAAAACTTATATTTTTGTTCCTGCATTTATTTTTGAATTCCAGTGATTTTGACACTAATGCCAGCAAGCCAATGTCAATTACAGCAATCTACAGCTGTTGGGCCTGTATATACAATAACAAGAATGTATATATTGTGTTTTACAGGAATACATATTTGCTGCAGATGGTCACAGATGTTTGGTTGTATTGTATCGTTCCGTATGTGAACAGTCAAATGTGTCAGAAAAGTTTAGTTTTGAAACGTTTTTCATGTTAGTAAGTAGGAGCCAATTAGTAACTTTTGGGACTTGTAGCCCCACCCTCATGTTGGCCACAGAAAGGTTTCACTGAGCTACTCTTACTCTCTTCAAACGGATGATGACATGGCCATTTAATTCCGACTTGAGTTAAAATAATTGCGACTTTAGTTACTTAGCATGCCAATCAGATGAATTGATTGACAATACAAATGAGAAGCCAATAGCAACACCAGAAGCCAAGCGTCGCGTTTGTGAGTAACCGAGCACAGCAATAGCAAGCATTAAATTTTGACTATTTCTTTGTTTTTACAAGCAGTGCATGTTGTGTTACGTCTACACTGAACCGAATTTCTAAACGTCCACCTGATGTTGTATAACAGTTGAAGACAATCAACAAGTAAAGACCATAGTAGAATGCCGTCTGTTGAAAAGTCGTACAACCTGGAAACACGATGGAATTATGATTTAGAATGATATTAAAATATGACATTGTATGATTCATTACAAAATGTACTTGAAATATCGAATTTAATTACAACGCTGAACATACCTGTTCGATAGAAGTGCCTGTATCAAGCATACCGACGGCTCTCCCGCTTTCCTCAATGGTCATTCTCGCCATATTTTCTGGTTTTTCGGTTACGGGTCGCACATAGCAATTTCAATCAAATTGAGCACTCGCCATGCCGTGCACGTGGTCCTCATGCCAACACTTAGGATTCCAACCTTCCGTTCCGCTTGGTCAGCCATGACAATAAATTGGTGTTTTCTTGGTGTACATTGATAGAGTATGGTGGATAACAATAGACTACCAATATTTGGACTAATACACAGACCCGTTACCCTAAACTCACAATTTATTAGGTGGACGTTTAGAAATTCGGTTCAGTGTACTATGGGAAGACCGCAGCGCAGTAATTCCACCCCATCTTAATGCTGTTGCAAAAGCTATCCACATGCTGCTTGCATAATTACACAAAGTATTTATCTACATACTGTACCGAGCTGAGCATTGTCGTCATAAAAACCAACACATATTCTTGAAGGAATATTCATTTTCGGGCAATCCACCAACAATCAGTTGTGTTTCCATTGACCAGGTCTTGGAAAAGTCAGTGAATAAATACTATTGATGCCGTGGTGGGGTTGTGAGATTCACATTGATCGAACGCGCTTATATCAGGCCTCGAGGTTATAAAACTTGTTCCTATCTCAAACTCAGTCTCAGAATCAACTAATCAAAGCATTTGAACTTGAGATCTGAGAAGTGTTATAACACAGGTGGCCGATTACGCGGTAGGCACTTTAACTGGAGCGTACACAGTCTTCTTCAAATCGTGTTGTGGTATTGCCAATGAGAATGCTAAGACTAGTACAAGGGATGTTAAGTATTCACGCCAAATATACCGGTATACCAGAGCAGTAGCTACATCCATTCCACTTGATGTATTATATCTGAAATGTTGTTCAGCATACATGTATCAATTCACGAGTACTAGCAAGATGACTATTGGCCGTGGAAAAACAGAGACATGTTGATCTGGCAACTGTCAAAAAACATGAGTTAGCCGATGTACCTCCTGCACTATTCAATGACGACTGTACCATTCGAACGTCTATAAAGTCAGACCTTGCCAGAAATATATAATAATATGCCCAACTCACTAAACCACAAACATTACTGGTGGAATGGAATGCTAAGATGTAGAACGATGGGTTGTTCAAGACATTAGATGAGCTGGTATAAATAGTTACGAGTAGGCGTCTATCAATCCCCTTGGTATCCTGTATGTATTCTTGTATACTATCATTACGTGACACACTGGACCATAACCGACGAGCTGGTGGTAGTGAAACTGCTCAACATATAGTCTCGGGTGCACGCACTGTTCCAAGATTTTTGAAAATGTATATGGAACAAACGATGTAATTTTGTTTATAGTCGCCACCGCATAAATGCATTTGGGCGACTGTATTTTCTAAGATGGTTATGTCCTAAGGTGATTCTTCTTGTCTAAGGTGATTCTTCTTGTCCTAAGGTGATTCTTCTGTGGTGGTTATTCGATGATGATTATACGTGTTCTGTGATGATTATTCCCATGCTTCTATGATGATTATTCCTGTTCTTCTACGTTGATTAGTTCGGTATTCTCTGAAGGTTCTGTATTCTGTGTGGCTTATGAATACGTCATCAGGTGGTTACTTCTTTCCGTCCAGGTTGACAAGGCCTGGTCTGTACGTGGTCCTTTGTAGGGCCACCCTCCTCACTGTTGGTCACCCCGCAGCAGCATTAATACGGATCTGACAGTTAGACATCTGGTCGTCGATTGTCGCAAGCAAGTCCAGATACAGCATAGATCGGGGGAGCGTGGATCCACGACCGTTGCCGCTCCCTCAGGTTCGCCATCTCTTCTAAACGAAAGATCGAAAATCCAGTGTTCAGCTAGAACACCACCTGGAAGAGATGGCAGATCTGTCCTGATGTGCCATAGCCGTGGATCCACATACTTGAAGAGATTCCCCCTTCGCAAGATCGACAACCAGAAGATCCCAGAATCCTACGCTGCTGCTGCGGAATGTGCCCCGGTCACGACGTGCACGTCGTGAGGAGATCGACCGGGTGTATATGGAAACATCGTCATTGGCGTCTTATATTCCCCCCCCCCGAGTACTTAGGAGCACACATACAAGTACATTATACAGGGTGAAGCCGACACGAGAATGTTGTTGCATTATATAGATTATGTGGGCAACTATACTCGCATTATTCTGCAATGCAATGTATTGCTGTTGTATTACCGTGACCGTGTGGCTATACTCATTAACGTGTACATGCATGCTGGTCAATGTGAAGTATTAACAAATAGGCAATGAGGCATCCCTATGAATGAAGTGACGTCAGCCGTGAGAGCAACTGCTTTGCAAGCGAACATCATTCAACGTGCGACAAAAGAACATAAAATGCTATTGAGAAGATATCAGTGCTGGATGACGAGGTACAGGACTCTGATGCGATGCAAAGTGTAACTAGGTTGTACGCCTTCGAACTATGTGGGAATAAGAAAGAAGAACCGACAATTGTGAAACTGTATATATGTCATTGCTACATCTACAGATACATCTGCGGTAGAACTACCACCAACTGGGACGCTTTCACATAGTAGCTATGTCGTTGCGTTTACCATTGATACATTTGGAAGCAGAGTCACATTCAACGGCCTTATGTCAGGAGTGCAATTGTCATGGGTGCAGAGGAATCGCTGATGGTATTTTTCGAGAAAGATCTAGCATGTATTGAAGTACTTCAACATGTTGTGATACTAGGAGCTGTCAGTGTATCCAAGCCAGACGTGTACTAGTGGTTATGCAAATACTAGAAGACTAACATTAGTCTGATATATATTGGTACATCGATAGCAAAATCGTCTTTATGACATCAGCACGACGCCAACGTCATTAATACATTCAATTAAATTAACCAAACAATTAGAGCGGTGTATTACCTTTCCAACGGTATATAATATTTATGGATTTATATGACTTATAAATATGTATTTCTCGAAATATTTACCCTACACTGCAATTTATTTGACTATTGAAAATAACAATACTTGTTTCGTGTCCAGGAGATCATAACCGATGATAAAATAACAATTTTGTTTTGTTCTACCTCGTGGAGCACTAACTCCTTAATTAGAGCTCTTTTTGGCCATTGACCGCTGCTCTAAAAGTGCCAATTAGACTTTTTTTTCGATTTTTATTTCCTGATCAATATACATCATAATTACACATATACATAATTATTACACATACTACTTTGTAAATAATGCCCTTTTTTGTGTTAATTACTATATACCTATGATTTTTACAGACTACAAGAAGCAGCTGCTAATTAGGTCATTCTCGATCTGATCCTGGGTGATAACTGATTTTGTAAAATATTTCTTAATAGCGCACTAGTGCTTGTTTTTCGATTTAGTGTTTTATACCATTTTGTTTTATTTCGTATTTAAATATAAATTAGCAACTGTTTCTTGGCTTTAGAATGTAAATAAGCATTAACTAATAGTAGTGTGGGATTTTATAATGTGATATGTTTTGTTGCAATATGTCTCTTATAATTCTATTCAGAATGGCTATGTACTTTTAATCTGATTATTTACATTTGTGTTTGCATTACATGTATATACATAGATGACGATGCAGCCCTCGCAAGCCACACACACGATGGCCTCCAGCGCCTCATGGATCAGTTCTCCAATGCATGCCGTGAGTTTGCCCTAACCATCAGCATAAAGTAAACAGAGGTCATGACCCAGGACGTTGCAGATCCAGCTCCCATAGCCATTAACGGCTCTACACTCGCCATGGTCGACAACTTCAGATATCTAGGATCACTGATATCCAACAACCTGTCCCTCGATGCTGAGATCAATGCACGCATTGGGAAAGCAGTCAAAACTCACCAAGAGAGTCTGGGAGAACAGAAACCTAACGCTGAACACCAAGTTGAAGGTCTACCAGGCCTGCATACTCAGCACGCTCCTCTACGGCAGTGAGTCATGGACGACATATGCCAGACAAGAGACAAAGCTGAACTCATACCATATGAGGTGCCTTCGCAGGATCCTGGGAATCACTTGGGAAGATAGGGTCACCAATACAGAGGTCCTCAGCAGAGCGAGTTCAACAACCATCTATGCAATGCTCAGTGAACGCCGCCTGCGCTGGCTAGGTCATGTCCGACGCATGGACAAAGGACGCATCCCCAAAGATCTACTGTACGGTCAACTTGAACAAGGATCACGTCCAACTGGTCGCCCCCACCTAAGATACAGGGACGCTTGTAAGAGGGACCTGCGTTCAGCGCAAATCAACATAGGGTCTTGGGAGGACACAGCGTCAAACCGGTCATCATGGAGACACGTTGTGAAAGCTGGGGTCAGACGAGCCGAGGCTGAGCGAACTCGGCTTCGTGAGCAGAAACGACAGAAGCGAAAGGCATCAACCAAACTGGATGACTCGATCTTCACCTGCGATGACTGCAACAGAGACTGCCACTCAAGAATAGGCCTACTCAGTCACCGCAGAAGATGTTCAACAAGAGCGCAATCCATCGTCTCAAGACGGACGGAGGCTGATGAGATGAGACTTTAATAAAGATTAAAACCCTACTGTAAACTTTCCAAGCATGTATTGAAAACAAAGAACGTGTCAAACAGTAATTGACAAGTGCTAATAGCCTGCAGCACTATCTATGCGCATAATTCATGAATGATATTTATATTAAATTATACGTAATCATGTGAAGTTACGTAAAGCGTTGAAATAATAACCCGATGTATATTGAGAGGGAGGAGTACTTTTAAGTAGAAGAGCTAAGATTAGTAAAAGAAAGTAGGAAGTTTCAGTGGAGATTAGTGTGGATGATTGTCTCTATATATACATGTAGTATGCATTTATTGACAAGTTAGTTGGAAAGATTCAAAACTGTCTCCATTTCTCATTGAACGTATTTTGTGTATCTTTGAGAATTGAGATTGTCTCTTCTAGTTTTATTTTCCTTTTAAAATATGCGACACATTGGACTTCATTTGGTTTAATCTTCTCACATTTGCATTTAAAGATGAAATATTTAGCAAATAGTATAATATAATTTATGTTCATTTCATACACTTTGCTATTGTGTTTGAAATTACATAACGAAATATGTTCATAATTAAATTGAGCCAATGTATCTGTTTGCAACATTGTTCTTAACAAATGTGTTATCTTAATCCAGAAATCCTGTATATAGTGGCATTCCCAAAACATATGAACGTTAAAATCATTATATACATTATGCAAAAGTCACAAAGTTGCGATGCAACTATATTACATTTAAATAGGAAAACGTTATTTGGAATTATGTGCATGAAGTATTTATATTGAAATGCTCTTCATTTCGTTTCTATAGTTATTCTAATCGGTTGTTTGAATATATTTTCCCAGTTAGTATAGACTATTGATAACATAGTTTCCCATTTACCTAATAACACCCGGTACACCTGATTAATATCGAATATATAAGTTTGCATAATTTTGTGTTTGCATTGATTTTTGTGATTACATATTCAGGGATTGTATATGTTATTGGTTCTAACTGTAACTTTGTTTTCTACTTATGTGGTATACTGTTCAAAAGAGTAGTATTTAAAAAACTCCCCGGGATTAATATTGTAAAGTTGTTTTATTTGCATAAAAGAAAAGAACTGTGTGTGTCTAAAGTCGTATATATGTTCAATGTATTGCATTCCTTTATTCATTGTCTGTAAAATAATGTATTATCGTCGTGTTTCTTTATGTTTGAATTATTCCACAAGATTTGTTTGGATATAGAATCGACATATTCTTTATAATTTACTCTGTGCCATCCTGTTAGTATTTCTTTTAAAAACTTAGATTTTAATTTGGAGATTTTTAATGTCGTTGCAGCTGATGTTACATTTAAACATAAAATCGCTTCCATGCATATGATCATAAATGTGTACCAACTTTGATTCTTTTTGGAATATTAATCATTTTATCCAACTTGCTTTAAATGCTGCACTAAAGTTTTCTATATGCAGCATTTTTAAACCACCATTACTGAATAATTTGCTTTCTAGATATCTTATCTGGTGTATCATTCCATAGGAATTTATACATCATGTGTTTAATTTCGTTCATTGTTTGGGATTAGGGTTATTCAATACTGTTATGGGATATATGAGTTTTGGGAATGCGAACGTTTTCATGCCATGTGTTTTAATTCCAGATATATCATCGTTAGTGTTGACTTCTATGGATAGCAATTCAATACAAATAATGAATAGGTAAGGCGAAAGTGGGCATCCTTGACGTACTCCTCTTTTAATATTGAAATATTCAGATATATGTCCATTATTGCTGATTTAGAGTCTCTGTAAAATAATTTAGCCCAGTCAATTGTGTTATTATTAAAACCGAAATGTTCTAGACATTTGTACATAAAACTATGGTATATGCTGTCGAAAGCTTTATTAAAGTCCGAACAGAATATTAAGCCTGGTTCATTGTTTTCATTAACATAATTAATTACCTCTTCAATTATTCTGACATTTTCACCAATATATCGCCCTTTTATGAATCCGGTTTGGTCAGTACTTATAATTGTATCTAAAACTGATTGAATTCTGTTCGCAATGGTCTTAGTTGCTATTTTGTAATCTACGTTTAAAAGTGAAATAGGTCGCCAGTTGTTAATTGATACAACGTCCTTATCATTTTTTGGTAGTAGTGTAATAATACCCTGTTTTTGGAGTTCTGACAAGTCGTTATTTTCTAAAGAATAATTTAAAGAGTTAATTAGGAACGTTTTTATTTCTGGCCAGAATATTTTATAAAATTCAATGGATAAGCCATCTGATCCCGGGCCTTTGTTGTTTTTCATCTCTTTAAGTACAATGGCGCATTCATAGTCAGTTCAGATTCTTTGTTCTCGTTGTTGTTGTTCATCTATCAATGTGTGTGGGTTGCTAAAGAATTTGTTGTTGTTACACTTTTCAATCAAAGTGTCTTGTTTGTACAAATCTCCAAAGAAGATTTTTGTATATTCGAAAATTTTCTTAGAGTTTTGTTCGATGTTATTCTGATGTGTATTAAGTATAAAAATTTCTTAAGTTTTTGTTCTGCTTGTTTAATTTCTCGGTTAGCAAACAGTTTGGATTTCCGCTCCTTCTACCCATTCGGCTTTTTATCTGCGTAATATACCTTTAATTCTATCTTCTGTGTAATTTTCTAGCTTATCTCTTTCATGTTTTAGTCTTTCAATTAAATGTTCCTCGTTTGGCTTTGCGTTTATTTCATTTTCTATATTTGTAATATTGTTATGTAATTCTGTTTCATATTTTGGTCCTCTCTCTTTTTTGCGAGTTGAATATTTAATAGTTTCGTCCCTTATACCACCTTTTATTACTTCCCACACTGTTTTAGGATTGGCTTCATGATTTACTGTTGCTAGTTCGGTTATTATGTGTTTGATTATAACGTGATAGTCCACATTCAGAAGGTAAGAGTTATAGACCAATAGTTTAAAAGTTTTAGTTAATACTAATTTTAATACAACACTCGAGTGATCAGATTTAAAGCCTGGTCGGATAATAGTCTGTTACAAAGCTTAAGAGGTTGGGAGATATAATGAAGTAATCCAGTCTACAACATATTGGTGGTTTTGTATTGGAGTGTCAGGTGTACATTTTCTTACCTGGATGTTTTAAGCGCCATACATCAGTAATTTCCTCTGACTATCAAGTTCTTAAGTATTTGAGAAGTTTTTGCCCCTGTATCAGTTCTGCCGTTTAGTTTGTCATGTTTATGAACAATAATTTTATTAAAGTTACCACCTATTATAGGAGTATGCTCATTATTATCGCTAATCTCTTTTTCAATTATACTTCAAATGTTTGTGTCGTCATTATTTGGTGCATATAGTATTACACACACTTGGGTTGTTGAATATAGTCAACCATGCACACTGACGAGAGATGTCACAAAAATATAGTAGAACGTAGCGTCATACTAAAAGAGATAAATGTGTGAACAAATAAAGAACAGTTGATAGAAGAATAAGATTGTCCGTACATATAATAACAAACAAAAATAAACCTACATGGCGATCAAAAAATAATTTATGCGGTATTATGTTTCTATAGAACGTTGTGTTTTAATATTACAGAAGCTATTTTAGATGCCGATTAATTTGATCTATTGGAGGAGAATAGTTCTAGAAGACTTACACGTTCACTGTTATCCTATGTTATTACTGTCATTTGTTGCTGCTGTAAATAATTGGAAAAATAGAGTATGTTAAAACTAATTTGATCTACAAATGAAGTTGACTATTGTCTATACACATACCACTATCAGAGTTTTAACTTATAAGCTTTATTCAAACCATTCACTTAAAAATGCACGTTGAATGTGTCTATAGTGTTACTCTTTTTAAAGACCTTTCCATAAAAATAAAGGAGCTTTACAAGTATATTTAGTTTAAACATTATTTATTTCAGTATTTGTACATGTAATCAAGAAATGAACATTTTACATATAATTTAACAGCAGTAGACTAAAAGGGATTAAAACGAAAGAAAACTTGTATAGTGCTTCTCCCTATCAAGTGATTGATATATATAACAATGAAAATACGTGAAATCTATTCTAGGTATTTCCTAAAGAATTTCAGAACTTAATGTATTAGTGAGTCAACAGTTTTGGATGTAAACAAGAAAATGGTTAACATTTAAAGGAATATATGAAGAAAGTTCAAGAACATGAACTATCAAATCGGAGTACGAGAAGAAAACGAGATTAGTATAGAGAACAGTGGTTGAATAGGGTCGGTTGTTGTGTCAATAACGACAGCATTCAGATTGGAATCCGCCAATCACCCATCTCAGAACATTTCCCTGCCAATAATGTATTCGTGTACGATAAGGAAAATTACGGTGTTGGTTGCAATATCCTTATAAGTGTCACCGAGAAGTAGTGTGTTTTAAGTTGACATTACAAATTGTGGACAGCTTATTGAAGAGTGTTATACGTAGTTGATCATAGAAATGGCATTGCAAGAAGAAGTGGAAGTTATCTTCTATGCCACCACATCTGCATAATGGTGATTCTACAATGTTATTTAGAAATAGGTGATGGTTTAGGGAACTACATTTCGTTCTAAGCCGCGTATGTAGAACCTGGGATCTTCTTTTCCCACAGTAAAATAGTTTTCCAATATTACTTTTGTTAGTGTTAAGAAAGACCTTGAAAGAATCCAGTGACTGAATAGTTCTAGCCTCGTTAGGTAAGCTGTTCCATTCACGAAGTACCGATGGAAGGAAGGAATTTGAATATAGGGTAGTTCTAGCTGTAATAGTTTATCAAAATGTCTAAGGTTATATCGAGTGGATTGGCCAACATCTTGTGGAACAAGAGATGAAATATAAGACGGGACAAGATTATTTTTCATTTTATAAAGTAGGACAAGTTTGTGTTTTCGTCTTCTGTCAGAATGTGTTTCCCAACCTACTTCTTTTTGAAGGTCATGAATAGAAATAAGTTTTGTAACGCCAATTTTATCTAGTTCCTCTTTTTCATACACTGCACAATTATCACAAATTACGTCAGATTATTCTAGTAATAGCCGAATGAAGGAAATGTAGATAACTTCCAATGCTCTACGATCGAGTGTGAATTTTAATTTTCTTATAACATTGATACGTGTCCAAGCCTTTTTGCTGATTTGATCAATATGAGTATGCCAGGATCCATCACTGGATAAGAAAACACCCAAGTGTTTATGGTCAGAGACAAGCGGAATGTGTTGGCCTAACATCTGCAGAGAAGGATGTTGAGGTTTATTTCGTTTCTTCGACAATATAGGAGATTCAGATTTGGAGGGATTAACGGTTACTAACCATTTATCGGCCCACTCGGAGATTTTATCAATATCAGATTGGAGAATACGATGAGAAGTGATAGGATTATTGACTATTAAGTGTAGACTAGTATCATCAGCAAATAGATTGATGTTAGAACCTATGTCCTTACTTCCTGACGCTAAATCTGATTTTGAACCTGGGACAACCACACGTTGACGCCGATTAGAAAGATAGTCAGTGAACCAATGAAGTAAGTTAGTTGTTATACCAGACGAGTGTAGCTTCAGGAGTAGACCTGTATGCCAGACTCTGTCGAATGCTTTACTTATGTCACTTCTAATAGAGCTTTACAAAATGTGTCATATATAAAAATGTTAGTTGGTTGGTAGTAGAATCGCCAGGCATAAATCCAGACTGTGATTGTGAGAAAAAAGTTGGTATCCCTGAAGAAGTTAGACATGCTTAAAAAGTACACGTTCAAAAACCTTTTCCATGCAGTTTAATACAGATATAGGTCTGTAGTTCTCTGCAAGTGTTGGGTCTCCCCTTTTGAAGACAGCATAAACATGGGCAATTTTCCATGATTCTGGCATGGTACACTGAGATAAACAACAATTAAAAATATCGCACAGAGGAGTTGAAAGTTGGCGATGAGCCTCACGCAGTACTCTGTTGCTTATTCCAAATAGTTCGAGTAAAACTGTTAGACTTTGGTTTGTTCTAACTAAATACGCCAAACACTGGGCAATGATATCTTATATCTTGATGTAAACAAGGTTCACCCACACCGGCTAACACGCCCTGGGTTGGAAGTAAACAACAGATCAATGACAGACGAGGAGTGTTCTGTAAAGTGTGTTGGTTCATCTATCAGCTGCACTAGGTTATTTTGTCGGTATAGCGTTTCTACTTTCCTGGCAGTAGCTTGAGAAAGTATATTTAAATTGAAGTCCCCGGTTATAATTATATCCGAAATCCCAGAATCCCAAGCTAGACCAATTGATTCTTCAAGTAAAGAATGATAGAGGACATCCGAGTTGGGCGGACGATAGAAA
The DNA here is from genome assembly GCA_014843695.1 of Archivesica marissinica. Lineage (NCBI taxonomy): Eukaryota > Metazoa > Mollusca > Bivalvia > Venerida > Vesicomyidae > Archivesica > Archivesica marissinica. The sequence continues at coordinate 39,713,837 of CM026395.1, forward strand.
TTACCAAATAGAACGCTTCTGTTAGTGGTCATTTTTAGTTCTATCCATACACATTCAAGACGATTAGGTTCCAAGTCCCTTATCCAGATATAGACAATCGATTCCTTAATGTATACTATAACACCGCCATGACTATCATGTCTTCGATCCTTGCGTTCAGTTGTATGATAAGAGGTAAAACCTAAGTCGCTAGATGCTACCGAATTACTTAGCCATGTTTCAGTGAATGCTAGTATATCAAAGTTTAGAAGTTCTGTTGACAAGATATCCACTTTGTGCTGTATGCTTTGGACGTTATAGTGATCAAATTTGAAATACTGATATTAGTAACAGAGTCTGTCGTGTCCGATGATACTGACGATGCAGGCCCAGGATGTGGGTGCACATCACCCGACAATAGTAAGAGCATTACCAACCAAGCAGATAGCACAACACGCATGCTAGTAATAATATAATAGTTTTCACAAGCGATGTGTTTTTTTTTATATATTTCAATCTAGAAATGTTTATGGGAAATTAATTGTTGAAGCAATATTTGAAGTATCATGAATTTGTCTGTTTATAGATAATGTGTGGGTTGTATTTAAAATGATGGAGAAAACTATAATTAAATTCATAGTGCATGCGAATCTAAAGTTGCATCTGTAGACTTGCATAAGACGTTTGGCATGTAATTCGACTTAATTACGAAATTGTCAGAAGAGATATCAAAAACAGGTCAATAGTCGTCAAATGCAAGTTTAGTTGTATGTAAATTGTTATGTAAGATGATGCACAGAAATTGTAATGAGATTCTACAGACTCCAAACCATGACTACTGCCGCCACTACATTCAACCGAGAGATAACAATTTAATATTTTTTAATTAATAAAGCAAGAGAGAGAAAGACTAAAAGATTAATAACTATTATATTAAAAAGTAAAGAGGAGACCACAGTAAATGTACTTTAAAGATGTTGTTCAAGACCAAACATATTAAGCTTTCGTGTCTTTAAGTACTTGTTCAAATAATTAAATAGATGCAGACAAAACATAGCAATATACCTTTGAAATATTACTGAAAGTTTGCAGCAACATTCACGCCCATATGTATTTAAAAAAGGGTGAGGTAATTCCGGGAGTGTCAGGATGGAAGGGCGAGGTAATTCTGGGAGTGACATGATGGATGGGTGAGGTAATTCCGGGAGTGTGGGCCACCATGGATGGGTGAGGTAATTCCGGGAGTGTCAGGATGGATGGACGAGGTAATTCCGGGAGTGACAGGATGGATGGGTGAAGTAATTCCGGGAGTGACAGGATGGATGGGTGAAGTAATTCCGGGAGTGCCACCATGGATGGGTGAGGTAATTCCGGGAGTGACAGGATGGATGGGTGAAGTAATTCCGGGAGTGACAGGATGGATGGGTGAAGTAATTCCGGGAGTGTCAGGATGGATGGACGAGGTAATTCCGGGAGTGACAGGATGGATGGGTGAAGTAATTCCGGGAGTGACAGGATGGATGGGTGAAGTAATTCCGGGAGTGACAGGATGGATGGGTGAAGTAATTCCGGGAGTGCCACCATGGATGGGTGAGGTAATTCCGGGAGTGACAGGATGGATGTGTGAGGTAATTCCGGGAGTGCCACCATAGATAGGCGAGGTAATTCTGGATGACTTTGAGTGCCAATGTGAATGGGTGACTAGATAATATTCATGAGAAAGGTTCTCATTGCAAGGTCCTGATCACCGACTTCGTAATACAGAAAGTAGTTTCTATGCAATATTTCACAGTATTATAAAATTAATGGCATTAAAATTACAAAGCAAAAGTTGAAGATACAACTGCCTTAAATTTGCATGAGTATATAAATGTAGAAGTGGAGATACAACAATAGCATATTATATACATTTATAATCTTGTAATAATGGGTTTTCTCCTAGTAAGAAGGCACATAAAAAACTTATAGTTTGTATACACATACCTAGTTTGTATACATGAACCTATAGTTTGCATACAATAACCTATATTTGTATACACGAACCTATAATTTGTATACAATAACCTATATTTCTATACAAAAACCTATAATTTGTATACAATAACATTATGTATACGGTTTGTATACAAGAGCTAGCTTGGAAACAGGCGTTGATATAGTTTACCTTGTCTGTCAAATAAATATATTTATGGAACACACAAACTGTTAAACTGTGTTTAGTTCTCCTAATATCAAAGCCTGGGAAAACCTGAAGTGTTCAATAATCCTATTAATATATATTTTTTACGGGTTATCGCAATGGTGAAACAACCTAAAAAGTAGGGTGTGCGTCTGATTTGACGTTTTTACTAAAGATCGTATCTTGCAGCGAAGAGTTGTCGTTCTTCAATTTAACACCCGCAAACATGTGGGTGTATGAAGATGGCGCTACGCTCGGAAATCAGGTTTCCCCAGGCTATTGTTTTGCCAGAAGTAAAAATAAAAACTAGACAAACTGGAACCCAGCCTATACAAGACCAATAATTTGTATAAAACCAGAAATAAACTAAATAAACAATTTAAAGTCAGCAGACTCATACACACACTAGAGAACACATGCACAGACGAAGAAGTGACAGAAGTGACGCAATGTTCCCCTTTCGGGGATCATAACAATTGGCCATGTACCAATGAAAAATGACAATTTATTGTTTTACAGATGTACCAATCTTAACATGTCAAGATAAAAATACATACAGAAGATCAGATTTAACACTACATATCTAGTTACCAGAAGCAGTGTTCACATAGTTCATCCTGGCATAACATTCTATATACTGTCCATACTCTCCTATAAGACGACCCCCCAACTTTGGTCTTGAAATATGCGGGTTTTGGCATGCACTCGCATATAATGCTGAAATGTTCAGTATGGATACCATTAAATTTTAACATATTTATTGTGTTACTTGTGGTATCAACAACTGATACCACAGGTACATGCCTATAGTATTATTAGTATATGAGGGGTCTGGGGGTCTTGACATTGTGGCATGTACCTGTGGTATCAACATATTCAGTTTGTTGATTGTTACTGTGAAAATATAGCCGTTACCTTTAAACAAACAAACTTGATAGGTTTGATGCAACTTTTAAATGATATTTAATAATGATACTGTTGTAATGTGATGTGAATAAGTCTATAATCTGTAATATATACATGAAGGGACATTTGTTGACTTAATGAACGACAGACCGATCTTTAACAGAAAATACAAGTTTCATCGTTGCAGCAGATAAATTAAATTTTCAATTTCTGAGCATGAATGAAATTTCCATTTTCTGTTTACCATTTATCATGGGAATATTTAAACTAAGGGAACAACAAGAAGATGTCTATAAAAGAACAATAAAACACAATTGATAACCTGTCTTCGTCTTTAATTTTGTAATTTCAACTCTGACTTTATTTTAATAGTTTCACATATTCATATACACAAACAGATTTTAACTTTGTCAAATAAAATTTCATTAAATTGCAGATAACTGCTTGTTTAATTTTCAATCACACAAAAGAACAAGGTGCGAACATGTGTCGCGATTTGGCTCCAATTAAACAAAAGCAGGATGAGGTGATGACACGTTGCTCATAATTACATGTACTAAGACACAAACAAATAATAATTGTACCCCATGAAAACCAGACAAGATTCCCAGCTTCAAACTAAAATTATGACTGTTCCCTTTGTCAGGAACGTTTGATGCCAACATATTTAGGTCATCCTGTTTGTCAGGAATGTTTGATGCTAACATATTTAGGTCATCCTGTTTGTCAGGAATGTTTGATGCTAACATATTTAGGTCATCCTGTTTATTTCTCCATGCTATGTGGTGCCAGTGTAATGGTGTACCATTGACCATTTATGTTAAATTAGAATATTAAAGTTTTAGTACATAAAAACAAACAAGCTATGTTAATTTAATGGAAAGTATTATGAACTTATTTTTTTACCCTCAATAAAACTGCGAAATAAAGTCATTACTACTCTAAACGGTATGAAAACCTTTTTACAGCATTCACCATGTAAATAGCTATACATTAATAAATATGTTGTCAATAACTACCTAAACATTGGCTCAATTTGTTTTTATTTACTGCTGCATAATATTCATAGAAATGATATAATATCTCATCTAACTTAAATGTGCCTGAATGAAATATACAAAGCATGCTAATTATTATGATTATAAATATTATATTTAACCCTTTGCCTGCTAAGTAAATAAAATCACATTTGCACAAAACATAGATCCAGAACAGCCGTGAGTAATGCCACTTATAATCACGATCTATGTTGGTTGCTATTTTAAGTATTTTAGCTATACTATCCGAAAAAGCAAACAGCATAGAGCCTGATCTGGCTCTATGCTGTTTGCAAAAGTTATTTTATCTAGCGTGCGAAGGGTTAAAGAACATTATTTTGTGATGTGATAAAAATTTCAATAAATGGGAATCCGGAGAACCCCAAAAAAAAAGAAAGCTAGTCGGCAATTTAACCTGCCGAAGAGCTAATTTTGACCGTGGAAATCTTGGGTTAATGTTTAGTATCCCGCTTATAAGGATCCCCAATTCTAAGACAAAACTATGAGGATAACATGTTTGTCTATGGAACTATGAGGATGACAAACATATGTTTGTCTATGGAACTATGAGGATAACATGTTTGTCTATGGAACTATGAGGATAACATGTTTGTCTATGGAACTATGAGGATAACATGTTTGTCTATGGAACTATGAGGATGACAAACATATGTTTGTCTATGGAAATATGAGGATAACATGTTTGTCTATGGAACTATGAGGATAACATGTTTGTCTATGGAACTATGGAGGATAACATGTTTGTCTATGGAACTATGAGGATAACATGTTTGTCTATGGAACTATGAGGATAACATGTTTGTCTATGGAACTATGAGGATAACATGTTTGTCTATGGAACTATGAGGATAACATGTTTGTCTATGGAACTATGAGGATAACAGGTTTGTCTATGGAACTATGAGGATAACAGGTTTGTCTATGGAACTATGAGGATAACATGTTTGTCTATGGAACTATGAGGATAACAGGTTTGTCTATGGAACTATGAGGATAACAGGTTTGTCTATGGAACTATGAGGATAACAGGTTTGTCTATGGAACTATGAGGATAACATGTTTGTCTATGGAACTATGAGGATAACAGGTTTGTCTATGGAACTATGAGGATAACAGGTTTGTCTATGGAACTATGAGGATAACAGGTTTGTCTATGGAACTATGAGGATAACATGTTTGTCTATGGAACTATGAGGATAACAGGTTTGTCTATGGAACTATGAGGATAACAGGTTTGTCTATGGAACTATGAGGATAACAGGTTTGTCTATGGAACTATGAGGATAACATGTTTGTCTATGGAACTATGAGGATAACAGGTTTGTCTATGGAACTATGAGGATAACAGGTTTGTCTATGGAACTATGAGGATAACAGGTTTGTCTATGGAACTATGAGGATAACATGTTTGTCTATGGAACTATGAGGATAACAGGTTTGTCTATGGAACTATGAGGATAACATGTTTGTCTATGGAACTATGAGGATAACATGTTTGTCTATGGATGAGTATGGATGGTATTGATAAATAGGATTTGTAGAATCCCGTTGGTCGATATGCACACACCGTAAACAAGAGGGCATGACTCTTGTACCTATCCTCACTACACTGTCCCCTGATGTCAAGGTACTACATACCATAGTTATCAAACTTCCGACAAATCCTACTTCATGAGAATTGTTACTGAAGTTGACATAGTAACCTAATTTTTATTACCCCAATGAATTCTCTTGGGAGAGGTTGTTATTAGACCAAATTTGGTAACATTACTACGATTGGTTCAGTTAAGTCGTACAATTGTTGAGAGACAATGGATACTGGTACTCTTCTCTATCAACAATCTCAAGATGGATCTGTAGTCCAGTGCTTAAAACGCTGGACTGGTAATCCACGGGTCGCAGGTTTGATCCCCCGCCTTGACTCTTATAATCAGTCTTTCAAATGGGACTTTAAACCAAGGTCTCATGGCAGGGCTTTACACTGTGCATGTAGAAACCCAGAGGAGACTCTGGAATGGGTCTCTGTCTGTATCATTGAAATATCCTCTAAAAATCAAAAATGACTAATCTCTTCAAGAAGCGTTGCTCATATGGGCAACCGGTAGCGACGATAAATAAACTTAAAACACACACATAACAGTGCAGATGTAATCACTTCTACATTAAATAACACTTGCCATTGAAAAAGATCTTAAATCGTCATAAACGATATCATTTATAAACTCTTTATAAACTCTATATCATTTATATACATGTAAACACAACATATTTTCAGAGTAAAATAAATATTTCCTGATTATCAAAATTTCCAGGAATACTATGGTGAATAGAATATGTAAATCAAGTTAATTAAATCACCGGGTTCAAAACAACAGTAAGAGAGAAGACCATAAATAACTCATCTGATGGCAATTTTAAAATGTTTGCATCAGATTGTTTTAACTTATTTTCATCTACTACATTCAAATGTCACAGTACAGGTTTGGGTCAAATTGTCCAACTGCCTAGGAAAGACCTGTCACAGTAAAGGTTTGGGTCAAATTGTCCAACTGCCTAAGGAAAGACCTGTCACAGTAAAGGTTTGGGTCAAATTGTCCAACTGCCTAGGAAAGACCTGTCACAGTAAAGGTTTGGGTCAAATTGTCCCAACTGCCTAGGAAAGACCATCTTGAAGCTTGAATCAATTTTAGCTGTTTAGCTCCCAACAGTTTGAGATGTCTGTCGTGGTGGTAAAGTTGGAATTATGATAACAATTGCCATAGGTATATATATATATATAGTTATAAGTCAATGTTACAGGATATAGCTTGGATCCAATCGAAAATACATTTTCAAAATGACTTGGATATAAATTATTTTCTCTACTTTTCAACTGGTCACAGCATAATTTTCAATTAGGGGTCAAATTGACCCATTGTTCAGAATAGTCGAAAATAGATTGCGCCTAGTTACTATATATGAGCCATCATGGATTTCAAATGAGAATTATTTGAGCAATTTTAACATCTATTAGCCAGATGTCGCAGTAAAAATGGTCAATCTCCATGGAGGAAGATCAAACATAGATTTCCAAAAAGCTGTGGTGGTTAGGTTTGGGATAGGAATTATTTCAGCCGTCGACTAGTCATCATGATATCACAGTAAATGTACTAAGCACGTTGGAGGTGAAAGTAGAATTTCATGGTGACAAACTCGTCTACTAGTGTCCTTGATGGCACTGTAAATATTTTAAGATGGCTATGTCTCGGATTGTAGCATTACCAGTTGTTGTTTATCTACAAGTTGCCCAGATAGTACTGTAAATAGTTTAACCCTTACAATGCTAATCACAACTAGAGTTGCTTTTGCAAACAGCATATAACCAGATCACACAGCACAAAATGGCTGAATAGCAAACAGCATAAAGCCAGATCACACAGCACAAAATGGCTGAATAGCAAACAGCATAAAGCCAGATCACACAGCACAGAATGGCTGAATAGCAAACAGCATAAAGCCAGATCACACAGCACAGAATGGCTGAATAGCAAACAGCATAGAGCCAGATCACACAGCACAGAATGGCTGAATAGCAAACAGCATAAAGCCAGATCACACAGCACAGAATGGCTGAATAGCAAACAGCATAAAGCCAGATCACACAGCACAAAATGGCTGAATAGCAAACAGCATAAAGCCAGATCACACAGCACAGAATGGCTGAATAGCAAACAGCATAAAGCCAGATCACACAGCACAGAATGGCTGAATAGCAAACAGCATAGAGCCGGATCAAACAAGCACATAATGGCTAAATAGTAAACAGCATAGAGCCAGATCACACAGCACAGAATGGCTAAATAGCAAACAGCATAGAGCCAAATCACACAGCACATAATGGCTAAATAGCAAACAGCATAGAGCCATATCACACAGCACATAATGGCCAAATAGCATAGAGCCAAATCACACAGCACAGAATGGCTAAATAGCAAACAGCATAAAGCCAGATCACACAGCACAGAATGGCTGAATAGCAAACAACATAAAGCCAGATCACACAGCACAGAATGGCTAAATAGTAAACAGCAGAGCCAGATTACACAGCTCAGAATGGCTAAATAGCAAACAGCATAGAGCCGGATCAAACAGCACATAATGGCTAAATAGTAAACAGCATAGAGCCAGATCACACAGCACAGAATGGCTAAATAGCAAACAGCATAGAGCCAAATCACACAGCACATAATGGCTAAATAGCAAACAGCATAGAGCCATATCACACAGCACATAATGGCCAAATAGCATAGAGCCAAATCACACAGCACAGAATGGCTAAATAGCAAACAGCATGAAGCCAGATCACACAGCACAGAATGGCTGAATAGCAAACAGCATAGAGCCAGATCACACAGCCCAGAATGGCTGAATAGCAAACAGCATAAAGCCAGATCACACAACACAGAATGGCTGAATAGTAAACAGCATAAAGCCAGATCACACAACACAGAATGGCTGAATAGCAAACAGCATAAAGCCAAATCACACAGCACAGAATGGCTGAATAGTAAACAGCATGAAGCCAGATCACACAACACAGAATGGCTGAATAGCAAACAGCATAAAGCCAGATCACACAGCACAGAATGGCTGAATAGCACAGCATAAAGCCAGATCACACAGCACAGAATGGCTGAATAGCAAACAGCATATAACCAGATCACACAGCACAAAATGGCTGAATAGCAAACAGCATAGAGCCAGATCACACAGCACAAAATGGCTGAATAGCAAACAGCATAAATCCAGATCACACAGCACAACATGGCTAAATAGCAAACAGCATAAAGCCAGATCACACAGCACAACATGGCTAAATAGCAAACAGCATAAAGCTAGATCACACAGCTCAGAATGGCTGAATAGTAAACAGCATAGAGCCAGATCACACAGCACAAAATGGCTGAATAGCAAACAGCATAGAGCCAGATCACACAGCACAGAATGGTTGAATAGTAAACAGCATACAGCCAGATCACACAACACAAAATGGCTAAATAGCAAACAGCATAGAGCCAGATCACACAACACAGAATGGCTAAATAGCAAACAGTATAGAGCCAGATCACACAACACAGAATGGCTAAATAGCAAACAGCATAGAGCCAGATCACACAGCACAGAATGGCTAAATAGCAAACAGCATAGAGCCAGATCACACAGCACAGAATGGCTGAATAGCAAACAGCATAGAGCCAGATCACACAGCACAGAATGGCTAAATAGCAAACAGCATAGAGCCAGATCACACAGCACAGAATGGCTGAATAGCAAACAGCATAGAGCCAGATCACACAACACAGAATGGCTAAATAGCAAACAGCATAGAGCCAGATCACACATCACAGAATGGCTAAATAGCAAACAGCATAGAGCCAGATCACACAGCACAGAATGGCTAAATAGCAAACAGCATAAAGCCAGATCACACAACACAGAATGGCTGAATAGTAAACAGCATAGAGCCAGATCACACAGCACAAAATGGCTAAATAGCAAACAGCATAGAGCCAGATCACACAGCACAGAATGGCTGAATAGTAAACAGCATCAAGCCAGATCACACAGCACAAAATGGCTAAATAGTAAACAGCATAAAGCCAGATCACAGAGCACAGAATGGCTAAATAGCAAACAGCATAAAGCCAGATCACACAACACAAAATGGCTGAATAGCAAACAGCATAGAGCCAGATCACACAGCACCTAACGGCTAAATAGCAAACAGCATAAAGCCCGATCACACAGCACATAATGGCTGAATAGCAAACAGCATAGAGCCAGATCACACAGCACCTAATGGCTAAATAGCAAACAGCATAGAGCCAGATCACACAGCACAAAATGGCTGAATAGCAAACAGCATAGAGCCAGATCACACAGCACCTAATGGCTAAATAGCAAACAGCATAAAGCCAGATTACACAGCACATAATGGCTGAATAGCAAACAGCATAAAGCCAGATCACACAGCACATAATGGCTGAATAGCAAACAGCATAAAGCCAGATCACACAGCACAGAATGGCTGAATAGAAAACAGCATAGAGCCAGATCACACAGCACAAAATGGCTAAATAGCAAACAGCATAAAGCCAGATCACACAGCACAAAATGGCTGAATAGCAAACAGCATAAAGCCAGATCACACAGCACAGAATGGCTAAATAGCAAACAGCATAAAGCCAGATCACACAGCACAAAATGGCTGAATAGCAAACAGCATAAAGCCAGATCACACAGCACAAAATGGCTGAATAGCAAACAGCTTAAAGCCAGATCACACAGCACAAAATGGCTGAATAGAAAACGGCACAAAGCCAGATCACACAGCACAGAATGGCTAAATAGAAAACAGCATAGAGCCAGATCACACAGCACAGAATGGCTGAATAGCAAACAGCACAAAGCCAAATCACACAGCACAGAATGGCTAAATAGCAAACAGCATAGAGCCAGATCACACAGTACATAATGGCTAAATAGCAAACAGCATAGAGCCAGATCACACAGCACAGAATGGCTAAATAGCAAACAGCATAGAGCCAGATCACACAGCACAAAATGGCTGAATAGCAAACAGTATAGAGCCGGATCACACAGCACAAAATGGCTGAATAGCAAACAGCATAGAGCCGGATCAAACAGCACATAATGGCTAAATAGTAAACAGTATAAAGCCAGATCACACAGCTCAGAATGGCTAAATAGCAAACAGCATAAAGCCAGATCACACAACACAGAATGGCTAAATAGCAAACAGTATAGAGCCAGATCACACAGCACAGAATGGCTCCATAGCAAACAGCATAGAGCCAGATCACACAGCTCAGAATGGCTGAATAGCAAACAGCATAGAGCCAGGTTATACAGCACAGAATGGCTGAATAGCAAACAGATCACACAGCACAGAATGGCTGAATAGCAAACAGCATAGAGCCAGGTTACACAGCACAGAATGGCTGAATAGCAAACAGTACAGAGCCAGATCACACAGCACAGAATGGCTGAATAGCAAACAGCATAGAGCCAGGTTATACAGCACAGAATGGCTAAATAGCAAACAGCATAGAGCCAGATCACACAGCACAAAATGGCTGAATAGCAAAACAGCAAAGAGCCGGATCAAACAGCACATAATGGCTAAATAGTAAACAGCATAAAGCCAGATCACACAGCTCAGAATGGCTAAATAGCAAACAGCATAGAGCCAGATCACACAGCTCATAATGGCTGAATAGCAAACAGCATCAAGCCAGATCACACAGCACAAAATGGCTGAATAGCAAACAGCATAGAGCCAGGTTATACAGCACAGAATGGCTGAATAGCAAACAGCATAGAGCCAGATCACACAGCACATAATGGCTGAATAGCAAACAGCATAGAGCCAGGTTACCCAGAACAGAATGGCTGAATAGCAAACAGCACAGAGCCAGATCACACAGCACATAATGGCTGAATAGCAAACAGCATAGAGCAAGGTTATACAGCACAGAATGGCTGAATAGCAAACAGCACAGAGCCAGATCACACAGCACAGAATGGCTGAATAGCAAACAGCATAGAGCCAGGTTATACAGCACAGAATGGCTGAATATCAAACAGCATAGAGCCAGGTTATACAGCACAGAATGGCTGAATAGCAAACAGCATAAAGCCAGATCACACAGCACAAAATGGCTGAATAGCAAACAGCATAGAGCCAGATCACACAGCACAAAATGGCTGAACAGCATAAAGCCAGATCACACAGCTCAGAATGGCTGAATAGCAAACAGCACAGAGCCAGATCACACAGCACAGAATGGCTGAATAGCAAACAGCATAGAGCCAGGTTATACAGCACAGAATGGCTGAATAGCAAACAGCATAGAGCCAGGTTATACAGCACAGACTGGCTGAATAGCAAACAGCATAGAGCCAGGTTACACAGCACAGAATGGCTGAATAGCAAACAGCATAGAGCCAGGTTATACAGCACAGACTGGCTGAATAGCAAACAGCATAGAGCCAGGTTATACAGCACAGACTGGCTGAATAGCAAACAGCATAGAGTCAGGTTACACAGCACAGAATGGCTAAATAGTAAACAACATAGAGCCAGATCAGATGACACAAAATGTGACATATGATCAGGCTCTTATGTTCTTTACTATTCAGATAATGGAGTTAAAACACTTAGCTGAATAGCAATCAGCATAGATCCTGATCAGACGTGGCATTACTATGTTCTTTGCACATTTGTTCAGCATTTTAAGGGTTAAAGATGGCCATATCTGGGATCGAAGCAATCAATCTCTTTTGTATCAACTAGTTATTATCATGCTTCACCAAAATTGATTGAAGCAGTTTCAGAGATGAGATATTTGTGACAGACACTGGTCAACCCACCTGCATACAGCATAGCTAAATAATACAACAGGACATGTGAACAAGACAATAAAAACATGTGTACACAAGAGAGTTCACAGCGTGTTATAACAGTCAATTGTAGCCCAGCTACCCTAGGCCAGCATAGGTTGGGGACAGTTTGTTGGTCATAGCTGCGGTAACAGTCCACACCCATCTAGACAAGAAAATATCACTATAGTATTTTCCTAGCTATTTTTAGATAAATATAAATTTCTAGCTCTTGCCCGATACTACCAGACAGAATGGTGATAATACTCAAATTCCCCGCCCCACATGCTACATTGATCGATGCATCAAACTGTCCCTTTCCCACATGCTACATTGATCGATGCATCAAACTGTCCCCTTCCCACATGCTACATTGATCGATGCATCAAACTGTCCCCTTCCCACATGCTACATGGATCGATGCATCAAACTGTCCCCTTCCCACATGCTACATGGATCGATGCATCAAACTGTCCCCTTCCCACATGCTACATTGATCGATGCATCAAACTGTCCCCTTCCCACATGCTACATTGATCGATGCATCAAACTGTCCCCTTCCCACATGCTACATTGATCGATGCATCAAACTTTCCCCGTCCCACATGCTATATTGATCGATGCATCAAACTTTCCCCGTCCCTCATGCTACATTGATCGATGCATCAAACTTTCCCCATCCCTCATGCTACATTGATCGATGCATCAAACTTTCCCAGCGCCTCATACATTGATCGATGAATGAAACTTTCCCAGCCCCTCATGCTACATTGATCGATGCATCAAACCTTCCCGCCCCACATGCTACATTGATCGATGCATCAAACTTTCCCCGTCCCTCATGCTACATTGATCGATGCATCAAACTTTCCCCGTCCCTCATGCTACATTGATCGATGCATCAAACTTTCCCCGTCCCTCATGCTACATTGATCGATGCATCAAACCTTCCCCGTCCCTCATGCTACATTGATCGATGCATCAAACTGTCCCCTTCCCACATGCTACATTGATCGATGCATCAAACTTACCCAGCGCCTCATACATTGATCGATGCATTAAACTTGCCCCGTCCCACATGCTACATTGATCGATGCATCAAACTATCCCCATCCCACATGCTACATTGATCGATGCATCAAACTTTCCCAGCGCCTCATACATTGATCGATGCATGAAACTTTCCCAGCCCCTCATGCTACATTGATCGATGCATCAAACCTTCCCGCCCCACATGCTACATTGATCGATGCATCAAACCTTCCCCGTCCCTCATGCTACATTGATCGATGCATCAAACTGTCCCCTTCCCACATGCTACATTGATCGATGCATCAAACTTACCCAGCGCCTCATACATTGATCGATGCATCAAACTTACCCCGTCCCACATGCTACATTGATCGATGCATCAAACTTTCCCCATCCCACATGCTACATTGATCGATGCATCAAACATTCCCCGTCCCATATGCTACATTGATCGATGCATCAAACTTTCCCCGTCCCACATGCTACATTGATCGATGCATCAAACTTTTCCAGTCCCACATGCTACATTGATCGATGCATCAAACTTTCCCCATCCCACCTGCTACATTGATCGATGCATCAAACTGTCCCCTTCCCACATGCTACATGGATCGATGCATCAAACTTTCCCCATCCCTCATGCTACATTGATCGATGCATCAAACTTTCCCCGCCCCTCATGCTACATTGATCGATGCATCAAACTTTCCCCGCCCCTCATGCTACATTGATCGATGCATCAAACCTTCCCGCCCCACATGCTACATTGATCGATGCATCAAACCTTCTCCGTCCCTCATGCTACATTGATCGATGCATCAAACTGTCCCCTTCCCACATGCTACATTGATCGATGCATCAAACTTACCCAGCGCCTCATACATTGATCGATGCATCAAACTTACCCCGTCCCACATGCTACATTGATCGATGCATCAAACTTTCCCCATCCCACATGCTACATTGATCGATGCATCAAACATTCCCCGTCCCATATGCTACATTGATCGATGCATCAAACTTTCCCCGTCCCACATGCTACATTGATCGATGCATCAAACTTTCCCAGTCCCACATGCTACATTGATCGATGCATCAAACTTTCCCCATCCCACCTGCTACATTGATCGATGCATCAAACTGTCCCCTTCCCACATGCTACATGGATCGATGCATCAAACTTTCCCCATCCCTCATGCTACATTGATCGATGCATCAAACTTTCCCCGCCCCTCATGCTACATTGATCGATGCATCAAACTTTCCCCGCCCCTCATGCTACATTGATCGATGCATCAAACCTTCCCGCCCCACATGATACATTGATCGATGCATCAAACCTTCTCCGTCCCTCATGCTACATTGATCGATGCATCAAACTGTCCCCTTCCCACATGCTACATTGATCGATGCATCAAACTTACCCAGCGCCTCATACATTGATCGATGCATTAAACTTGCCCCGTCCCACATGCTACATTGATCGATGCATCAAACTTTCCCCATCCCACATGCTACATTGATCGATGCATCAAACTTTCCCAGCGCCTCATACATTGATCGATGCATGAAACTTTCCCAGCCCCCTCATGCTACATTGATCGATGCATCAAACCTTCCCGCCCCACATGCTACATTGATCGATGCATCAAACCTTCCCACGTCCCTCATGCTACATTGATCGATGCATCAAACTGTCCCCTTCCCACATGCTACATTGATCGATGCATCAAACTTACCCAGCGCCTCATACATTGATCGATGCATCAAACTTACCCCGTCCCACATGCTACATTGATCGATGCATCAAACTTACCCAGCGCCTCATACATTGATCGATGCATCAAACTTTCCCCATCCCACATGCTACATTGATCGATGCATCAAACTTTCCCAGCGCCTCATACATTGATCGATGCATGAAACTTTCCCAGCCCCCTCATGCTACATTGATCGATGCATCAAACCTTCCCGCCCCACATGCTACATTGATCGATGCATCAAACCTTCCCACGTCCCTCATGCTACATTGATCGATGCATCAAACTGTCCCCTTCCCACATGCTACATTGATCGATGCATCAAACTTACCCAGCGCCTCATACATTGATCGATGCATCAAACTTACCCCGTCCCACATGCTACATTGATCGATGCATCAAACTTTCCCCATCCCACATGCTACATTGATCGATGCATCATATTTACCCAGCGCCTCATACATTGATCGATGCATCAAACTTTCCCCGTCCCACATGCTACATTGATCGATGCATCAAACTTTCCCCATCCCTCATGCTACATTGATCGATGCATCAAACTTTCCCTGTCCCTCGTGCTACATTGATCGATGCATCAAACTTTCCCCGTCCCACATGCTACATTGATCGATGCATCAAACTTTCCCCGTCCCACATGCTACATTGATCGATGCATCAAACTTTCCCCGTCCCACATGCTACATTGATCGATGCATCAAACTTTCCCAGCACCTCATACATTGATCGATGCATCAAACTTTCTCCGTCCCTCATGCTACATTGATCGATGCATCAAACTTTCCCTGTCCCTCATGCTACATTGATCGATGCATAAAACTTTCCCCGTCCCTCATGCTACATTGATCGATGCTTCAAACTTTCCCAGCACCTCATACATTGATTGATGCATGAAACTTTCCCAGCGCCTCATACATTGATCGATGCATCAAACTTTCCCAGCGCCTCATACATTGATCGATGCATCAAACTTTCCCAGCGCCTCATACATTCATCGATGCATCAAACTTTCCCAGCGCCTCATACATTGATTGATGCATGAAACTTTCCCAGCGCCTCATACATTGATCGATGCATCAAACTTTCCCAGCGCCTCATACATTGATTGATGCATGAAACTTTCCCAGCACCTCATACATTGATCGATGCATCAAACCTTCCCGCCCCTCATGCTACATTGATCGATGCATCAAACTTTCCCGTCCCTCATACATTGATCGATGCATCAAACTTTCCCAGCGCCTCATACATTGATTGATGCATCAAACTTTCCCGTCCCTCATACATTGATCGATGCATCAAACTTTCCCAGCGCCTCATACATTGATCGATGCATCAAACTTTCCCGTCCCTCATACATTGATCGATGCATCAAACTTTCCCAGCGCCTCATACATTGATTGATGCATGAAACTTTCCCAGCGCCTCATACATGGATTGATGCATCAAACTAACCCAGCGCCTCATACATTGATCGATGCATCAAACTTTCCCAGCGCCTCATACATGGATTGATGCATCAAACTTTCCCAGCGCCTCATACATTGATCGATGCATCAAACTTTCCTAGCGCCTCATACATGGATTGATGCATCAAACTTTCCTAGCGCCTCATACATTGATTGATGCATGAAACTTTCCCAGCGCCTCATACATTGATTGATGCATCAAACTTTCCCAGCGCCTCATACATTGATCGATGCATCAAACTTTCCTAGCGCCTCATACATTGATTGATGCATGAAACTTTCCCAGCGCCTCATACATTGATTGATGCATCAAACTTTCCCAGCGCCTCATACATTGATCGATGCATCAAACTTTCCTAGCGCCTCATACATTGATCGATGCATCAAACTTACCCAGCGCCTCATACATTGATCGATGCATCAAACTTTCCCGTCCCTCATACATTGATCGATGCATCAAACTTTCCCAGCGCCTCATACATTGATTGATGCATCAAACTTACCCAGCGCCTCATACATTGATCGATGCATCAAACTTTCCCAGCGCCTCATACATTGATTGATGCATCAAACTTTCCCAGCGCCTCATACATTGATTGATGCATCAAACTTTCCCCGTCCCTCATGCTACATTGATCGATGCATCAAACTTTCCCCGTCCCACATGCTACATTGATCGATGCATCAAACTTTCCCCGTCCCACATGCTACATTGATCGATGCATCAAACTTTCCCAGTCCCACATGCTACATTGATCGATGCATCAAACTTTCCCCGTCCCACATGCTACATTGATCGATGCATCAAACATTCCCCGTCCCTCATGCTACATTGATCGATGCATCAAACTTTCCCAGCGCCTCATACATTGATCGATGCATCAAACTTTCCCAGCGCCTCATACATTGATTGATGCATGAAACTTTCCCAGCGCCTCATACATTGATCGATGCATCAAACTTTCCCAGCGCCTCATACATTGATTGATGCATGAAACTTTCCCAGCACCTCATACATTGATCGATGCATCAAACCTTCCCGCCCCTCATGCTACATTGATCGATGCATCAAACTTTCCCAGCGCCTCATACATTGATTGATGCATCAAACTTTCCCGTCCCTCATACATTGATCGATGCATCAAACTTTCCCAGCGCCTCATACATTGATCGATGCATCAAACTTTCCCGTCCCTCATACATTGATCGATGCATCAAACTTTCCCAGCGCCTCATACATTGATTGATGCATGAAACTTTCCCAGCGCCTCATACATGGATTGATGCATCAAACTAACCCAGCGCCTCATACATTGATCGATGCATCAAACTTTCCCAGCGCCTCATACATGGATTGATGCATCAAACTAACCCAGCGCCTCATACATTGATCGATGCATCAAACTTTCCTAGCGCCTCATACATTGATCGATGCATCAAACTTTCCCAGCGCCTCATACATGGATTGATGCATCAAACTTTCCCAGCGCCTCATACATTGATCGATGCATCAAACTTTCCTAGCGCCTCATACATGGATTGATGCATCAAACTTTCCTAGCGCCTCATACATTGATTGATGCATGAAACTTTCCCAGCGCCTCATACATTGATTGATGCATCAAACTTTCCCAGCGCCTCATACATTGATCGATGCATCAAACTTTCCTAGCGCCTCATACATTGATCGATGCATCAAACTTACCCAGCGCCTCATACATTGATCGATGCATCAAACTTTCCCGTCCCTCATACATTGATCGATGCATCAAACTTTCCCAGCGCCTCATACATTGATCGATGCATCAAACTTACCCAGCGCCTCATACATTGATCGATGCATCAAACTTTCCCAGCGCCTCATACATTGATTGATGCATCAAACTTTCCCAGCGCCTCATACATTGATTGATGCATCAAACTTTCCCCGTCCCTCATGCTACATTGATCGATGCATCAAACTTTCCCCGTCCCACATGCTACATTGATCGATGCATCAAACTTTCCCCGTCCCACATGCTACATTGATCGATGCATCAAACTTTCCCAGTCCCACATGCTACATTGATCGATGCATCAAACTTTCCCCGTCCCACATGCTACATTGATCGATGCATCAAACATTCCCCGTCCCTCATGCTACATTGATCGATGCATCAAACTTTCCCAGCGCCTCATACATTGATCGATGCATCAAACTTTCCCAGCGCCTCATACATTGATCGATGCATCAAACTTTCCCAGCGCCTCATACATTGATCGATGCATCAAACTTTCCCAGCGCCTCATACATTGATCGATGCATCAAACTTTCCCAGCGCCTCATACATTGATCGATGCATCAAACTTTCCCAGCACCTCATACATTGATCGATGCATCAAACTTTCCCAGCGCCTCATACATTGATCGATGCATCAAACTTTCCCAGCGCCTCATACATTGATCGATGCATCAAACTTTCCCAGCGCCTCATACATTGATCGATGCATCAAACTTTCCCAGCGCCTCATACATTGATCGATACATCAAACTTTCCCCAGTTTTTATTTAAAATTGATACATAATTAAATTTGTGACACATTAACCAATAATACATCAACACCGTAATAATTTACCGTTAAAAAATATTTTGATACTAACATGAGAGCATATTGACCGTATAGCCTCAGTCTTCATATCACTTGTTGTATCAGTCCTTATTCAACCATACTTCTCATCCTTATTTCATTTGTGATATCAATCTACACATAATTCAAGATACCACTCCTAATACTTACCACAGCATTTGTCCAAATTCACTAGTAGTACGAAATATTCACATAAATCACAGAACAAGTCGTCATTCACTTGTGGTACAGTACCAATCTACACGTGAATCATAGTACCCATCCTCATCCTGGCCATGGTACCCATCCTCATCCTGGCCCTGGTACCCATCCTCATCCTGGCCATGGTACTCATCCTGGCCATGGTACCAGTCCTCATCCTGGCCATGGTACCAGTCCTCATCCTGGCCATGGTACCAGTCCTCATCCTGGCCATGGTACCAGTCCTCATCCTGACCATGGTACCAGTCCTCATCCTGGCCATGGCACCAGTCCTCATCCTGGCCATGGTACCAGTCCTCATCCTGGCCATGGTACCAGTCCTACTCCTGGCCATGGTACCAGTCCTCATCCTGGCCATGGTACCAGTCCTCATCCTGGCCATGGTACCAGTCCTCATCCTGGCCATGGTACCCATCCTCATCCTGGCCATGGTACCAGTCCTCATCCTGGCCATGGTACCAGTCCTCATCCTGGCCATGGTACCCATCCTCATCCTGGCCATGGTACCAGTCCTCATTCACTTGTGGTACAGTACCAATCTACACGTGAATCATAGTACCCATCCTCATCCTGGCCATGGTATCAGTCCTCATCCTGGCCATGGTACCCATCCTCATCCTGGCCATGGTACCAGTCCTCATCCTGGCCATGGTACCAGTCCTCATCCTGGCCATGGTACCAGTCTTCATCCTGGCCATGGTACCAGTCCTCATTCACTTGTGGTACGAAATTTGACACATAAATCATGGAATACTTTCTTTCAACAATTTGAACAATCTTCATTTCACTTGTGGTACTAATCTATACAACAGATCATGGTACCAGTTCACTAACAATCAGATTATTACTTGCTGTTAAGGATCATTGTATTAGTTTTTGAAGTTAAATCTTTCATGACAGAAGTAGCTTATCCCTGTATCCAAGGTTCGCACACCAAACTATTGCACATAAGTTCCCGTTATTATTACTATATTAAAAACTCCAGCTTTCACAATAAAGCACATAAACACACATGTCTAGCTGCCATTGTTAAACAAGTCCAAGTCCACTGGACAGTTTAATACTTTGAACTATTAATACATGTATTCTAAAACTCACACCAAACAACAGTAAAATTACATTATTGTGACTAAACCTGCTTTCTGCTAATCCATAACTCTGCAACACAGAGTAACTGACGCCCCACTATTTGGTCAAGTCTTATATTTTACCAGCAAGAGTTGGCGAGTAACTGACGCCCCACTATTTGGTCTCAAAAATGACTTAAAATATGATGCTGCATTAATGCTTGACATATACCGGTAATGCATACATACATATACATAGTTGTATTACTATTACCAATACAATGATCAGCTGCCATGAATAAATACTGGGAATGATTTCATAACAAATCGGGCCATCCAAACTATTGGGATCAAACTGATTCAATCAGGAGTACTAAAGGTGGCCGACTGCTACAGTGGTACCCGGACTGCTACAGTGGTACCCGGACTGCTACAGTGGTACCCGGACTGCTACAGTGGTACCTGGACTGCTACAGTGGTACCTGGACTGCTACAGTGGTACCTGGACTGCTACAGTGGTACCCGGACTGCTACAGTGGTACCCGGACTGCTACAGTGGTACCCGGACTGCTACAGTGGTACCCGGACTGCTACAGTGGTACCCGGACTGCTACAGTGGTACCCGGACTGCTACAGTGGTACCTGGACTGCTACAGTGGTACCTGGACTGCTACAGTGGTACCTGGACTGCTACAGTGGTACCTGGACTGCTACAGTGGTACCCGGACTGCTACAGTGGTACCCGGACTGCTACAGTGGTACCCGGACTGCTACAGTGGTACCCGGACTGCTACAGTGGTACCCGTCACTAATTTGTTTCTACATCATAACACGTATGGGGTATTGGCACTGAAAATGACTGCAATCTTATCAAGCCTCTAAAAACCATTGATTAATCTGATTTAATCTGGATCACTGAGGAGGTTGCTGTTGTTGTGATTGCTGAGGTTGCATCATACTTCCCAAAATTGATCGCAGTAAGTTCTCAACTGAAATAGAGAACAAATGTGGCCATTAGCAGAACTGTGAACAGTAAAATACCACATACTGTCACACAATGCATTCTTCGGGTTAACTGGGTTTCCCAAAGCCTGGGGGAATTTTGGGCAAGCGGAAACTTGTAGTAGTGCATTCTTAATAACCAAAGGTACATTATTTTAATTGTTTAATCATATTTTATTTGCTATTTTACATATATAGTACATACAGAATTAACAGTCATTATATATGATAAAATACAAAATGGATTGGGCAACAAGTTCTAGCAACATTAGTAAACTGCCCTCTCCAACATTAGTAGACTGCCTTCCCCAACATTATTTTAATGACTAGTGCAAACCGAATGCCCAAAATTCGAGTGTAACGTCCGAATTATCTGTGTTCTGTTATTTACACAATAATATAAATTAAGTATGGATGGCAACGAATATTCGAATATTCACTCGAAAACTGAACACACACTCAGATTACAGTAGCCCTCATAGCCCTCTAAACATCTAGTTATAATAATTACGATAGGCAAAACCATCACTTTTAGATGATGTGTATTTTAATCGTCTTAGAAAATTCAGTCGCCCAAATGCATTTATGCGGTAGCGACTTTAAACTTAATAGTCAGTCAGTTATTGTCCTCAATAATGCCGCCCGCTCAGTCACACGTCTGGAAGGACTTCAATCATTCTGAGAATAAGAAAACTGCTAGTTGTAATCTATGCAAATTGGATTTAGCATATTCGGGTACAACATCAATCTGAATAATCATTTGAAAAACAAACAGCCTTCTTCAACAGTTCAGCTTTAGATCCATCTGTGTATATTGGTGCATAATCTGAAAACATGGTTCTGATTTCATTTAATTTTGATCTTTACATGAATATATGATTTCAGCTTATCATGATATAAAAGTTTCATGAACATAGTCAATGTTAAAATCTATGTTATGAATAGCTTCCTCGATGCGAAGCGCAAGAGGCCGTATCGGCTTTGGCGTTGCCTCATAGGAAGTGTTATTGCTTAGTTTAAACTTTATATATTTATTTATTATTTATAACGATTCCGAAGCAAGTTCTAACAACTTATATTAATCACTATCGTTGGCGCGAATGAAAGCGAATATGTGGTCATAAGTGTGGGAGGAAACCGGAGTACCCGGAGAAAACCCACTTGTCCGATCTGGCACTGTACCATCTCACATACTTCCCAGTCTGAGGATCGAACCCGGGTTGCATTGGTGAGAAGCGAGCCTGCTAGCTACTGCGCTAATCGGACAGCCTATTTTATTGCTTAGATCAAACACGACTTTGTACGCTGGATTTCTTGGGTTTGATTTAAGCTTAAAAGCATATTGTAGAGATAATTTTTCACGCCGTAGGTAAAGGGATGGTTCATTTGCTTCGACATATAAACTAGCTATTGTTGATGTTCTGAAAGCTCCGAGTGCAAGTCGTAAGCCTTGGTGATGTATTTGGTCAAGTGTTTTGATATATACTGAGTCAAAAAAAAACGATACCTGGTGTTTATGTGTCTATAATTTCAACATTTATTAAGAAAATTCTTTGAAAATTCATAAGATGATAGTCCAGCATGTTTGAAAGAGGAGCACATAAAGCATAATGAGCCTCCGAAACTGTCTGCTGCGTAATGACGTAATTCGTCGGACAGGGGTCTAATGGAGTTTTCACACAGACGTCAATACCGAGTATGGGCACCATTTGCGTCTCTCACTGCAATGCACCGCCGTCGCATCGAACGGAAGAGTGTCTGAATCTCTTGCTGGTCAATATTTGTCCACTCCTGACGCAAAACATCCCTCAGTTGGTTTAACGTTACCGGCTGACGTCGTCGGACGCGGCGGTCTAACGTATCCCACAAATGTTCTATGGGTGACAAGTCTGGTGACAAAGCAGGCCACGGCAGGGTTTCAATATTGTTCTGCTCAAATAATGTGGTGGAAATCCGAGCAGTATGACACCTGGCGTTGTCCTGTTGGAACAGTGTGATTTTCTGTTGGCGTTAAAGAACGGCACAACAACTGGCGCAAGTATCTCATCACAGTACCGCTGGGCGCTTAGGTTCCCGTCCACCACAGTTCAGTGCGACTGCCGAAGGTGATACCGCCCCACGCCATAACGCTTCCGCCCCCGAACAGATCGACCTGACGTACACATGCGTCGGCGTAACTTCACCGCGTCTGCGATATACACGCTCTGTGCCATCTGCTCGACGCAAACAGAACCGCGATTCATCGCTAAACATCACCGAATTCCACTGTAACCGAGTCCAGCGAGCACGTTCCGTCGTCCATTCCCGCCGTACGTCACGGTGACGTGTCAGGATGGGTCCAACGTATGGCCGATAGGCACGAATGCCACATTCACCGAGCCAGTTCCTGACTGTTTGTGCACTGATGCGATTGTTGGTCATCCCAGGAGTAACGGCAGCTGTGTGCGTAGCAGGTAGGAACCGGTCACGTAAATGTGACGTCCGAATGTGACGGTCCTGTTCACGCGTCGTCACACGTGGGCGACCAGATCTTGGACAGTCGTCCACCGATCCATGTGTTCGATAACGTCGAAGTAGACGTGTTATCGTGATCCGCATAACCCCCGAGTCGATTTGCGACGTCACGCTGACGTAAACCGCCGTCAATCATGCCAATGGCACGCATTCTCTGATTGCGGTTTAGCCTAGGCATTTTGTTAGAGGCAACAATGGGTATGTAAGGTGTTTTTCCTCGATGATAATGCAATACCAGTACAATAAACCGGTTTTCCGATTTGTACATGTGTAGGAAGTGGTCTTTATTGAGGAGCACGTGCAAATCAGAAATTCGGCGTTCCAGGATTATCGGGTGTTTATTTACCTGTGTTTATGGTTGGTTGGCTGACGTTGCAATAAGATACGTAATAATATATTAAACCTTTCTATGGTTTTATCCGTTTTACGTCATTTTTAGTTTGGTATCATTTCTTTTTTGACTCCGTATATGATGATCCATACACAATCGATCCATAAACAAGTTTGGTACGAACTAGCACTCTATATAGTCAAAGAGGACCTTTTGATCAGCTCCCCAGTCCATATGAGCTACTACTTTGTAGAGGTTCCTTGCCTTGAGGCATCTTGCTTTCA
This sequence comes from Archivesica marissinica, assembly GCA_014843695.1. Taxonomy (NCBI): domain Eukaryota; kingdom Metazoa; phylum Mollusca; class Bivalvia; order Venerida; family Vesicomyidae; genus Archivesica; species Archivesica marissinica. The sequence goes on from CM026395.1 coordinate 39,738,707, forward strand.
AGTATTAAACGAATGTTTTTTATCAAAAATTACTCCAAGACTCCATTAAGAGTTAATAAGGGTCATTGTGTAATTTTCTTGACTGACATAAGTGAAGACAATTGGTTTTGGTCTACGTGTTGTTTCTTGATAAAAGCATCACAGATAAATGTTTCCAATCATATTAAATGGTCATTGGTACTTCGATCATTCCGAAATCCACTTTAGAATTCGGAAATTAAATTGTTGGATTCCAGATACCAAACTAGTCTGGAGTTAATCGTGCATTTCATAGTTTTACAAATGCAGCTCGATAATGCGATAGGACGATAATTGTTTGGATTATTGTTATCTTTTCCTGGTTTGGGTATTGGGATTACCGTGGCTTCTTTCTAGGAATCGGGTAATATTACAGATTTCCATATTTTATTAAAAACATCTAAAAGTGCAATTAGTGAATATTTGGGCAACTGTTTCAATAGTTGATAGTGTATTTCATCAGGACCAACAGTGGTATCGTGTGATTTATTTATTGCATCAATGAGTTCATTAATAGAAAATATCTGATTGTAATTTTCTGAGAAATGATTTCAAAAGATTAAAACCACAGAGTAAAAGCGAACACTAAGTTTCAACTATGATAACTATAAAAACTATAAATATAAAAAAAATCACACGATACCACTGTTGGTCCTGATGAAATACACTATTAATTACACCCCCCATAGATTATGATGTCCATTAAGATCACCTAAAATTATGAAAGGTTTTGGAAGCTGTTGAACTAAATTATCTAATTCAGCTACTGATGGTTTGTTTGGTGGAATATAAAGTGAACAGATGCTGATAACTTTGTGTAGTGTGGCCAAAATGGCAACAGCTTGTAGGTTAGTATTTAGGTTGATAGACCGGTGAAGAGTTTTATTCCTGACAATGATGGATGAACCACCACATGCTCGTTCTGCATCTGGAACGGTATAGATAAAGATAGAATAATTTTGGAAGGAAATGTTGTTACCGTATTTAGCTATGTATAGTGCGCACATTTCTTACTGAAATCCTCATCCATTTTATCTACTGCGCATTATACACAGTACAGACATCAGGACATTTTTTTCCGGACCAAAATTGACCAATATTTCGTGAAATTCTACCCGAACGGCCCACAGTCATTCTATAATTTGTTACATTCGACAAACGTTATAAACTAGCTATTAAAACCAGTTGCCGATAGTCTATATAAATAAATGAAATGAATAAGACCACAAAATTAGCATATATTGCGTTTATTTTGGCAAACTGAAGAATTTAATTGAAATTAGTAAATGCATAAAAAAATGGCGATTTCATAACATCACGTGGTTTTATCGTATGTAATATTTCTTGTACTTTTCGCGTACTTCTCCGCATAAAGCGACCAGCATACGTACGATATCATAGAGATAAAGAATCTTTGTAATAATAGTTTATTTGATTTAATATACCGTATGTTTTTAAATACGACATGATTAAAGACACGATGTGTTGGTTATTTTTACGGGAAATATTTACTATGTACAATGCATTGCATAAAAAAAAAACCTTTCACAATGGGTCCCAGTTAATTAGGTAGGCTACACGTGTTGAGAAGTTTGAGTAATTGCTGACATGTTTGAGAACGTGTTCAGATGTTCGAGAACGCGTTGAGAAATTTGAGCAGGTGTGCCGGAGTGCGTTACCGTGAGGTATCTCGAGTGATTAATATAAGTTGTAAAAATCACGGAGCACAATTTTTAGCGATTCTTGAGAAATGTTAAATTTTGACTTGGAAAATTGCGTTTTTCAAGTGCGCAGTATACATTGGAACTCAGTTTTTCCCCCGATTTTCGTGCCAAATCGTGGGTGCGCATTATACACGATAGCTAAATACGGTAGTTGGTTTTAAAAAAGTTTCTTGATTCAATAACAAGAAGAATTTCATTATAATTGGATCTTAAACCACGGCAATTCCACTGAATTATAAATGGGTCTTAAACAACGGCAATTCCACTGAATAATATCTGGTTTATTATCTATTTTATTTATTTAAAAATTATGGAACAATGTACACAATGAATAATTATAGAAACATGTTTATTACTGTTGTAAGAGATCTTGAGGATCCAGCCTCAAGATCGTCCTCATCCTACATGAGTGTTATGCCGATTTAGGTTGAGCAAGTCATCATCACCCTTCCTCTGTCTATCGGTTTTTTGATTTAAATTAATTCTATTTCTAGGTGTTTGGTTCACCAAAGCGGGTTTAAAATTACCCGATGATATTGATGTTTTTACAGACTGTGATGACGATTTATGAAGAGGAAGATTTTGTTTTACAGGTGGTGCTTTTGGAATAGTAGACTGAGGTGTTTGCAAACCGGGAGAATTTTATTTCTCACGATCTGAATAAGAGGTTTGCATAGATGCATTAATGCACTGGGTTGATTTATGTGATAATGTGATTTTGTGATAGAGGAATATGTTGCTGCTGGTGTATTGTATCTGGAATTGACACTTTTCCTAGCCTCTGGGAATGCAACACTCTGTGTGAATTTGACCTGGAGAACTTCACTCTCTATCTTCCAGGTCTTGCAGTTATGAGACTTGGCTGAATGTGGCTCACTGCAATTCACACAGGATGGCGACACTTTTCGTCGAGAATGACCATTGCCAGCACACATGTTTCAGTTTTACAATTGGTCCCGTTGTGTCCAAACAGTTGTAACATTGAAGTGGATTTGGGACATAAATGTCCACTTTGGTAAGTAAATAGCTGATTTTGAGTGTACGTGGTAAGTTGGGAGTGCAAAATGTCAGAATCATTGAATTTGTATTTCTCTATTGTCTCCTTTAATTTTAATGCGTTTAGCGGCAGTGACATGCAATGCCAGCAAGATCATGGCAACAAATTACCCCTCTTGAACACTTGCAAGGAACATTGAAGAATGATGTCAGAGAAAGTAGATTGCGAGAATGATGAGCATTGCCTACTTCAATAAGCAGATATCCAGTTCGGAGCATTTTTACTGATTTCGTTTTTTCTATAACGAAAGGAAAGAGGGTCGTAATTTTTTTACTTGTGTCAGTGTGATTAGAAATCTTGTGTAAATTGAATTTGATGGCTGGTGAGAAGAGTTCTCACCTCCTGTGTCATCACAGTCCAGTTCATCATGCAGTTTTTTTTCTTTGGGGTATCCATATTAAATTATTGCAAGTTCATCACCTGTAGCCCCACCCTCCATGGAGTCCAACAAACAGAGCAGAAATTTGCTTGTATTTTTCTTGTTGAAACACCTTGTTGATTGCTGCTAATTGTGACACCTGCACGATATGGATAATGTAGATCAAACACCTTATTGATTGCTACAAAAAAGGGCATTTTTATGTTGCCTGTACTCAAAAGGTCAGAATTGACATGGTCTTATTTATGTTATTACGAGTATGAAACATTTTGAGGACAAATCAATTTTCGAGTACGAAACATTTTGAGGACGAATCAATTTTGTAACCTATTGCGTATTTAGATTCAAAATATATTATAAGTCGTGACAATGGTGTGATATCCCGAGATAATTATCTAAGCAAAAATGTAATCCAAAAAATTACAACAATAATGCATTTACATTCATTTAAATCAAATCATACATATAAAATTGACATCCGTTGGCTGAATTTCCGACCGGTGCAATGGGACAATCCATATGCTGTGACCCAATAAAACTAAAAATGCGACACTATAAGAACAAATTGTCGACTATTTGAATCAATTAGCACCCAATTATGAGATTTACACACATGGGACAATATGTCTGACTGTGACTTCACTATAAAGAACTCGTAACTGGACATTGCGCGCCGATAATCCCCTACATTTGTTTTTACAACAATGACTCAAAACGGAAATTGGGGCATAAATGTGCGAAAATTGACTGATTGACACGTGCCGTATCATGATTACTTGTCAAATTTATTGCCTCTTCAATATACATAACCAGCAGACGACACATTTAATAATCTCTTGATTTATGTTTTGAATTTCTAATTTCAACACTACTTATGGTCGCTTAATGAAAAACTTTAGGTAATTACGGCCGAAAATAGGTGGTCGTTGGTCGCGTAAGACAAAAGTCGCTTAATACAATAGATTTATAGTGTGAAATCGCTCGGGGGGATTTCAAAATGGTCGCATAAGACAAAGGTCGCTTAATACACGTGGTCGCTTGAGCAATTTTGACTGTATATACTGTTTAAAAGTATTATAGCAGGTTTGAAAATAGCAAAGCAATAACTTAAAAAAGATTGGACATGTAAACATAAACATAGCTTATCCTAGGGCTTGGCGTGACTAGCCGATTGATTGTACTGGGTTAATATTCTAGGGCTTGGCGTGACCAGCCGATTGATTGTACAAGGCTAATATCCTAGGGCTTGGCGTGACCAGCCGATTGATTGTACTGGGTTAATATCCTAGGGCTTGGCGTGACCAGCCGATTGATTGTACAAGGCTAATATCCTAGGGCTTGGCGTGACCAGCCAATTGATTGTACTGGGTTAATATCCTAGGGCTTGGCGTGACCAGCCGATTGATTGTACAAGGCTAATATCCTAGGGCTTGGCGTGACCAGCCGATTGATTGTACAAGGCTAATATCCTAGGGCTTGGCGTGACCAGCCGATTGATTGTACACGGCTAATATCCTAGGGCTTGGCGTGACCAGCCGATTGATTGTACAAGGCTAATATCCTAGGGCTTGGCGTGACCAGCCGATTGATTGTACAAGGCTAATATCCTAGGGCTTGGCGTGACCAGCCGATTGATTGTACTGGGCTAATATCCTAGGGCTTGGCGTGACCAGCCGATTGATCGTACTGGGTTAATATCCTAGGGCTTGGCGTGACCAGCCGATTGATTGTACAAGGCTAATATCCTAGGGCTTGGCGTGACCAGCCTATTGATTGTACTGGGCTAATATCCTAGGGCTTGGCGTGACCAGCCGATTGATTGTACAAGGCTAATATCCTAAGGCTTGGCGTGACCAGCCGATTGATCGTACTGGGTTAATATCCTAGGGCTTGGCGTGACCAGCCGATTGATTGTACAAGGCTAATATCCTAGGGCTTGGCGTGACCAGCCGATTGATTGTACTGGGTTAATATCCTAGGGCTTGGTGTGACCAGCCGATTGATTGTACTGGGTTAATATCCTAGGGCTTGGCGTGACCAGCCGATTGATTGTACAAGGCTAATATCATAGGGCTTGGTGTGACCAGCCGATTGATTGTACAAGGCTAATATCCTAGGGCTTGGTGTGACCAGCCGATTGATTGTACAAGGCTAATATCCTAGGGCTTGGTGTGACCAGCCGATTGATTGTACAAGGCTAATATCCTAGGGCTTGGTGTGACCAGCCGATTGATTGTACAAGGCTAATATCCTAGGGCTTGGCGTGACCAGCCGATTGATTGTACTGGGCTAATATCCTAGGGCTAGGCGTGACCAGCCGATTGATTGTACAAGGCTAATATCCTAGGGCTTGGCGTGACCAGCCGATTGATCATACTGGGTTAATATCCTAGGGCTTGGCGTGACCAGCCGATTGATTGTACAAGGCTAATATCCTAGGGCTTGGCGTGACCAGCCGATTGATTGTACTGGGTTAATATCCTAGGGCTTGGTGTGACCAGCTGATTGATTGTACTGGGTTAATATCCTAGGGCTTGGCGTGACCAGCCGATTGATTGTACAAGGCTAATATCCTAGGGCTTGGTGTGACCAGCCGATTGATTGTACAAGGCTAATATCCTAGGGCTTGGTGTGACCAGCCGATTGATTGTACAAGGCTAATATCCTAGGGCTTGGTGTGACCAGCCGATTGATCGTACTGGGTTAATATCCTAGGGCTTGGCGTGACCAGCCGATTGATTGTACAAGGCTAATATCCTTGGGCTTGGTGTGACCAGCCGATTGATTGTACAAGGCTAATATCCTAGGGCTTGGTGTGACCAGCCGATTGATTGTACAAGGCTAATATCCTAGGGCTTGGTGTGACCAGCCGATTGATCGTACTGGGTTAATATCCTAGGGCTTGGTGTGACCAGCCGATTGATCGTACTGGGTTAATATCCTAGGGCTTGGCGTGACCAGCCGATTGATCGTATAAAAAATTCATCACAGAGCTATGGAATTTGATTTGCAGCAAAGTGGCTAGGAGAGAATTGCTAGATGGAGTTGCCAGAGGGAATGGCTAGATGAGTTGCCAGAGGGAATGGCTAGATGAGTTGCCAGAGGGAATTGCTAGATGGAGTTGCCAGAGGGAATGGCTAGATGGAGTTGCCAGAGGGAATGGCTAGATGGAGTTGCCAGAGGGAATGGCTAGATGGAGTTGCCCGAAGGAATGGCTAGATGGAGTTGCCAGAGGGAATGGCTAGATGGAGTTGCCAGAGGGAATGGCTAGATGGAGTTGCCCGAAGGAATGGCTAGATGGAGTTGCCAGAGGGAATGGCTAGATGGAGGTGCCAGAGGGAATGGCTAGATGGAGTTGCCAGAGGGAATGGCTAGATGGAGTTGCCAGAGGGAATGGCTAGATGAGTTGCCTGAGGGAATGGCTAGATGGAGTTGCCAGAGGGAATGGCTAGATGGAGTTGCCAGAGGGAATGGCTAGATGGAGTTGCCAGAGGGAATGGCTAGATGGAGTTGCCAGAGGGAATGGCTAGATGAGTTGCCAGAGGGAATTGCTAGATGGAGTTGCCAGAGGGAATGGCTAGATGGAGTTGCCAGAGGGAATGGCTAAATGGAGTTGCCAGAGGGAATGGCTAGATGGAGTTGCCAGAGGGAATGGCTAGATGGAGTTGCCAGAAGGAATGGCTAGATGGAGTTGCCAGAGGGAATGGCTAGATGGAGGTGCCAGAGGGAATGGCTAGATGGAGTTGCCAGAGGGAATGGCTAGATGGAGTTGCCAGAGGGAATGGCTAGATGAGTTGCCTGAGGGAATGGCTAGATGGAGTTGCCAGAGGGAATGGCTAGATGGAGTTGCCAGAGGGAATGGCTAGATGGAGTTGCCAGAGGGAATGGCTAGATGGAGTTGCCAGAGGGAATGGCTAGATGGAGTTGCCAGAGGGAATGGCTAGATGGAGTTGCCAGAGGGAATGGCTAGATGGAGTTGCCAGAGGGAATGGCTAGATGTAGTTGCCAGAGGGAATGGCTAGATGGAGTTGCCAGAGGGAATGACTAGATGGAGTTGCCAGAGGGAATGGCTAGATGAGTTGCCAGAGGGAATGGCTAGATGGAGTTGCCAGAAGGAATGGCTAGATGGAGTTGCCAGAGGGAATGGCTAGATGGAGTTGCCAGAGGGAATGGCTAGATGGAGTTGCCAGAAGGAATGGCTAGATGGAGTTGCCAGAGGGAATGGCTAGATGGAGTTGCCAGAGGGAATGGCTAGATGGAGGTGCCAGAGTGAATGGCTAGATGGAGTTGCCAGAGGGAATGGCTAGATGGAGTTGCCAGAGGGAATGGCTAGAGGGTGTGGCTAAAGTGTTTAAACATGTACAACTATATACACAACAACCTCGCCATAAAACTGTAAAGAAATGCCTTGAAAAGACTGCAATGTAAGGGCGAGTACATTAGCCCCTCTTCATTATTCGCATAAATATAACAATTAACTGAAACTACATTTAAATCAACCCTAAGAAACATATTTATATTATACATATAACTCAAAATACACATAAAATAATTTCATTTTCACACAAACAAATTGAAGAATAAAACGCATACAATGTCATATATTTGGAGAAAATTGACATACCTTGGTTGTTAGGACCACCCTGTCCTGGTACAATGACTATGCTAGGTGAGCCAAACTGTGTCTGGGCTAGTTGCCCAGCAGGGGTAGCATTATTACATATGATTATCTGCGGTGTGCTGGGGTTCTGTCTCGGGTTTGACATGGAGGCTAAAAGAGCAAGGAATTAATGAGGTAAAATGCTGGATAAGCTACAGACAATGTAGTGCAAAGTATGTGTTTGTGTAAGAGAGACTGAGAGCATGTTTGGAAGAAGCGACAATGATGGTGGTATGAAAGTATCATACACATTTTGTACTGTTTTCGTGTCTTAAGCCAAGAAACGTGTATTATATAATAGGTAAACGTGTATTATATAATAGGTAAACGTGTATTATATAATAGGTAAACGTGTATTATATAATAGGTAAACGTGTGTTATATAATAGGTAAACGTGTGTTATATAATAGGTAAACGTGTGTTATATAATAGGTAAACGTGTATTATATAATAGGTAAAACGTGTATTATATAATAGGTAAATGTGTATTATATAATAGGTAAATGTGTATTATATAATAGGTAAATGTGTATTATATAATAGGTAAATGTGTATTATATAATAGGTAAATGTGTATTATATAATAGGTAAATGTGTATTATATAATAGGTAAATGTGTATTATATAATAGGTAAATGTGTGTTATAAAAATATGATTATACTGCAACATTCTACACTGGTAAATCTATGCTGTATGGAAAATGTTTATAGAAACCAAATAAAGCTACTCATTTTAAAACAAGTGCAAAGCATAAGGGGTTACATAAGCTGGTTATACACTATGGGCAATGGGATACCACACTATCGCCCACATACCATCACACACATATAGCCTCACCCCATATCATCACACATACACCATCACATCTCTACCATGACACCCATACCACAACACCCATAACATCACACCCATACCACAACACCCATACCACAACACCCATAACATCACACCCATACCACAACATCCATAACATCACATCCATACCACAACACCCATACCATCACATACATACCATCACACCCATAACATGGTACATCCATACCATCACACCCATACCATCACATCCATACCATCACATACATACCATCACACCCATACCATCACATACATACCATCACATACATACCATCACATCCATACCATCACACCCATACCATCACATACATACCATCCATACATACCATCACACCCATACCATCACATCCATACCATCACATACATACCATCACACCCATACCATCACATCCATACCATCACATCCATACCATCACATACATACCATCACACCCATACCATCACATACATACCATCACATCCATACCATCACATCCATACCATCACACCCATACCATCACATACATACCATCCATACATACCATCACACCCATACCATCACATACATACCATCACATCCATATCATCACATACATACCATCACATACATATCATCACATCCATACCATCACATACATACCATAACACCCATAACATCACACCCATAACATCACATACATACCATCACATCCATACCATCACATACATACCATCACATACATACCATCACATCCATACCATCACATACATACCATCACATACATACCATCACATACATACCATCACATACATACCATCACATACATATACCATCAAATCCATACCATCACATCCATAACATCACATACATACCACAACACCCATAACATCACATCCATAACATCACATACATACCACAACACCCATAACATCACATCCATACCATCACATACATACCATCACATACATACCATAACACCCATACCATCACATCCATACCATCACATCCATACCATCACACCCATACCATCACATACATACCATCACATACATACCATCACACCCATACCATCACATCCATACCATCACATCCATACCATCACATACATACCATAACACCCATAACATCACATACATACCATCACATCTATACCATCACATACATACCATCACATACATACCATCACACCCATACCATCACATACATACCATCACATACATATCATCACATCCATACCATCACATACATACCATAACACCCATAACATCACACCCATAACATCACATACATACCATCACATCCATACCATCACATACATACCATCACATACATACCATCACATCCATACCATCACATACATACCATCACATACATACCATCACATACATACCATCACATACATACCATCACATACATATACCATCAAATCCATACCATCACATCCATAACATCACATACATACCACAACACCCATAACATCACATCCATAACATCACATACATACCACAACACCCATAACATCACATCCATACCATCACATACATACCATCACATACATACCATAACACCCATACCATCACATCCATACCATCACATCCATACCATCACACCCATACCATCACATACATACCATCACATACATACCATCACACCCATACCATCACATCCATACCATCACATCCATACCATCACATACATACCATAACACCCATAACATCACATACATACCATCACATCTATACCATCACATACATACCATCACATACATACCATCACACCCATACCATCACATACATACCATCACATACATACCATCACATCCATACCATCACATACATACCATCACACCCATACCATCACATACATACCATCACATACATACCATCACATTCATACCATCACATCCATACCATCACATACATACCATAACACCCATAACATCACATACATACCATCACATACATACCATCACATCCATACCATCACATACATACCATACTATCACATACATACCATCACATACATACCATCACATACATACCATCACATACATACCATCACATCCATACCATCACATCCATACCATCACACCCATACCATCACATACATACCATCACACCCATACCATCACATCCATATCATCAAATCCATAACATCACACCAATACCATCACATCCATATCATCAAATCCATAACATCACACCCATACCATCACATACATATCATCAAATGCATACCATCACACCCATACCATCACATCCATATCATCAAATCCATAACATCACACCAATACCATCACATCCATATCATCAAATCCATACCATCACATACATACCATCACATACATACCATCACATAATACCATAACACCCATATTATCACATACATACCATCACATACATATCATCACATACATACCATCACATACATACCATAACACCCATATTATCACATACATACCATCACATACATATCATCACATACATACCATCACATACATACCATAACACCCATATTATCACATACATACCATCACATACATATCATCACATACATACCATCACATACATACCATAACACCCTATTATCACATACATACCATCACATACATATCATCACATACATCCATAACACCCATATTATCACATACATACCATCACATACATATCATCACACCCATACCATAACACCCATACCATCACATACATACCATAACACCCATAACATCACGCCCATACCATCACACCCATATCATCACATCCATAACATCACACCCATACCATCACACCCATACCATAACACCCATATCATCACACCCATACCATCACATACATACCATCACACCAATAACATCACACAAATATCATCACACCCATACCATAACACCCATACCATCACATACATACCACCACACCCATACCATAACACCCATATCATCACACCCATACCATAACACCCATATCACCACATCCGTACCATCACACCCATACCATCACATACATACCATAACACCCATACCATCACATACATACCATCACATACATACCATCACATACATACCATAACACCCATAACATCACACCCATACCATCACATACATACCATCACATCCATACCATCACACCCATAACATCACACCCATACCATCACATCCATATCATCACACCCATATTTATCACATACATACCACCACACCCATACCACCACACCCATACCATCACATACATACCATCACATCCATACCACCACACCCATACCACCACACCCATACCATAACACCCATATCATCACATACATACCACCACACCCATACCATCACATACATACCATCACATCCATAAC
>CM026395.1:39755702-39775789 GCA_014843695.1 Archivesica marissinica
GTTTTTTTCCATTTTGAGGCCCCTATCCGGGTAACCCCATTTATTTCTATATACATGTACATTCACATATTATGGAAACACTTTTCATGAATCGAATTGTATACAATTATCTATATGTATAAAGAAATATAGTTTTTTGTTTAGAGTGTTGTGTCCCTTGATGATGAATGCATAACATAATTACTAGCTAAGTTTATTTTAATAAATGTGTGAATCTGGGTATATCAGCTGAATGTTTACGGTATGGAGATAGGTGTAACGAGTGATGGATCGTTTCTACTTGCTATCTTTTTTATAGGATAAAAGTTTGTTAATTATTTACCTGGGAATTTTGGGCTACGGGGGTTCTTTTTAATATCAGTTGAATTTATTGTTTGTGCCGTATTGGTACAAAACTAATTGGTATTCATGTATATTTTCTTAGCTTGTCGGAAAGAATTTTACCATTTCAAATTGTGTCTATCTATTTTTCCTGAATACATTGCAATATCCTTTTCTATTTCGATCCTTTGATGCAAATAATGTTTGAATGATTCAAACTTTGGTAAGATTTTGTTATACTTCATTCTGGAGATGAAGTATTTGCACAATATTATTATAAAATTAACTGTGTTATTGTTTTCATACCCGAAACAGATGTCTTTAAAATTTAAGGAAATGTTTATATCAATGGTTCGTAGGTGATTTCGAATGTTTGTCCATAGGTCCTGTATGACTGGACATTCCCAAAACAGATGCTCAATACTTTCTATGGACATATTACAAAAGTCACATAAGGAGGTTTCAGTTAATTTACACATATAGAGATACTTGTTTGTTGGAATTAGTCTCATTAGAAATTTATATTGATAATTTCTCAGTTTGGTGTCAATCGTTGCGTTATATGCCATACAGTAATTTATTTTCCATTTGAGATTTTCATCACTAAACACATTTGACCATTTTTGCTCAGATGTTCTATGTTCTATTTTCCTTGAGTTTACTTGTGTCTGATATAATAATTTATTGGGTTTCATTAGACTTTTTATTCTTTCTAACATAGATTCTGGTCTTAGCATGGTAATAATTTGTTGATTTACTTTTTGTTTGCATTTGTTAGGAATGCTATTGACCAAAGAGTAATATTTTAAAAAGTCATTATTGTGTAGATTATATATTTGCTGTACGTTTTCAAAAGTGTAAAAATTGTTATTTCTAAAATCATACAGATTATCAACATATTTTACGCCGTTATTGTACCATTCTTGAATAAAAGCTGGTTTTCCAGATATTGTGATGTCAGAGTTATTCCAAATAACATTTTCATTATCATGTTCATACATAAGCTTTATTTTAAACCAAGAATTCAAGACATCTTTTAGAAATGGTTGTTTTTGACACATTCTATTTATGTCGTTTGGTGATAAATTACATTCAAATAATAGATTTCCACCAAACTGTTTAAATATTTTATCATAAAAGCATTTCCAAGCACCTGTGCTATTATTGGTTATCCTTTTTATCCAGCTTGCCTTAATTGAGTACAGAAATGAGTGTATATCTGTTAATTTTATTCCTCCATGTTCATAGTTTTGTATAAGTATACTGCGTTTTATTTTATCTGGTTAGTACATACACATATATCAAGGTCAAGCTGTATGTGTAGTACCAACACATATATCATGGTCAAGCTGTATGTGTAGTACCTACATATATATCAAGGTCAAGCTGTATGTGTAGTACCAACACATATATCATGGTCAAGCTGTATGTGTAGTACCTACACATATATCATGGTCAAGCTGTATGTGTAGTACCTACACATATATCAAGGTCAAGCTGTATGTGTAGTACATACACATATATCATGGTCAAGCTGTCTGTTAGTACCTACACATATATCATGGTCAAGCTGTATGTGTAGTACCTACACATATATCATGGTCAAGCTGTATGTGTAGTACATACACATATATCATGGTCAAGCTGTCTGTTAGTACCTACACATATATCATGGTCAAGCTGTCTGTGTATTACCTACACATATATCATGGTCAAGCTGTCTGTGTAGTACCAACACATATATCAAGGTCAAGTTGTCTGTTAGTACCTACACATATATCATGGTCAAGCTGACTGTTAGTACCAACACATATATCATGGTAAAGCTGTCTGTTAGTACCTAACATATATCATGGTCAAGCTGTCTGTACCAATGTGAGGAATTACTATGGAAGAACCATTTTGCAACTATAAACAAATTATAAGTCTATTGATCTCACCGGTGGCAGATGTTTGAGCATTGGTTGCCTGAGTAACAGCTAAGGCTGGCTGCTGTTTCCCAGATACAGATTGTGGCTGCTGCTGTTGTTTTTGGGACTGCTGATGGTCAAGCTGGTGAAATAATTGCTGCTGAGGGTGCTCCGTCTGCTGATACTGCTGCTGATGAACTAATGGCTGGGCCTGTTGCTGATACTGATTCTGCTGAGACTGATGTTGTCCATGATATAACCGTTGTTGTTTATGCTCTACTGCTGCTTCAGTCTGCTTTTGATGAAACTGCTGTGGTTGTCGAGCCTGTCGCTGTAGTGCACTACTAAACTGCCCTAGTGGTGTTTGTTGTGGGCTCCCAAATTGTGCTGCTGGTGGTGTCTGCTGCTGTTTTGCCTGTGACAACATATGCTGTAGAACAGCACTGATAGAATCTGCTTGGGTTTGAGATGACAGATGTTGTGCCAGACTACTACTCGGACTCGGTTGCCTAGGTTGCTGTACGGATCCCACTATGTTTTCCAGGCTCCCAGTGTCCTTGCTTTCATCTGGTGTTTGTACCATGCTGCTTGTGATGGTTTTCTGGTGTGACTCACGGGTGTATGTCCGAGCAGTTACAGGCCCATCCAAGGTCCCTTGTCCGCAACTCTGGGATTCGGTCTCGGATAAACTGACGATAGGCTTCATATCAGTGCTCATATTCTACAAAGAATACATTGCAAGTATGGTTATCTCGTATTACACATACCATGTGTTCTCACATGTCAATATTGTACTCTACATGTATTGCAATATTATTTTAATATAGTTCTACAAATGATTAAAAGCTAAAGAAGAGATCTTTGGGGTTTAAAGTGACATCAATAGCTTGGGTCATATAGTGAGTGACTCTCCAGCTACTAATGGTGAATGAAGACCACGGGCAGTAGAGCCTCCTACTTTCGAGATATTTTGTAAAACTAAATAACTTCGAAGTGTTCTACAAATGATGGCAGCATGTATTCCAGTCGAGATCATTGTGACCTTGACCTTAGACCCAACCAATCTATTGACACTGGCCCAACCCATTTGCTTCAACATTTATTGACAATTCTTGTACACAACAATGACATAAACTTATATACTATGCATAATTATATGCGTGTGTTCATTTGTTTTGTTGTGTACATTGTATATATAGAATGAATGCAATAAAATATGATTAAACTACTGACACTGATCAACCTGCCTACAAAGATTTTGAGTTATTGATTGAAAACCATGTTATTATGAGTCAATGTCACTGACTGTGACCGTGACCTACTATAGACAATGATCAACTAGAGATTGTTTTTGGAAAAATGTATGTCTCCCCACTCACTGTTGCTTCAGTGGAATAATAACAGTGTAATATATGAAGTCATAGAAATAAAAAGTCATATGTGGTATTGTGAAATTTCGAGATTGAAGATTGAGATGAAGATTGGTCAAGCTATGTGTTATAAAACTATTCAAATGGCCGTAAATCCACAAAATATCACCCAACCGGAAAGGGGTTAAAATATTCACAACTAGACATCATATTGATGCTTCAATCTTGATGAAATTCAACAATGGTTATGGAGATGAAGCGCGGACAAACTAAAGCGGACGGATGGTAAGACACAAATGCAAAAACAATATATCTCCCCCACATTATGGAGAGACATAATTATTTTCCTATGAAGTATGAAAGGGTAATAATTATTTGAAACATGTGCATATGAATGGATGACAAGGCAAATGGACAAACAGGGCACTTAATTAACACTGCCCCCCCCTCCCCCATCAAACATGGCTGGGCATAATGTAGGGACAATTTACCGTATTTAGCAATGTATAGTGCGCACATTTCTTACTGAAATCCTCATCCATTTTATCTACTGCGCATTATACACCAGTACAGATATCAGGACATTTTTTTCCGGACCAAAATTGACCAATATTTCGTGAAATTCGACCCGAACGGGCACCACAGTCATTCTATAATTTGTTACATTCGACAAACGTTATAAACTAGCTATTAAAACCAGTTGCCGATAGTCTATATAAATAAATGAAATGAATAAGACCACAAAATTAGCGTTTATTTTGGCAAACTTTGAAGAATTTAATTGAAATTAGTAAATGCATAAAAAATGGCGATTTGATAACATCACATGGTTTTATCGTATGTAATATTTCCCATACTTTTCGCGTACTGCGCCACATAAATCGTACGATATCATAGAGATAAAGAAACTTTGTAATAATAGTTTAATTGATTTAATATACTGTATGTTTTTAAATACGACATGATTAAAGACACGATGTGTTGGTTATTTTTACGGGAAAAATTTACTATGTACAATACAATGGCTGCAGTTGTTTGTAGCGATAATTAATTTCGACAAACCTTTCACAATGGGTCCCAGTTAATTAGGTAGGCTACATGCCCGAGTGCGTTACCGTTCCTCGATGAGGTATCTCGAGTGATTAATATAAGTTGTAAAAATCACGGAGCACAATTTTTAGCGATTCTTGAGAAATGTTAAATTTTGACTTGGAAAATTGCGTTTTTCACGTGCGCAGTATACATCGGAACTCAGTTTCCCCCCCAATTTTCGTGCCAAATCGTGGGTGCGCAATATACACGATAGCGCACTATACATAGCTAAATATGGTACTTAAATATTTTTCACAATAATAGAATTTCTTCAAACGTTGTATATCATTAGTACTATGTATGTATATCATTAGTACTATGTATGTATATCATTAGTACTATGTGTGTATATCATTAGTACTATGTATGTATATCATTAGTACTATGTATACCTATCATTAGTACTATGTATGTATATCATTAGTACTATGTATGTATATCATTAGTACTATGTATGTATATCATTAGTACTATGTATACCTATCATTAGTACTATGTATGTATATCATTAGTACTATGTATGTATATCATTAGTACTATGTATGTATATCATTAGTACTATGTATGTATATCATTAGTACTGTGTATGTATATCATTAGTACTATGTATGTATATCATTAGTACTATGTATGTATATCATTAGTACTATGTATACCTATCATTAGTACTATGTATGTATATCATTAGTACTATGTATGTATATCATTAGTACTATGTATGTATATCATTAGTACTATGTATGTATATCATTAGTACTATGTATGTATATCATTAGTACTATGTATGTATATCATTAGTACTATGTATGTATATCATTAGTACTATGTATGTATATCATTAGTACTATGTATGTATATCATTAGTACTATGTATGTATGTATATCATTAGTACTATGTATGTATATCATTAGTACTATGTATGTATATCATTAGTACTATGTATGTATATCATTAGTACTATGTATGTATATCATTAGTACTATGTATGTATATCATTAGTACTATGTATGCCTATCATTAGTACTATGTATGCCTATCATTAGTACTATGTATGTATATCATTAGTACTATGTATGCCTATCATTAGTACTATGTATGTATATCATTAGTACTATGTATGTATATCATTAGTACTATGTATGTATATCATTAGTACTATGTATGTATATCATTAGTACTATGTATGTATATCATTAGTACTATGTATGCCTATCATTAGTACTATGTATGTCTATCATTAGTACTATATATACCTATCATTAGTACTATGTATGTATATCATTAGTACTATGCATACCTATCATTAGTACTATGTATACCTATCATTAGTACTATGTATGTCTATCATTAGTACTATGTATGTCTATCATTAGTACTATGTATGTATATCATTAGTACTATGTATGTATATCATTAGTACTATGTATGCCTATCATTAGTACTATGTATGCCTATCATTAGTACTATGTATGTCTATCATTAGTACTATATATACCTATCATTAGTACTATGTATGTATATCATTAGTACTATGTATACCTATCATTAGTACTATGTATGTATATCATTAGTACTATATATATATACCTATCATTAGTACTATGTATGTATATCATTAGTACTATGTATACCTATCATTAGTACTATGTATGCCTATCATTAGTACTATGTATGTCTATCATTAGTACTATATATACCTATCATTAGTACTATGTATGTATATCATTAGTACTATGTATGTATATCATTAGTACTATGTATGTATATCATTAGTACTATGTATGTATATCATTAGTACTATGTATGTATGTATATCATTAGTACTATGTATGTATATCATTAGTACTATGTATGTATATCATTAGTACTATGTATGTATATCATTAGTACTATGTATGTATGTATATCATTAGTACTATGTATGTATATCATTAGTACTATGTATATATATCATTAGTACTATGTATGTATATCATTAGTACTATGTATATATATCATTAGTACTGTGTATGTATATCATTAGTACTATGTATGTATATCATTAGTACTATGTATGTATATCATTAGTACTATGTATGCCTATCATTAGTACTATGTATGTATATCATTAGTACTATGTATACCTATCATTAGTACTATGTATGTATATCATTAGTACTATGTATACCTATCATTAGTACTATGTATGTATATCATTAGTACTATGTATACCTATCATTAGTACTATGTATACCTATCATTAGTACTATGTATACCTATCATTAGTACTATGTATGTATATCATTAGTACTATGTATGCCTATCATTAGTACTATGTATGCCTATCATTAGTACTATGTATGTATATCATTAGTACTATGTATACCTATCATTAGTACTGTGTATGCCTATCATTAGTACTATGTATGTATATCATTAGTACTATGTATGTCTATCATTAGTACTATGTATGCCTATCATTAGTACTATGTATGCCTATCATTAGTACTATGTATGTATATCATTAGTACTATGTATGTATATCATTAGTACTATATATATATATATACCTATCATTAGTACTATGTATGTATATCATTAGTACTATGTATGTATATCATTAGTACTATGTATGTATATCATTAGTACTATGTATGTGTATCATTAGTACTATGTATGTATATCATTAGTACTATGTATGCCTATCATTAGTACTATGTATGTATATCATTAGTACTATGTATGTATATCATTAGTACTATGTATGTATATCATTAGTACTATGTATGCCTAACTAAACCATAGAGTAAATTTGATATGCTAACGTCTTTGTTTTACTTTTTTTTTAACTGGCCGTCGGTAACCGTCGCCAATATAATTGACCGTCTTATTAGGTGATAGGCCGTCGAAAAGACGGCCCGACGGCTCTCTGCCTAATACTGTGGTTGTTGGGAGGTTTTCTGAATCGCTGGATGGGAAATTGGGAATAAATGTGACGCTATAAAGAGGGTGTCGCTCTTGGGAGGTGGGACTGTATGTAAAACTAAGCCACATGCATGATTATATTAGTACAGTCAAACCTGTACATGAGATCACCTCTATAAAGAGATGAGCTGTTTTAAGAGGCTAATTTAGTTGTGTACTGAGGTTATGACTAGCTAAAACCGCCATGCCCCACTTTCATAAAACATCTAAGCTTGATAATGTTCTCAACTCGATATTGTCAAAGTTAATAAACTAGCTGTATTTGCCACAATCCACACAACTGTCTACCAGCTGCCCGTATTTGATAATCATCCATTTAGATTGCTGCAATTGATTAATATCCGAATTTACAGTAGTGACCGAATTACTGATTTCCGGCTCAATATTTAACTCCTCGTTTTCTTTCATATCGTCCATCGTTCGGCTGTTGTGCCAGGCAGTCAGGCAGTCAGGCAGTCAGGCAGCCAGGCAGTCAGGCATACCGATCACTTTACTGCAAGCCTGTTGCTTGATGTAACTCCTTTTTTCTTTTTAAATGGCATGTTAAATAAAATTACAGACCGATGCGGGAGCGTAAAATGCACACATCGTTAAAATTTTCTTCTGCGAACATCTTTAATAAAGATGAAAACTTGTACATAGTATTCTTACAAACAATTAAACCACTATTGTTTGTAGCAAACTACAAATACCTGTTAGTCACACTTAACATGGAAGCAATATACATGTGTATATAATTATGTACCAGAATGTTATTATTATGTACATGTAATAAACAACATGTCAAGTAATTACAACCTATTTAAACATGTTCAAATTCTACAAATTTACATTGGAAATGAATATAATCTTGCTCCTCCTTACTGATGTTGCTAGAACTTGTTGCCCAACCCATTTTGCATTTTATCACATATAATGAATGTTAAGTCTATATGTACTATATATGTAAAATAGCAAATAAAATATGATTAAAAAAAATATAATCTTGCAAATTTAGACAATAAAATGAATGAACACTCCGGTGTAACACCATGTCCAGCTCTCGCGATACAACTGGATTAATGAATGCAGTGCGGTGTTCCACACGAGTGTTTGGAACTTTGGACAACCTTGTTTGAACACTCATTTTCAATTTTGATCGCCAGGTCCATGGGTTCATACCCAGGTTTGTATACTACATGTGTATATTTTGGTGTATTGCAAACATGGCAGACCTGGACAAGACTGCAAAATGATGCTTTGATTATGTTGCTTGTCATGTATGTCAAGTTGCAGCATTTTAAATGGACATTCATTTTTTGTAATCAGTCCATGTCCAGATTGATTGATTGAAATGTTCTGTATATGCAGTTTAATCGTAGCAGCAGTTCTATTGTTTACTATTCACACACATGGTCTGCTAGAAGCTTCAATACTCATTAATTTTTATGTTCATTCAATTTCTCATCAAGCAGTACAGAGGCGACCAGCCAATACTGCCAATTTTGAAGCCCTTTATACATAAAGTGATGCATGATTATTGTGCATATCAACAGCCATCCTTTGTGTTGGTGTTTGTCTAATCAACTGTCTTCACATTTGCATTTCCTGGGCATGAGCAGATTTAATCTGGAGTCAAGCTCTGATAATTTATCAGAGTATGGTCAAAATATAGTAACAAACACACAAGCTGATGAACAGTTGAAAGAAATCATCTCATTGGTGAATTTCTGCTAAAAATTAAACATTTAACAAAACACAAATGGCATATGAATAAATTGCAGGGACATCACACAATACGAACAAATGGACGGACAACTTCATGAATGAGTACTTATGTGGCTACCCCATTGTTCTCTCTGTTGTTCTATTAACCACATAAATGATTACATAGCCACATAGCTAACCCTAGACTACTAGACAATAGATTTATTGTTCACCTAGCGACATAAGTACCCATTAGTGAGTGCCGACAAATGGACGGACAGACTAAGTGGCAACTATATGCTCATCCCTTTGGGGAGCATAAGAAAACAATTGTTCTGGGTGGTTTCAGAGTGAGGTAAGGTGACACAGCAGCTACTATTTATTATAGCACTACTATTATGTTATATTTCGGGTTTTACGCCTGCATCAGCACCATTTTGGCTATATCGCCAGCGGGCAGTTTACCTAACAACACCTTTCCTGGGCAGGCTCCAGCGGTTAACCAGTACTTGGGTATACTTTTCATATAAATGAGACACGGTGTGAGGGGCTCGAACCCGTGACCATCAATGATTATAGGTTACAGTGGTATACAAGTCAGTGACCTTAACCACGGAGGGGGACTATAGCACTACTACTTCATGAATAGAAGATGTGCAACTTTCATTGTCTGCATCGACAGAAGGATTATAAAATATGCTAGCCGATAAAACATACACACCTGATTAAGTTTGAAAGAATTGAGAACATCAGATGGTGAAAATGGCATCTCTGTCTGTTGGCTCTGCCCCATTGCACAAGGTGAATACCCAGACGCTGTGTTTGTACCATTGAACTGTGCTTGCTCCATCAGTGAAAAGGGAATAGAAGAATTAACAAAGGTAGATCTCAGTACAGCTGATCCCAAATCCAGTGTGTTGCTCATAACTGAAGTCGGAGCACTGAATTCCATCGACTTCGTGCTCTTTGTTGATGTCACATTCGGGTGAAGAGTGATATTCTGGTTGCTTCCCATTAAACCACTGCCAATCTGCATGTCCATCTCGGAGATACCAGATTCACTTTTCGGTAAGAAGAGTGCAGTAGTTTGCCCTTGACCTGTTAAGGTATTATGAATAACTGCTAGGTTTGAATGATCGAAGCTCACTGGAGGACATGTCAAGGCCTCCTTCAAGAAAGAATGTTCAGCTGGTTGACCTTTTTCTGCAGCAGCATTATCTGGTTGATTGTGCTGAGTATCGGATGCCATCAATACATGGCTATTGGCTGTCGTTAGTATCGTGTTTGTCTGAGTAGCCACCATTTTGGATAAGATTGCATCAGTTCCACACAACATGGGATCTGATTGTTTTAAAGCCATGGAAATATTCTGGAGAAATTGTGACACAATATTGTCCTCCGATCGCGCATTGTTTGTAATTGCAATATGGTCCGGCGGAAATCCTTCATTTGATAATCTTGACGACTTTATATGAACAAAACGTTCTATAGGATGTTCTATAGTGTGATCAATAGGGTGATCTTCAAATTCTTCTGTGTTCATAGAAGGAAAGTGCAAGTTGTCCAAATCAATCTTTGTGTCAGATTTTTCACTAGTACTAAACATATCAGGCTTCTGCTTACAGTCCCAAGATTGGGCCGAATCAAGATTCTCTTGCTCAAATGTTTTCTGTTCCAAAGTGAAACTATTTCTCCTCAACACGTCTTTCTCTAATTTGTCTGTATAACCTTCCTCTGTCATTGATTGGCTGTTGCCACTCACGTCCACAGTGCCTTGTTCCATCGGTATATAGCTGCTGCTCTCTGGCGTATAGCTTCTGTTCTCCGGTGTGTAGGTGCTGGACTCTGGCATACCGGCAATGATACCCGGAGGTAGCTGGAACATATCGGAGTTGCACGATACCTGCTGTATCTGCTGATTCAACTCTAAAGCTTCTACAACAAAAACATGCAAAACAAATTAGCATTCTTCTTCCAGTTGTGAAACTCACTTCTCTAATACATATAGATAACAATTAGTATATCTAACACATGTAGATAACAATTAGTATATGTACACAGACTCACTATCTAACATATATAGATAACAATTAGTATATTTAACACATATAGGAAACAATTAGTATATCTAACACATATAGATAACAATTAGTATATTTAACACATATAGATAACAATTAGTATATGTACATAGACTCACTATCTAACAATTAGTATATTTAACACATATAGATAACAATTAGTATATTTAACACATATAGATAACAATTAGTATATTTAACACATATAGATAACAATTAGTATATTTAACACATATAGATAACAATTAGTATATTTAACACATATAGATAACAATTAGTATATCCAACACATATAGATAACAATCAGTATATGTACACAGACTCACTATCTAAAACATATAGATAACAATTAGTATAGGTACATAGACTCACTATCTAACAATCAGTATATCTAACACATATAGATAACAATTAGTATATGTTCATAGACTCACTATCTAACAATCAGTATATCTAACACATATAGATAACAATTAGTATAGGTACATAGACTCACTATCTAACATATATAGATAACAATTAGAATAAGTTCATAGACTCACTATCTAACACATATAGATAACAATTAGTATATGTTCATAGACTCACTATCTAACAATCAGTATATCAAAAACATATAGATAACAATTAGTATATACAACAACAACAACAATAATTTATTGCATAAAACATAGTCATATGCTTATAGCAAATCACAGACTCACTATCTAACACATATAGATAGTTCTCCTTTCTTATCTATAGATAATGTAACTTATGTGTGACCACAAATGGATAGTTCCTCTTTCTTATCTATAGATAATGTAAGTTATGTGTGACCACAAATGGATAGTTCTTCTTTCTTATCTATAGATACTGTAACTTATGTGTGACCACAAATGGATAGTTCTCCTTTCTTATCTGTAGATAATGTAACTTATGTGTGACCACAAATGGATAGTTCCTCTTTCTTATCTATAGATAATGTAACTTATGTGTGACCACAAATGGATAGTTCTCCTTTCTTGTCTATAGATAATGTAACTTATGTGTGACCACAAATGGATAGTTCCTCTTTCTTATCTATAGATACTGTAACTTATGTGTGACCACAAATGGATAGTTCCCCTTTAGTTTAAACAATATTTTATTCAATGAATATACATAGTATAATGATCACAATAAGAAAATACATGTAGGATTGAGGAGAAAGCAACTTGCTTATATGGTTACCTCTTACCTAGTTCCCCTTTCTTATCTATAGATACTGTAATGTATGTGTGACCACAAATGGATAGTTCCTCTTTCTTATCTATAGATAATGTAACTTATGTGTGACCACAAATGGATAGTTCTCCTTTCTTATCTATAGATACTGTAACTTATGTGTGACCACAAATGGATAGTTCTCCTGTCTTATCAATAGATAATGTAACTTATGTGTGACCACAAATGGATAGTTCCTCTTTCTTATCTATAGATACTGTAACTTATGTGTGACCACAAATGGATAGTTCCCCTTTCTTATCTATAGATACTGTAATGTATGTGTGACCACAAATGGATAGTTCCTCTTTCTTATCTATAGATAATGTAACTTATGTGTGACAACAAATGGATAGTTCTCCTTTCTTATCTATAGATACTGTAACTTATGTGTGACCACACATGGATAGTTCTCCTTTCTTATCTATAGATACTGTAACTTATGTGTGACCACAAATGGATAGTTCCTCTTTCTTATCTATAGATACTGTAACTTATGTGTGACCACAAATGGATAGTTCCTCTTTCTTATCTATAGATACTGTAACTTATGTGTGACCACAAATGGATAGTTCCCCTTTCTTATCTATAGATACTGTAATGTATGTGTGACCACAAATGGATAGTTCCTCTTTCTTATCTATAGATAATGTAACTTATGTGTGACAACAAATGGATAGTTCTCCTTTCTTATCTATAGATACTGTAACTTATGTGTGACCACAAATGGATAGTTCCTCTTTCTCATCTATATATACTGTAACTTATGTGTGACCACACATGGATAGTTCTCCTTTCTTATCTATAGATACTGTAACTTATGTGTGACCACAAATGGATAGTTCCTCTTTCTTATCTATAGATACTGTAACTTATGTGTGACCACAAATGGATAGTTCTCCTTTCTTATCTATAGATACTGTAACTTATGTGTGACCACAAATGGATAGTTCTCCTGTCTTATCAATAGATAATGTAACTTATGTGTGACCACAAATGGATAGTTCCTCTTTCTTATCTATAGATACTGTAACTTATGTGTGACCACAAATGGATAGTTCTCCTTTCTTATCTATAGATACCGTAACTTATGTGTGACCACACATGGATAGTTCCTCTTTCTTATCAATAGATAATGTAACTTATGTGTGACCACAAATGGATAGTTCTCCTTTCTTATCTATATATACTGTAACTTATGTGTGACCACAAATGGATAGTTCTCCTTTCTTATCTATAGATACTGTAACTTATGTGTGACCACAAATGGATAGTTCCTCTTTCTTATCTATAGATAATGTAACTTATGTGTGACCACAAGTGGATAGTTCTCATTTCTTATCTATAGATACTGCAACTTATGTGTGACCACAAATGGATAGTTCCTCTTTCTTATCTATAGATAATGTAACTTATGTGTGACCACAAATGGATAGTTCTCCTTTCTTATCTATAGATACTGTAACTTATGTGTGACCACACATGGATAGTTCCTCTTTCTTATCAATAGATAATGTAACTTATGTGTGACCACAAATGGATAGTTCCTCTTTCTTATCTATAGATACTGTAACTTATGTGTGACCACAAATGGATAGTTCTCCTTTCTTATCTATAGATACTGTAACTTATGTGTGACCACAAATGGATAGTTCTCCTTTCTTATCTATATATACTGTAACTTATGTGTGACCACAAATGGATAGTTCGCCTTTCTTATCTATAGATACTGTAACTTATGTGTGACCACAAATGGATAGTTCTCCTTTCTTATCTATAGATAATGTAACTTATGTGTGACCACAAATGGATAGTTCCTCTTTCTTATCTATAGATACTGTAACTTATGTGTGACCACACATGGATAGTTCCTCTTTCTTATCTATAGATACTGTAACTTATGTGTGACCACAAATGGATAGTTCCTCTTTCTTATCTATAGATAATGTAACTTATGTGTGACCACAAATGGATAGTTCCTCTTTCTTATCTATAGATAATGTAACTTATGTGTGACCACAAATGGATAGTTCCTCTTTCTTATCTATATATACTGTAACTTATGTGTGACCACAAATGGATAGTTCCTCTTTCTTATCTATAGATACTGTAATTTATGTGTGACCACAAATGGATAGTTTCTCTTTCTTATCTATAGATACTGTAACTTATGTGTAAGCACACATGGATAGTTCTCCTTTCTTATCTATAGATACTGTAACTTATGTGTGACCACAAATGGATAGTTCCTCTTTCTCATCTATATATACTGTAACTTATGTGTGACCACACATGGATAGTTCTCCTTTCTTATCTATAGATACTGTAACTTATGTGTGACCACAAATGGATAGTTCCTCTTTCTTATCTATAGATACTGTAACTTATGTGTGACCACAAATGGATAGTTCTCCTTTCTTATCTATAGATACTGTAACTTATGTGTGACCACAAATGGATAGTTCTCCTGTCTTATCAATAGATAATGTAACTTATGTGTGACCACAAATGGATAGTTCCTCTTTCTTATCTATAGATACTGTAACTTATGTGTGACCACAAATGGATAGTTCTCCTTTCTTATCTATAGATACCGTAACTTATGTGTGACCACACATGGATAGTTCCTCTTTCTTATCAATAGATAATGTAACTTATGTGTGACCACAAATGGATAGTTCTCCTTTCTTATCTATATATACTGTAACTTATGTGTGACCACAAATGGATAGTTCTCCTTTCTTATCTATAGATACTGTAACTTATGTGTGACCACAAATGGATAGTTCCTCTTTCTTATCTATAGATAATGTAACTTATGTGTGACCACAAGTGGATAGTTCTCATTTCTTATCTATAGATACTGCAACTTATGTGTGACCACAAATGGATAGTTCCTCTTTCTTATCTATAGATAATGTAACTTATGTGTGACCACAAATGGATAGTTCTCCTTTCTTATCTATAGATACTGTAACTTATGTGTGACCACACATGGATAGTTCCTCTTTCTTATCAATAGATAATGTAACTTATGTGTGACCACAAATGGATAGTTCCTCTTTCTTATCTATAGATACTGTAACTTATGTGTGACCACAAATGGATAGTTCTCCTTTCTTATCTATAGATACTGTAACTTATGTGTGACCACAAATGGATAGTTCTCCTTTCTTATCTATATATACTGTAACTTATGTGTGACCACAAATGGATAGTTCTCCTTTCTTATCTATAGATACTGTAACTTATGTGTGACCACAAATGGATAGTTCTCCTTTCTTATCTATAGATAATGTAACTTATGTGTGACCACAAATGGATAGTTCCTCTTTCTTATCTATAGATACTGTAACTTATGTGTGACCACACATGGATAGTTCCTCTTTCTTATCTATAGATACTGTAACTTATGTGTGACCACAAATGGATAGTTCCTCTTTCTTATCTATAGATAATGTAACTTATGTGTGACCACAAATGGATAGTTCCTCTTTCTTATCTATAGATAATGTAACTTATGTGTGACCACAAATGGATAGTTCCTCTTTCTTATCTATATATACTGTAACTTATGTGTGACCACAAATGGATAGTTCCTCTTTCTTATCTATAGATACTGTAATTTATGTGTGACCACAAATGGATAGTTTCTCTTTCTTATCTATAGATACTGTAACTTATGTGTAAGCACACATGGATAGTTCTCCTTTCTTATCTATAGATACTGTAACTTATGTGTGACCACAAATGGATAGTTCTCCTTTCTTATCTATAGATACTGTAACTTATGTGTGACCACAAATGGATAGTTCTCCTTTCTTATCTATAGATACTGTAACTTATGTGTGACCACAAATGGATAGTTCCTCTTTCTTATCTATAGATAATGTAACTTATGTGTGACCACAAATGGATAGTTCTCCTTTCTTGTCTATAGATACTGTAACTTATGTGTGACCACAAATGGATAGTTCCTCTTTCTTATCTATAGATAATGTAAGTTATGTGTGACCACAAATGGATAGTTCTTCTTTCTTATCTATAGATACTGTAACTTATGTGTGACCACAAATGGATAGTTCTCCTTTCTTATCTGTAGATAATGTAACTTATGTGTGACCACAAATGGATAGTTCCTCTTTCTTATCTATAGATAATGTAACTTATGTGTGACCACAAATGGATAGTTCTCCTTTCTTGTCTATAGATAATGTAACTTATGTGTGACCACAAATGGATAGTTCCTCTTTCTTATCTATAGATACTGTAACTTATGTGTGACCACAAATGGATAGTTCCCCTTTAGTTTAAACAATATTTTATTCAATGAATATACATAGCATAATGATCACAATAAGAAAATACATGTAGGATTGAGGAGAAAGCAACTTGCTTATATGGTTACCTCTTACCTAGTTCCCCTTTCTTATCTATAGATACTGTAATGTATGTGTGACCACAAATGGATAGTTCCTCTTTCTTATCTATAGATAATGTAACTTATGTGTGACCACAAATGGATAGTTCTCCTTTCTTATCTATAGATACTGTAACTTATGTGTGACCACAAATGGATAGTTCTCCTGTCTTATCAATAGATAATGTAACTTATGTGTGACCACAAATGGATAGTTCCTCTTTCTTATCTATAGATACTGTAACTTATGTGTGACCACAAATGGATAGTTCCCCTTTCTTATCTATAGATACTGTAATGTATGTGTGACCACAAATGGATAGTTCTCCTTTCTTATCTATAGATACTGTAACTTATGTGTGACCACAAATGGATAGTTCTCCTGTCTTATCAATAGATAATGTAACTTATGTGTGACCACAAATGGATAATTCCTCTTTCTTATCTATAGATACTGTAACTTATGTGTGACCACAAATGGATAGTTCCCCTTTCTTATCTATAGATACTGTAATGTATGTGTGACCACAAATGGATAGTTCCTCTTTCTTATCTATAGATAATGTAACTTATGTGTGACAACAAATGGATAGTTCTCCTTTCTTATCTATAGATACTGTAACTTATGTGTGACCACACATGGATAGTTCTCCTTTCTTATCTATAGATACTGTAACTTATGTGTGACCACAAATGGATAGTTCCTCTTTCTTATCTATAGATACTGTAACTTATGTGTGACCACAAATGGATAGTTCCTCTTTCTTATCTATAGATACTGTAACTTATGTGTGACCACAAATGGATAGTTCCCCTTTCTTATCTATAGATACTGTAATGTATGTGTGACCACAAATGGATAGTTCCTCTTTCTTATCTATAGATAATGTAACTTATGTGTGACCACAAATGGATAGTTCTCCTTTCTTATCTATAGATACTGTAACTTATGTGTGACCACAAATGGATAGTTCTCCTTTCTTATCTATAGATACTGTAACTTATGTGTGACCACAAATGGATAGTTCCTCTTTCTTATCTATAGATACTGTAACTTATGTGTGACCACAAATGGATAGTTCCTCTTTCTTATCTATAGATACTGTAACTTATGTGTGACCACAAATGGATAGTTCTCCTTTCTTATCTATAGATACTGTAACTTATGTGTGACCACAAATGGATAGTTCTCCTTTCTTATCTATAGATACTGTAACTTATGTGTGACCACAAATGGATAGTTCTCCTTTCTTATCTATAGATACTGTAACTTATGTGTGACCACAAATGGATAGTTCTCTTTCTTATCTATAGATACTGTAACTTATGTGTGACCACAAATGGATAGTTCCTCTTTCTTATCTATAGATACTGTAACTTATGTGTGACCACAAATGGATAGTTCTCCTTTCTTATCTATAGATACTGTAACTTATGTGTGACCACAAATGGATAGTTCCTCTTTCTTATCATAGATAATGTAACTTATGTGTGACCACAAATGGATAGTTCCTCTTTCTTATCTATAGATACTGTAACTTATGTGTGACCACAAATGGATAGTTCTCCTTTCTTATCTATAGATACTGTAACTTATGTGTGACCACAAATGGATAGTTCCCTTTCTTATCTATAGATACTGTAACTTATGTGTGACCACAAATGGATAGTTCTCCTTTCTTATCTATAGATACTGTAACTTATGTGTGACCACAAATGGATAGTTCTCCTTTCTTATCTATAGATACTGTAACTTATGTGTGACCACAAATGGATAGTTCTCCTTTCTTATCTATAGATAATGTAACTTATGTGTGACCACAAATGGATAGTTCCTCTTTCTTATCTATAGATACTGTAACTTATGTGTGACCACACATGGATAGTTCCTCTTTCTTATCTATAGATACTGTAACTTATGTGTGACCACAAATGGATAGTTCCTCTTTCTTATCTATAGATAATGTAACTTATGTGTGACCACAAATGGATAGTTCCTCTTTCTTATCTATAGATAATGTAACTTATGTGTGACCACAAATGGATAGTTCCTCTTTCTTATCTATATATACTGTAACTTATGTGTGACCACAAATGGATAGTTCCTCTTTCTTATCTATAGATAATGTAACTTATGTGTGACCACAAATGGATAGTTTTCCTTTCTTATCTAGAGATACTGTAATGTATGTGTGACCACAAATGGATAGTTTCTCTTTCTTATCTATAGATACTGTAACTTATGTGCAACCACACATGGATAGTTCTCCTTTCTTATCTATAGATACTGTAACTTACGTGTAACCACACATGGATAGTTCTCCTTTCTTATCTATAAATACTGTAACTTATGTGTGACCACAAATGGATAGGTCTCCTTTCTTATCTATAGATACTGTAACTTATGTGTGACCACAAATGGATAGTTCCTCTTTCTTATCTATAGATAATGTAACTTATGTGTGACCACAAGTGGATAGTTCTCCTTTCTTATCTATAGATACTGTAACTTATGTGCGACCACAAATGGATAGTTCCTCTTTCTTATCTATAGATAATGTAAGTTATGTGTGACTACAAATGGATAGTTCTCCTGTCTTATCAATAGATAATGTAACTTATGTGTGACCACAAATGGATAGTTCCTCTTTCTTATCTATAGATACTGTAACTTATGTGTGACCACACATGGATAGTTCCTCTTTCTTATCTATAGATACTGTAACTTATGTGTGACCACAAATGGATAGTTCCCCTTTCTTATCTATAGATACTGTAATGTATGTGTGACCACAAATGGATAGTTCCACTTTCTTATCTATAGATAATGTAACTTATGTGTGACCACACATGGATAGTTCTCCTTTCTTATCTATAGATACTGTAACTTATGTGTGACCACAAATGGATAGTTCCTCTTTCTTATCTATAGATACTGTAACTTATGTGTGACCACAAATGGATAGTTCTCCTTTCTTATCTATAGATACTGTAACT
>CM026395.1:39777797-39945225 GCA_014843695.1 Archivesica marissinica
AACCCATTATAAGCAGCTTTCTCAAATACACTCATAAACACCCATTATAAGCAGCTTTCTCAAATACACTCATAAAACCCATTATAAGCAGCTTTCTCAAATACACTAAAACCCATTATAAGCAGCTTTCTCAAAAACACTCATAAAACCCATTATAAGCAGCTTTCTCAAATACACTAAAACCCATTATAAGCAGCTTTCTCAAAAACACTCATAAACACCCATTATAAGCAGCATTCTCAAATACACTCTTAAACACCCATTATAAGCAGCTTTCTCAAATACACTCATAAACACCCATTATAAGCAGCTTTCTCAAATACACTCTTAAACACCCATTATAAGCAGCTTTCTCAAACTTCCGCCTATTTTGGTGAAAGTAACTGGTGACAGTGGTATACACAATCAGGAATAGATAGTGTTCATACTTGCAGTTTAGTCACTTCCATCTGATAATACCTTTACAGGCAGCATATTGAGACCCCCTCTCCCCTGTTAATCTACCATCAACACGGTTATTGTTCAATTTGTTATACTTGTAGTAGTATAATAGTTAATTGTATTATATTGCCTTGAAGGTAGTAGTTTAACTGTACAGTGTCTGTTTAAACCCATTTTGATAAGTGGACTCTGGTTCAAATCCCAGTATATGCATCTGTTTTCCCCAAGTAAACTCTGTTGCAATTTGACATCAAATTTCTAAATCGCACATAAAATAACCTTGATGTACGAAGTAATTAAGCTCGGTAATGAGAACTATCATTCTAATTACTTGGTTAGGTGCTGGATGGTGTATTATACAGTGTGTAGTTGGTTAGGTGCTGGATGTTGTATTATACAGTGTGTAGTTGGTTAGGTGCTGGATGGTGTACTATACAGTGTGTAGTTGGTTAGGTGCTGGATGGTGTATTATACAGTGTGTAGTTGGTTAGGTGCTGGATGGTGTATTATACAGTGTGTAGTTGGTTAGGTGCTGGATGTTGTATTATACAGTGTGTAGTTGGTTAGGTGCTGGATGGTGTACTATACAGTGTGTAGTTGGTTAGGTGCTGGATGGTGTATTATACAGTGTGTAGTTGGTTAGGTGCTGGATGGTGTATTATACAGTGTGTAGTTGGTTAGGTGCTGGATGTTGTATTATACAGTGTGTAGTTGGTTAGGTGCTGGATGGTGTACTATACAGTGTGTAGTTGGTTAGGTGCTGGATGGTGTATTATACAGTGTGTAGTTGGTTAGGTGCTGGATGGTGTATTATACAGTGTGTAGTTGGTTAGGTGCTGGATGTTGTATTATACAGTGTGTAGTTGGTTAGGTGCTGGATGGTGTACTATACAGTGTGTAGTTGGTTAGGTGCTGGATGGTGTATTATACAGTGTGTAGTTGGTTAGGTGCTGGATGGTGTATTATACAGTGTGTAGTTGGTTAGGTGCTGGATGGTGTATTATACAGTGTGTAGTTGGTTAGGTGCTGGATGGTGTATTATACAGTGTGTAGTTGGTTAGGTGCTGGATGGTGTATTATACAGTGTGTAGTTGGTTAGTTGGTTGGTGCTGGATGGTGTATTATACAGTGTGTAGTTGGTTAGGTGCTGGATGGTGTATTATACAGTGTGTAGTTGGTTAGGTGCTGGATGGTGTATTATACAGTGTGTAGTTGGTTAGGTGCTGGATGGTGTATTATACAGTGTGTAGTTGGTTAGGTGCTGGATGGTGTATTATACAGTGTGTAGTTGGTTAGGTGCTGGATGGTGTATTATACAGTGTGTAGTTGGTTAGGTGCTGGATGGTGTATTATACAGTGTGCAGTTGGTTAGGTGCTGGATGGTGTATTATACAGTGTGTAGTTGGTTAGGTGCTGGATGGTGTATTATACAGTGTGTAGTTGGTTAGGTGCTGGATGGTGTATTATACAGTGTGTAGTTGGTTAGGTGCTGGATGGTGTATTATACAGTGTGTAGTTGGTTAGGTGCTGGATGGTGTATTATACAGTGTGTAGTTGGTTAGGTGCTGGATGGTGTATTATACAGTGTGTAGTTGGTTAGGTGCTGGATGGTGTATTATACAGTGTGTAGTTGGTTAGGTGCTGGATGGTGTATTATACAGTGTGTAGTTGGTTAGGTGCTGGATGGTGTATTATACAGTGTGTAGTTGGTTAGGTGCTGGATGGTGTATTATACAGTGTGTAGTTGGTTAGGTGCTGGATGGTGTATTATACAGTGTGTAGTTGGTTAGGTGCTGGATGGTGTATTATACAGTGTGTAGTTGGTTAGATGCTGGATGGTGTATTATACAGTGTGTAGTTGGTTAGGTGCTGGATGGTGTATTATACAGTGTGTAGTTGGTTAGGTGCTGGATGGTGTATTATACAGTGTGTAGTTGGTTAGGTCCTGGATGGTGTATTATACAGTGTGTAGTTGGGTATGTGCTTTGTATTATACAATATGTAGTTGGTTAGGTGCTGTGTATTATACAGTATGTAGTTGGTTAGGTGCTGTGTATGATACAGTATGTAGTTGGTTAGGTGCTGTGTATGATACAGTATGTAGTTGGTTAGGTGATGTGTATGATACAGTATGTAGTTGGTTAGGTGCTGTGTATTATACCATATGTAGTTGGTTAGGTGCTGTGTATTATACAGTATGTAGTTGGTTAGGTGCTGTGTATGATACAGTATGTAGTTGGTTAGGTGCTGTGTATGAATACAGTATGTAGTTGGTTAGGTGCTGTGTATTATACAGTATGTAGTTGGTTAGGTGCTGTGTATGATACAGTATGTAGTTGGTTAGGTGCTGTGTATTATACAGTATGTAGTTGGTTAGGTGCTGTGTATGATACAGTATGTAGTTGGTTAGGTGCTGTGTATGATACAGTATGTAGTTGGTTAGGTGCTGTGTATGATACAGTATGTAGTTGGTTAGGTGCTGTGTATGATACAGTATGTAGTTGGTTAGGTGCTGTGTATGATACAGTATGTAGTTGGTTAGGTGCTGTGTATTATACTGTATGTAGTTGGTTAGGTGCTGTGTATGATACAGTATGTAGTTGGTTAGGTGCTGTGTATTATACCATATGTAGTTTGTTAGGTGCTGTGTATTATACCATATGTAGTTGGTTAGGTGCTGTGTATGATACAGTATGTAGTTGGTTAGGTGCTGTTATGATACAGTATGTAGTTGGTTAGGTGCTGTGTATGATACAGTATGTAGTTGGTTAGGTGCTGTGTATTATACCGTATGTAGTTGGTTAGGTGCTGTGTATTATACTGTATGTAGTTGGTTAGGAAGCACTCAACTAGAATTGTTCTATAGATATACCAAGAAAGACAATTTCACATACCGGTAATTTCTGTTTGCAGTTATGTTATGATATGTATACACTTTTGTTATTGACGCTCACTTTTCATCTCTACATAATAGTCATTCTCAGTAAAGAGTGACAATTGCTGTCTATATCATTCAATGCTCCACATAAAAGATAATGAGACATATAGATTATTTGAATACTTCTATAAGTTAATCAATATACAATCTACATCTGTTATGTCAAAATTGGTTATGTCGCATAGTCTGGCTCCGTTTATATTGAATTTCGTTAAGTCAAACTTCGGTTATGTCAAAGTATTTTGTTTGGTCCGACGGAATTCGACATACCGTACTTACTCGCCTATAAGACGGGTATGTTTTCAGCTAATTTAAGGCTCAAACTCGGGGTCCCGTTTTATAAGTGGGTCACAAAACATCACCTAAATATTTTCGGCTGGTTCGGCGTTTTCTAAATGTCAGCCACCTATATAATTTTTTTGGGCCAATTTGATACCTTTTTATACATTTTTTCACCGACTTTGGGTATTAAATGAACACCTTGGTAAATTAAAAACTGCGAAAGATTCTAGCCCTGGACAATTCTTATTTCAATAATTACTAACTATATACCCCCGTTTAAACGGTGCAATT
Organism: Archivesica marissinica; assembly: GCA_014843695.1. Lineage (NCBI taxonomy): Eukaryota > Metazoa > Mollusca > Bivalvia > Venerida > Vesicomyidae > Archivesica > Archivesica marissinica. The sequence goes on from CM026395.1 coordinate 39,781,750, forward strand.
TGCGACAAATTATATGCAAAGTATATCTGGGACTCCTTTAAACGCCCCCCTTTCTTCATACCTCTTGAAACAGTCCCTATTATCCACTAGTATAGCGTATCCATAGCAACGAACCAACACGTGTGTAGTGTGAGTACCTGGAGAGCAGTTTAACCTTACATCGATTACCATATATGGACATGGGCTGAAGCGAGGAAAAAAACTTCAGTCATTCACCGATGGGCAATGCGCGTCATAAAAATGGAAGCCAGGGAGCTAATTCTCTTTGATGTAACTTACATATTTCTTTGATCTGTGCCGACAGCTCTGATACTGTGGAAACTAATGACATGTTGACATGTGCAGGCCAAGTAAATGTTAATTTTAGTTTTTTCTGAATTATGTACCAAACCTATACGGAATACAGGTTGAAAATATATTTTCCCTCGCTTTGATAACTCTACCATAACTATAAAATATTTCAATTCGCCGACGTCAGTTTGCAATATTTGTTTTAAAACTCACTTGGAATATATGTGCCACTTTCAAAAAAAACTACCCGACGCAAGTTACCAAAAGTAATCATATCAATTATCCCGGCCTAATTGGACAAAACATCATATTTTGTTGATAATTTCACAAGTTTGTGTGACATTTCTAATTGTTTTTGTTTTTTTAATTTATGTTTATTTACTGTCGCGACCGGATTCCAATTTGAGCGACAGGCAGTTTACCTAACAACACCTGCGTATTGTCCCATGCATGCCACATATATTATGCAAAGTTGTCGTGTCTAAGGTGATCTTATGCGGGCTAACCATTTAATGATCGATCTGATTGGCTGTGTCTGTAAGAAAGGTTGTCCTTGTATAATTGTGCAGTGGATTAATTTACATATGTCGGATTTTTTGAGTAATTAGCAATAAAACATTATGTTATTGTTCACAAAAATCTTATGAATCAATTATTGGAAAATTTCTTCAACTCCTGGTGTCAATTTTATCAACCCGTCTTATATGCGATCGCATGCCAAATCCACAGATTACAAAACCAAAGTAGGGGGGTCGTCTTATAGGTGAGTCGTCTTATAGGCGAGTAAGTACGGTAATGACGGTAATTTCACTATTTCATAGCGCTTTCACTAGCATAATTAAATTTTGTATGTTCAAATTTTAATCATTCTCCAATTAATGCAGTATGCGCCGACATTGATGACTTCACAATTAATGACATCATACCAATATTCTAACATCACATCAAGAGCGTTTGTTGTAAAATGGCGTCGCACAGTGTAAATGAGCAAAGTGTTGTGATCATTAGTCTGAAATTCTTTCTCCCGGGAGAATTTACATACAGTTTATGGGGACTCTTGTTTATCGAATGGTGCTATTTCAAAGTGGGTGAATCGCCTTAAGGACGGTAGAGAATCAACCAAGATGATAAGCATACTGGCAAGCCAGTGACTGTTACAAATGAAATGAAAGTGGCTTAAATTCAGGAAGACATTCTTGAAGATAAATGAGTAACTGTTGAAAATATTGCGGGACAATTTGGTATTTCGTATGGTACAGCTCAGGACATTTTGTCGAATAAGCTTGCAGTATGCCGTGTTTCGGCAAGATGGGTACCATGTTTGCTGCTTCTGGATCAAATGGGGGTAAGGGTCAAGAGGTGCCACATATACTGCCACATGTACAATGCCGAGGGTGATGCCTTTCTCAATATAGTGGTTACATGTGATGAGACATGAGATTCACTTTTTTGAGCCGGAAAGTAAACAGAGCTCAATTTGGAAGCATCCTTCTTCGCCTTCACAGACAAAAGCGTTCATTTCCAAGTATGCAGGTAAACTAATGGCCATTGAATTTTGCGATATACAATGTATAATTTTAAATCACTTTGTTCCTCCGAAAACTACAGTTACTGGAAACTATTATGCAACAGTAATTAAATATGAGCAGTTGCCGGCTATTAAAAGAAAAGGCCCACAGCTTGAGGTCTGGGATTCTGCTGCACCATGAAAACCAGCCAAGTCATATCAGCCGCGTTGAGCCGGACACAATCAAGGAACTGGGTATAGAACTGCTACAGCACACACCATACAGCCCAAATTTGGCAATTTGCGAATTTTGGCTATTTCCAAAAATCAATAACATGCTGCGTGGTAGTAAATACGAGTACAAGTCCCAAGAGGAGTCGAGGTGCGTCATAAACAGAAATTTGCGGGAGATGGCATGTGTTCGGGCCATGGGTCGGTCGCGAGCGGTGGAATATATGCAACAAACTATGCAGTGTTGAAATTTGAGGCAAGTTTTAAATGGCATAGATACGAAGACAAAATAAGGAGGAACAGAAATGACAGTTTGATAATAATTTCAGTGCTAGAGGCAACAAGGAAATAGAATAATAATTTGATTTACGGAACAGTTGGCAGATTGTATTATATTTGACAGTACCTATAGTATGCAAGGCATCTATCTGTATGCTTAAGTTCTATTTGACTTTGGCAAAACACTTATGTTGTTCATGTTTATACTACTTTTGTCAGTTCACCATATTCTATGTAGTATTGATAATGCTACAATGTTATAGTACACAAAGTATTACAACTTATACAATGGAGAAATTGTTTTAACTATTTAGAAACCAATGTTCCAATGGTGCAAATTACATAAACCATATCTGTTGAACAGTGTTCTATTTTTGTCATTAGTTATAGTAGTATTTGCTCCAAAACATAAAAGTTTAGTAAATCATTTACAAGTCATAGTGAAATCATAGATGTACATTTTTCAAATTTCACAAATGACTAAGTTTTTGGCTAAATGGTATGTGTTTAATTTAAAGATGACACTTGTGTTGTGTACACATGTTATATAGTAATCAATGATGTCATCGTTTCTTTCTATAATTATGGGTTTTCCTCATGACAGACACAATCTAATTAAAACGTTATATTTACTATATTTTATTATTCATTATCACTGAAAATATTACATTCTCTGTCCAAAATAAGCAAAATCCAATACGTAATAGAAATAGAATTAAGCAGCAATGGGAATAAAAATCCCTTGACTACATATTTAACCAATTTGATCATGGATACCGTTCAAACAGTATTTGCAAACATAGAGCCAGATCAGCTGCCACTGAACATGCCGTCTGATCAGGCTCTATGCTGTTTGCTATTCAGATCATCTTGCTAAGGCACTTGGCTATGTAGCAAACAACATAGATCCTGATCAGCACGCAGCGTTACGCTGCAGCTGATCTGGATCTATGTTGTTTGCAAACGCCTTTAAATGTATCCAGAATGAAATGGGTTAACCAATTTATTTTTCAAAATTATAATGATGATATTGCTCGAAAATGACTTTTGAATGTTTATACTGTTGTAAACGATAATGAAACAAAACCAGCATTATTTGTACTGACAATAATTTGGAAACATGTTCTATACCAGGGCTTCTAAAATCGCAGGTCTCCCAGTCCAGGACCGAATTGTAAACTGTCGGACCGATTGTAGCAACCAAAGTTATATAAAATCGGTCCAGCATTTTTCTAACAAACCTAAATTGGTTAATATAATCTCTCGATAAGGTGTATACATTTATTCACACCTGTTTCCGGTCTAAGATCGATATGCGACCTGCTTGACTGATGATTGGCCTTATTGTCCGATAATCACAAAGTCATACATCCCTGCCGCACTAAATTCTCAATCCATGATACGTAAAGGGAAGTAACCGCTATGGAGTTAATTTTAAATTAGATCAGGTGTGTGTCTAAAAATAGATATGGGATTTCCGTATTCTATCTATCTTCCTCTCAAACCCTCGCGGTTTTGTTTCTATAAAGTTGATTTTGCAACACAGTGCCCACTTGATGAGTTGGTGTCATAGGCAGCCGATTGCAATGATACACACATGCAGCTCTGACATATATACATGTACGTGGTCATGTGACTGATTGTTCGGCAGTAATAGGTTGAACCCGTACCCTAGTCAACTCAACCCTCGCCCTAGTCTTACGCTTTAGTACCCCTGGCCGTTGTACACGGCAATTTTCGCTTTTAATAAGTGACCCGCACTTTATTGTTCAAATACGAACAAACTTTATAATAAAAACCTTGTTTTAAACATGATAAAATCACTGATTGTACATATTTCTATCAGGGGGGGTCGCAACAAATATTATAATGACATGACCCTGGTCCTGACTAGTCGATTTTGGCCTGGGCCGATTTGGTTTTCAAAATTTTAGAAGCCCTGTTCCAGGCTAAACTCGAGAAATCACTTCTCCCTACAGATGATTTAGGGAAGAAGTGAGAAAATTTACGGAGAAGTGATGAGACTTTTGAACGACTGCAAATAGTGAAACCGTATTTAGTTGAGGTTTGCAGGATATACATTGTAGGAACTTTTGTATGTAGAAAAACTGCAGGGCATTCACTAGATTGAAAGTGAAAGAGTCAATGACCCTTGAGGTCAAATCTCAAGAGTGTCAAGCTATATTTTTCAAGAGTCAATATGCATGTTGATACTTTCCGTTACAGCTAACTTTTTCCCAACCATATTCTCTAGGCCAAGGTTTGTTTTTGGTACAACCAGACCTAATTATTTTATCAGAATTAGAGAAATCATTGACTACTTTGTAGAGTTGGATTTAGGACCTTACAACTAAGTTTCATGTTACTTTGTAACTTGTATAGTTATACATTGTATCCCAGTTGCAAAGATCACCAAATGATCAGGTGTAGTCGAGTTCAACATCTGAGCCTTCTGGGTCCTGCATGCATATAAATCTTGCCAAACCAATAGGAATGTTGATACAAAAACAAGCTGATCTGAATTTAATTTCATTATGCAAGAAATCGGTACGAAATGGATCGAGTACAGTTCGACGACATTGTAAAACCGTTAATTTGTATACATTTTCTTATATAAAGCGGACATATTCATTTCCATATATATGAAAATTCAAATGTAAACACATTTGTATGCATTTATAATATGCATAACTGTATCATTTGCGAAATCAACCAAAAGTTGACTCCGAAAAATTTCATTCATAATGTAAGATAGCAACATGAAAAGTCGGAATTACTATTAAAACAAGTGATTTTCATCAAATACAGTTAGTTACGGCCTACGTGCAGAAGTGCATGGTTCTGAAATATAATCATACTCTATGACATCTTGTATTCCCGTACAAAATGAAAAAATCGTGCGGGCCCGGAAATACATGGGTTTTGATAAATCCCTGATACCGTACTGTGTTCCTGCCATGTGCTTGCCATGAGACTCTGCATACTTGATAATGGAGATGATCAGGGCTCGACAAATTCTTTTCAAACTGACTTGCCCGGGACAAGTGACACTGGTAAACTGACTTGCCCCAATGTGAATTTGACTTGCCCCAATTATTATGCTAAATGTCGAATGATGGCTTACACTAAATATTATGAAATAGAAATATATATACAGTTTATGTAGTTTTATTTTTAACAACATCATAGTATATAATAGTATATCTTCTTCTTGTCGTTCGCGAATCACATGGACAAGCCGGCAGCAAACACGAAATGGGCCGTCCTCCTCAGATCCTCCCGGCAGCCATGTAACTTCATCTGGAGAGAGGTATTGTTGGCCAGGTTGTTTTCCTCAGCCCATGAAGATCGGGACACTCCTGGAGGATGTGTTCTGCAGTCTGGTCCCCTACGTTACAGCTGCAGGCAGTTGATGGAGCTAGTCCTAGCTTCCGACACATATGGAAGTTCAGGCGGTTATGCCCGGTTCTAAGCCGGAATATCGTGACTTGCTCCTGTCTGGTGAGAAGGTGGTAGTCATCCTTCTCGACTTGGCTTTGATGCAGATTTTATTATGGTGCATTTCTCCTTGTAAGTCAAATCTTTGTCTGGTTGCCTCTCGGTAGAACCTTGTTTGGCAAGCTGGTCAGCGGCTTCATTGCCAGGGATGCCTATGTGTGCAGGTACCCACTGGAGGACAGTTCTTTTAGTTACGCTGACTGTTCGAAGGGCTTCCATCAGGTGGGGTTCTTTGTTGTTAGACAGGGCATCCAGAACTGAGAGCGCATCAGTCTGGAAAACAACCTGGGCACACTCCACAGTGTTGTGTACTAGAGATGCTGCTGTTTGAGGGCCTGTACTTCTGACCCATAGTTGCTGCAGTGTACTCCAGTAGGTAGAGCAACTGACTGTGTGTGTCCATCTGGGTGTCGGACATACACTCCTGCTCCTCCGTTTGCTACTGCTTTTGTGGCTGAACCATCTGTGTAGACTTGTATCCATGCTTCTCCAGGATAACTCTTGTCGATGTGTGCTAGTGTGAGGGCACGTTTGACGTCATCATGTTGTCTATCTCTGGATGTCATGTATGGGATTGTACTGCAGATGGTAACCTTGGATTCATCGCTTGTCAACCATGGCTTGGATAGGAATGGCGTTGGAGGCAATGTCTTGGCTGGGAGATGGCTGGTGTGCTTTCGAGCAAGCTTCTTGGACTGGTGGATGAAACTGCTGCGCTTTAGACGATTCTTCGTTAGTGCCTCAACTCTCTGCTTCATCGGTGTTGTTCTTCCTGACATCGAAACTTCTCTGTCTGTAGAAGAATTCTTGTGTCGCCACGTTCTTGCAGTGGCTGGATGGAAGTAATTTTCTCCATGGTCTTGATTGGAGTGCTCTTCATTGCACCTGTGATCAGCCTGAGAGCCTTGTTCTGAACCTTGTCAAGTGTCTGTTGGTTGGTCTTGGCTGATGCTGTCCAGGCGGTGGATCCATATTCCAGGTGAGGCCTGACCACACCTTGGTAAATAGTCTTCAAGATGTGATCATTGGCACCCCATGTGGTGCCAGCAAGCTTCCGAAGGATTGCAAGCTTGCGCTTGGCTTTGGCCTCTGCTTTCTGGATATGTGGCTTCCATGTCTGCCGTCTGTCAAATGTCACCCCCAAGTATGTTGGCTCATTGTCCGTCTTCAAGGCAGTTCCACCGACTTTGATGGTTCCAGCTTATGTTTGGTGGAAAGTGTGAAGAGTGTGGTTGACGACTTCTCCTTATTAATAGAGATGCACCAGTCTTCTGCGCATGCTGTGAGCTTGTCTGCGGCCATCTGCATTCTGTATGTGGCAGTCGTTGCATGTTCTTCAACACACCACATGACCAAGTCGTCAGCATAGAGTGCTGCTTTGATACCATGTGGCAGCTCTGCAAGCAAGTCATCGATGAAGATGAGGAACAGCGTAGGCGAGATCACTCCTCCTTGAGGAACACCGTGTCGGATGAGGAATTTCTTGCTCTTATGGTTGTCGACAAGTACTCTGGCTCTGCGATTGTGTAGGAAGGATTTGGTCCATCGGAGCATCTTGTCGGCAATTCCACTTCGTTGCATCTTGACCAGCAGCCCATCAGTCCAGACTTTGTCAAAAGCCTTCTGGAGGTCTATCCAGGTTGCAAAAACTACCTTCCGGTCTTGGAATGCATCCTCAACTTCCTGAGCGAGGTATGTTGCCTGGTCCTCTGTGCATCTGAACTGTCGGAATCCTGCTTGTTCCCTGGATAGGAGGTTTTCTGTCTCAAGGTACCACATGAGTCTCTTGCTAACTATCCTCTCCATTGTCTTGACCACACAGCTAGTGAGACTAATAGGGCGATAGCTGGAAGCTTTCTTTCTATCCTTGCCGTTCTTGTAGATTGGGATAACGGTGGCTTCCTTCCAGATCTGCGGAACTATGCCTTCTTCCCAGCTAAGATTGAAGATGTCAAGAAGTTTCAGCATGACTGAGCATCCAAGATGAGTTAGCATCTCATTGGAGATTCCATCTGGTCCTGGTGACTTCCTCTTCTTCAGTTGTCTGAGCGCTGTGTACAGTTCCAGGTGTGGAAGTTTCATGGAGTCTTGTTTCGTATGTCTTTTACTTCTATCCTTCTGTTCTTTCCGTGCCTCTCTTTGCTGTTGGCGTGTGACTTTGATGTTGCCCTCTTTCTGGTAGGCTTTGGCGAGACAGTCTGCAGTCTCTTTGCCGGTCAACAGTTTCCCATCCTCATCCAACATGATTTTCTGTCTGCTAATTTCTTCATCATTTAGCTGTTTCGTGAGCCTCCACAACTTCCTCCCGTCCTTCTCAAGGTTCAGGGCAGCAGTTTTCTCCCTCCAACTTCATCGTGTAGCTTCCAGTTTAGATTTTTGAAACTGTGCCTTTGCTTTCTGAAGTTGTTCATGGTTTTCTTGTGATGGATGTTCTTCTGCCCTGTTCCTTGCTTCAGTGAGTTCATCTTGGAGGGTCTGCAACTGATTGGTCCAGTAGGGCTTGTATTCTCTTCTCGCACCTCTAGGGATGGTTTCATGGGCAGCTTTGAGTATGCAGCTGTTGAACTCTTTCACCACGTTGTTAACAAACATCTCTTCCTTGTACCTGTATGCCTCGAGTAAGAGAATTGGACCGAATAGCAAAGAGACTCCACTTGGCTTTCTTGTAGTTCCATCTAGGGTAGGGATGGTCTGTCTGTATCACTTCACTGCTGATTGTGAGGAACACCGGTTTGTGGTCACTTCCACCAAGTTGATCGCCAACTTCTCTAACCGTACCTTTCTGGATGTCCTCTGTGCAGAATGCTAGATCTGGAGAGGTAGTAGTGTGCCATCGCCTAGAGTAGAAGGTTGGTACATCATAGGGCTGGTTGACAAGGATCAAGTTGTGCTCATCCTGCCAGTCCTCCACTTCATCCCCACGCCTATCAGACTATGCATATCCCCAACTCTGGGAATGACTATTGAAATCACCAACAACCATGTATCGGCTGTTTGAGATTTCAATAGTGTCAAGGGCAAGGGCTTTGTCATTTGGGCAGTAGTAGTTGACGAGGCTCAACTCAGATGATTTGGTCTTGATCTTGAACTCCTGGTATTCCGCTCCTTCAAGGTAGGTTTTCACTTCGCTCGCATTGATGTTGTTCCGGACTAGAGTGAGCACACCACCCTTGTGTCTGTCTTGTCGGTCTGAACGGAGGCACTGGTAGCCTCGTACTTTGAACGTCTTGTCTTTGTTCAGGTGTGTTTCCTGTATGCAGCAAACACTTACCTCTTTGTCCTGTAGTACTTGCTCCAGTTCAGTCTTTTTGTTAAAGACTCCTTCAGCATTCCACTGCATGAGGTTTCTGCTTATCGTTTCGGCCAGTAGCTGTCCTTCGCCGTCCCCTGGCTCCACAGGGCGGCTTAGGGTGACCTCCAGTAGCTAGGGATGGGTTCCTTCGAGGTATGGAACCCGGCACTGTACCTGCCTGGCGGGTCTTCACAGGTCCAGCACCATCTCGGTTTACTCTTTCTGTCATTGTGATTCATTTTGCGTTTATGAGTAGTACCGTGGTTTATTAGAATGCGCCTTAGGCTAGGACTTTTAAGGCGGCCCATATATTCGCCTGATGCACCCGTTGTAGGACACGTGGAGTATTTAATAGGAGTAGCTTTGCCATGTGCTATCCTGCCCCGTCCTGGTAGGTACACCGCCATATGGTCCGGGACTGCTTATTTAATTCACAGCAAACCCCCATATCTGAGGGTCGTTCCCCTATCCGCCACCTGAGGACCCACTGGGTAGGGGATGGTCGCCCCACTACTGAATTGGGAGCAGCAATAATAGTATATGAATTCACTGGCCCTGTGATCATTACCCATAATTGTCACCAATGTCAATGCCATTTTTACATACGAGACTGAACAGAATGGGCATGTCACTAAATGGTTTATTGTTGTAACCAATGCAGTAAGCACAACTTTCATGCATGCTTGATCTTTTCCATCTAACTTCTGTAGGAGCTTTTGCATGTATGGGAGTATTGACCTTGCATTCCACTATTTCCTGCTCACCATCGCGCATGCACTTGGTGGCACATGCCTTATGCGGTCAAGTCCACTTGCATGATGGGCATGTATTGGTTCTATCCGGAAAGTGTTGGAACCACTCACAAATACCACTTTCTGATTAATTTTTGCTTCTGAAAGCTTTGGATATTTTTGACAGCACTTGCAGAACATAACATTTTTATTTTCATCCTGAACGAGCCAGTTAAAATCATCTTGCCACTTTACTTGACAAGTCTTTTTGCATCATATTTAATATCCTTTTTACTCTCAGTGAGTTTCACTTTCTTGGAAGTAGACACATCTAGTTTCCGTTTTTTACTTTATTACTTTCACTTTCATTTTCCTTGGATTTAAAGAATTTTAGCAAGCTCATTGTAATTGTATATGTATTCGATTGATAAAGGGATTTCGGGCTTGATTATAAAACAACATTTTGTATAATCTGATAATTACCCCGAGTTCTAACTGTTTAATTTTGTCAATTATTGTCTTACAAGGTTACAATACATCAATGAAATCGGCATGGCATGTCTTCCGAGATTAATCAACACCATAGGTGTAGAAAGCATGTGTACTTACTGTGTATGTACTAGTGGATAATGTCCTTGCTATGAGTAAGGTGTACTTACTGTGTATGTACTCGTGGATAATGTCCTTGCTATGAGTAAGGTGTACTTACTGTGTATGTACTCGTGGATAATGTCCTTGCTATGAGTAAGGTGTACTTACTGTGTATTTACTCGTGGATAATGTCCTTGCTATGAGTAAGGTGTACTTACTGTGTATTTACTCGTGGATAATGTCCTTGCTATGAGTAAGGTGTACTTACTGTGTATGTACTAGTGGATAATGTCCTTGCTATGAGTAAGGTGTACTTACTGTGTATGTACTCGTGGATAATGTCCTTGCTATGAGTAAGGTGTACTTACTGTGTATGTACTCGTGGATAATGTCCTTGCTATGAGTAAGGTGTACTTACTGTGTATGTACTCGTGGATAATGTCCTTGCTATGAGTAAGGTGTACTTACTGTGTATGTACTCGTGGATAATGTCCTTGCTATGAGTAAGGTGTACTTACTGTGTATTTACTCGTGGATAATGTCCTTGCTATGAGTAAGGTGTACTTACTGTGTATGTACTCGTGGATAATGTCCTTGCTATGAGTAAGGTGTACTTACTGTGTATTTACTCGTGGATAATGTCCTTGCTATGAGTAAGGTGTACTTACTGTGTATGTACTCGTGGATAATGTCCTTGCTATGAGTAAGGTGTACTTACTGTGTATGTACTCGTGGATAATGTCCTTGCTATGAGTAAGGTGTACTTACTGTGTATTTACTCGTGGATAATGTCCTTGCTATGAGTAAGGTGTACTTACTGTGTATGTACTAGTGGATAATGTCCTTGCTATGAGTAAGGTGTACTTACTGTGTATTTACTCGTGGATAATGTCCTTGCTATGAGTACGGTGTACTTACTGTGTATGTACTAGTGGATAATGTCCTTGCTATGAGTAAGGTGTACTTACTGTGTATGTACTCGTGGATAATGTCCTTGCTATGAGTAAGGTGTACTTACTGTGTATTTACTCGTGGATAATGTCCTTGCTATGAGTAAGGTGTAATTAACAAGTATATAAGCAAGGAAGGCATTGACAGATTCTTTGATATTTCGTCGGCGAATGAAATTTGTAGAAATTAAGAAACCACCCGGATGTTAAAAGCACTGAAGTCTATTTAATAGGACTAATTTGATAAGATCAAATAAAACAATTGAAACGTAGCGAGAGCTTTGATTGGTCAAACATTTTGGTGATACCTGCCATTCATAGCATGTAGTGGGCAGGGTTTACAATCGATAATACATGACAAGAAACAGTTGATTAGTTTGTTTATTCTGTTAATTGATATGTTTATTCGACACCTGTCCGATAATCACATCCATGGAATTTTGACTTGCCCGAGACTAAACTCTGGTTGATGGCCACTTGCCCGAATATGGGTTTTGACTTGCCCCGGGCGTCGGGCAATAGGATTTGTCAAGCCCTGATGATGATGATTGAGCTTATTTACCCTCGCCTCCGGCGAACCATATGGGCGAGCGTACTAAGATGTTTAGTTAACACTCGTATATTATAAACTAAGGTGATTAAGTTGTGTGCGTTAATAATACAATTTGAATGCTCAGCCCGGCCATAGATTAGGCTACAAGCACCAAAATGTATAGGGTCAGTACAGGAGTCACTCTATACTGTCTCACATCTCATATTCGTAGATGTATGAATATGTTTGATGTATAATATTATTTGCATGCTCAGCCCGGCCATAGATTAGGCTACAAGCACGAAAATATATAGAGTCAGTACAGGAGTCACGCTGTACTAACACGCATCTTAATTCTATAATGTGTGAATTAGATGAGTAATGTTATTGATAGCTCAGCCCGAAAAATAACACAGGCTACAAAATAATGGAGAGCTTCTCTTTAGCGGTGTAGGGGTTTCTGTATTTTAAGTACTGTGACAATAACTGAGATTTGACATTTCTGAGTGATAAGTGCTTATCTAATGACAGCCTATGACATTGTATCAAATACGCATTGAGGAATAATTAATTTCTCAAAATTGTCAAGTTTTCAACACATGCTAAAATTGATCAACACCTAGAATCTGTGTCAATGCATCTTCAAGCTTCTAAACACTTATACCTAGGGGCCTATTATAACGGTTTACCAAAACAATATGTCAAAACACTAAAATATTATTTTTATTTGTTTTTAACAATTGCATTGTAATATTCCTCATAAAAGAAAATATAGGTTAAAAAATAGGATACATTATATCAATATCTCAAATAAACTATAATTTTAACTTTTCTGTTATCTCCCCTACATGTAGACGTCAGTCATTGCAGCATGACTCTATACGATATAGTACGAGAACGTAATAGACAATCACTAAATATCCGCAGCCATTTTTGACAAAGTTTTGGATGAAATTGTTCAAATTCAGAACAAATAAATGATATCTATCATTACATTCGGTCTTAATCAATGCCATTATATGTATACTAATGATAGATTCTTTTAACAGTTATTTTTATAACGTTTGCCGAACATACTAATTTATTGATTCATCGTAGGTGCGAATAGGGTCGAAAATATTCGCTAAATTTTGTCTGAAAAGTCATGATCGTTATACTGCCACTAGACAAATTCTACCTTGTGTTTAGTAATAAATGTCATGATGACTGTACCTGTGTATACTGCGCACTAGACAAATTCTACCTCGTGTTTAGTAATAAATGTCATGATGACTATACCTGTGTATACTGCGCACTAGACAAATTCTACCTTGTGTTTAGTAATAAATGTCATGATGACTGTACCCGTGTATACTGCAGCACTAGACAAATTCTACCTTGTGTTTAGTAATAAATGTCATGATGACTGTACCCATGTATACTGCAGCACTAGACAAATTCTACCTCGTGTTTAGTAATCAGGCATGAGATCAAGAGGATTCCCAAAAAATCTGAAAAAGTGTTATGTCAAAGACCGATCGAGGAAAGCAGGGGAGTTAATAGGGGGGTATTTTTTTTACAATCTTAGATGCAATATCCTGCATTCTGAGTACTTGAGAGTTGTCTTATCTTCATTAATGCTGTAATAATAAACAGCCATTTTTTTAAACAGGAATAGTAAATATCTTTAATAATTCAAATTTCAACACCCAAAGAAGCATTACCATGACAGTTTGTTACAAGCCAGATCATCTGGATCTACTCTGTGATATAATGGTTTGTACTGTTGGAAGGGAAAAGACACGGCCATAATTATAATATTATAAAAACAATTGCATTTTTAACTATTTTAATTGCATATCCTTATCTGTAACCCTGGTGTACACTTTAAAACTATCATTAGAACGCTCATTTGCTCGCTTTACATTTTCATTTTGAACACTTTGTATACATCAACTATCGTTTATAATGCTTTCTTTGCTTGCTTTTTGATGTGCATCAAACGGGCTTTCTTTGCAAGCTGCTCTGAAACTTCCTTCATTAGTCTCTTTGTAACTAGTTTTTTGGACTCAAGCTGTAATTCCTGTCTTCTCATTTCTTTTGCTTCTCTGGCTACTTTCAGTTCTTCCCTGTATCGTTTGTTTGCTGTCGTCATATTTCTCACGAGTTTGGGTGGAACATGCTCATGGAGGAAATCTGCCTTTCTGTAGCATTGTACAGCAGTTTTGTCATTGGCCTTCAGATGGTATTTCACTGACATTACAGCACTGAAAGTTTTAACATTTGTACGACTTGAGTTTGTGTCCAGAATGCCACCCATTGTACTGAATGCTGATTCAACTTGCGGGCCGTGAAAGCATGTTAATAAGGCTAGACCCATTTTGCTCAACACAGGATATTTTCCCTCTTCTTTCACTTGTACCCACCAGTGATCGATTCTCTGCTCATTGATGTTCGGCAGTTTGTTCTCAAGACATGTATGGAAGGACCGAACCTCTCTGTCGTAGATGTCTATTTCTTCTTCTGTTAACACATTAGACACTAAATCTGGCAGACGGAGCATGTACTTTTGTATGAGTGAATGCCCTCTTGATGTTGGATCCAATGTGGCGACACATTTAAGGACTTTGTTGTTAATTGGCATCTTTGTCTGAAGTGTTTCTGCACATTTCATATACGCTGATTCAGCAGCATTCAGAAATGTGTTGATTACTCCACGCGACTTCATAGAGGTTGATTTTACAATATTGGCGGCCTTCATGCCGATGAACATCTGGCCCTGTGGCAAACGATTTTCATCCTCCTTCACATTCAAGATGCTTAGCTGTTTTGCCGTTTTGTTAGCAGAGAGAACTTCTGGTTTAATAAAACATGCTAGAAATTCACGAAGGAGATCCGTCTGTTTCTCATTCAGTAAGTGAACGAGAGGCTCCGTCATCTGAAAAAGCATAACATACTGCTTCAGGAGTGGCAACACGGCTGCGTATAAACCCATGACCAGGATTGTTGATTTCCGTTGTCTGAACAACTTGTCCAAGATACGATCCTTTCGTTCTTTTCCCTCTTTTGTCATAGCTTTCTTGGACAAACCAAGCTGCATCACTCTGACTCGGTCACGTGCTGCTTCCGATACATTCTTTCTTTGAAAGACTTCCACAACAACTGCCTGATTGACTACTTTCTCTTCCTTTGACAGGAAACTGTAATAATGTAACACGAGTGCATCCATTATAGTTAATGTACTGACAGTAACATCATACACTGACAGCCATCTGTGGCTAACGTATCTATCCGGCATATGATATTTAACACCTACGATATTGCAGATTTCTTCACAAGCTTCACGTAAGTCTGGTGACCATCGGAAATCATTGTGCAGATCATTTAACATCCCTTCAACAACATATTCAAATGGTTTGCAGAACGATTTCGCTGCATTCTGTGCATGATGACACGTATCACCATCAATGTCCAACAGATGAGGTGCTCTTTCGCGTAGTCTGACCTCAACACCAGTTTTTGATCCCCTCATGACGTTGCAGGAATCCATCAACACTGACATTAGATTCGACCATGGTATTTCATGCATGTCAATAATGGTTGCAATTGCGTTGAACACAGATTCACTGTTAACTTTGATCAAACTAACTGATTTCAAGTGCTCAACAACAATTTTCTTACTAACTGGTGAGTAGTAGCTGACCAGAACACAAAGAATCTTATGGAAATTGCTGCTGGTTGCTTCGTCAATGTTGAGTGAGAATGGTGATGTTTTCATATATGTAATGAGATCACTCTTGATGGTTTCTGCAAGACCTAGACGCATTTTGATTGAGGCAGAGGTACGATCCATAGACAGTCCGTTCAGAGCTTGTTGGTCTCTTGCCAACTCCTTTGTCAACCCGATTAGGTCAGGTGCAATGCTAAACGGCAGCGATTTTTCAGCAATAAAACCGAGAACCATGGCTTCTGCATTGACAGCTCTGTCCGACACTAGAATTTTCGGTGTTGGAGCTGGTACTGGATTCGACGCCTTTCTAAACATGGAATGAATGCCGTATTGAGATCCGCCAGCAGAGTTCGGGTTTGGAGCAGACAGGTAGGATCCTGAAAAATTAATGAAAAAAACATAAATGCTTATGAGAAAGATGCCAGATGCAGGGTTGATGATAATGAATTTGTGTGCAAAGTTTCAATGACGGACATAGCAATAGTGTGTGAGGTTAACTTAATCATCAAGGTGATCATAAACGAACCAGGTTTACCAAAAGAGGCTGATTGTAGAACATGTTATTTAAATTTGGAACTACGTTCATAATATGAATCATATTATGATAAAGTTATAAAGCAGAAAAAATGTTTTAAAATAAAGTCGAAAAGGGGTGATGAGTCGTGCAAAAATTGGTGGGATTATACCTAAAAGCGAACTTGACCTGTATTTCGTGATCATATACCTTGTTGCCAAATATGAATGAAATCCTTAAACCTTTGAAGAAATATCTATCGGAAATCAATTTTTATGAAAGACTGGGGTAACGCATTAATGTCCATTCACTATTCCTCGAATGGCAGGAGCATAACATATACAGACCATGGTTTGGGAAATTAAATTATTCGTCCCTCAGTGTAACAAATTACATTCGTCAGTCTACACAGACACAAAAACGTGCCAAAAAAAACAAGTCAATTTGTGCCCCAGTCAATTTATATACAAAAAAAAAAAAAAATTGGCCAGGGGAGGTCTTAGGATAGTGTAATATTGTTTTCTCTCTGCAACAATTGTACCCTAACAAAGGCCAGGTAACTGTTGGATAAGAATTTAAAGAAAACGGGTGGGGTATGTTCGAAATATCACAACTAAATCACTTCCGATCACAGTGTTCACTAAATCTTGTTGAATAAAAACATGCACCTACCTGGTAGGGAGTAATTTGTCCTGATTTCTTTCAATTTTGATGAGTGGACGCCCATCGACACGTGTGCTTCAAGAGCTTTCCTTCCCCGACTTGCGTAGTTCACTTCCTTTTGACACAGTGTACAGTACGCTTTACCGGGAGCACGAATCTTACGGAACCATTGTCCTAACATGTGTCCGTCAACTAAATGTTCCATCCATGTCCATTTGAAGGAATTCTTGATACCACGGTCAATTTGTTTCACGTCAGATTCGTCTTTTCCGCGCTCAATGAATCGACGGTCAGACATTTTGTTTTGTAATGGTTTGTAACGAACACAGCCGAATTATTCCGAAATTTTGATATATACGTCTATTCGCCGCACTTTCTCCGTACCGTACCGTCCAAAACATAATAACGACAAAGAACAGACCCCCCTACCCACCCCCCCCCAACATTTCTCAACGAATTTGTGCAAATCACGAGACCCTTCCTGGTGATGGAAAAATCGGAAATCCGCCGAAAAACGGAAAAATCTCATGCCTGAGTAATAAATGTCATGATGACTGTACCCGTGTATACTGCGCACTAGACAAATTCTACCTCGTGTTTAGTAATAAATGTCATGATGACTATACCTGTGTATACTGCGCACTAGACAAATTCTACCTCGTGTTTAGTAATAAATGTCATGATGACTGTACCTGTGTATACTGCGCACTAGACAAATTCTACCTCGTGTTTAGTAATAAATATCATGATGACTGTACCCGTGTATACTGCGCACTAGGCAAATTCTACACCGTGTTTAGTAATAAATGTCATGATGACTGTACCTGTGTATACTGTGCACTAGACAAATTACACCGTGTTTAGTAATAAATGTCATGATGACTGTACCCGTGTATACTGCGCACTAGACAAATTCTACCTCGTGTTTAGTAATAAATATCATGATGACTGTACCTGTGTATACTGCCACTAGACAAATTCTACACCGTGTTTAGTAATAAATGTCATGATGACTGTACCCATGTATACTGCCACTAGACAAATTCTACCTCGTGTTTAGTAATAAATGTCATGATGACTGTACCCATGTATACTGCGCACTAGACAAATTCTAACTTGTGTTTAGTAATAAATGTCATGATGACTATACCATTGTATATTGCGCACTAGACAAATTCTACTTCGTGTTTAGTAATAAATGTGCGCGGTATATACAGCAAATGACGGTACCAATTGAAATAAATCAGTAAAACTTTTAAATTATATTGATTTTTGTTTTGCTACAAGGCAGTTTTATCCATCACTGCTTCAGATACTTTGCGATCGGGCCCCCAGCATCAGCATATTCCAAATGCATGATTCCACACTGGCTATCAATTTTATATACACTGCATACATGTAGGCACTGAAATCATTGGTACAGCAACTCGCTAAATTTAGTCACAACCACAGAATATTACCTTGACCCGAGTAATTTTCCGTGAATAACTTTGAGACATTCCAATTTTTCATCAAATTGATTTTTTATTGATCAATTTTCACACATATTTTCGACAATGACTAAATTTGAGCACTTACCTGTATTTAAATAATGATTGATATAAATTGGTATCTTGTGTCATACAACATCGATAATTTGGATAAAGATCATCCGGCTATTTATGCTAATTAGGCTGGGAATTATGTAAATATGTTTGCTTCGGCATCGCTGATTGGCTATGAATATTAATGGTATTAAGTTGATTGGATTACGGCAAGTATACAGATGTCGGGGGGAGATTAGCCCTTTACTCCACATAGAAGACAAATACGGCATCTATTGACTCCTCCATACAGAGGACAAATACCGCGTCTATCGACTCCTCCATGCAGACGACAAATACCGCCTTGTTGATATTCTGATGTAGATGACTTTTAAAGCGTTCATTTTTAAATGCCAATTTCCAATACATTTATATATGTCAACACCCTCGGGAATGAATTAAAATAAACTTTGAACACGCAGGAATCAATAGGCCCCGGAAAAGCATAGTGTTACAATTAAAAAAACTTCCGAAATCGGCAGGCGAAAAACGCATACGTCGCGCGCTAGATTTAGACCTAACATGTGCTGTTATCGGAACTAGGCACGGTCAAGGAGATAGAATATTCATGAAAACAGGATTTCCCGAGAATAACAATCAATGAAACCGATGGATTTCCAAATATCACGCATTATTGGTATGTTGTTTGTTCATGATCAAAATCGACCATGCACCTGTCCAAACATCGAGTAAGTAACTGTGGCCCATGTTATGTAACAGGATAAGTAGCATGTATATTGGAGTCAAATATAGAGGATATTTACAGGCCTTTCAAGTTAGTATGTCACACAGCTGGTGAAGCCAATTGTAACCTTTGAAGTTAGTATGTCACACAGCTGGTGAAGCCAATTGTAACCTTTGAAGTTAGTATGTCACACAGCTGGTGAAGCCAATTGTAACCTTTGAAGGTAGTATGTCACACAGCTGGTGAAGCCAATTGTAACCTTTGAAGTTAGTATGTCACACAGCTGGTGAAGCCAATTGTAACCTTTGAAGGTAGTATGTCACACAGCTGGTGAAGCCAATTGTAACCTTTGAAGTTAGTATGTCACATAGCTGGTGAAGCCAATTGTAACCTTTGAAGTTAGTATGTCACACAGCTGGTGAAGCCAATTGTAACCTTTGAAGGTAGTATGTCACACAGCTGGTGAAGCCAATTGTAACCTTTGAAGTTAGTATGTCACACAGCTGGTGAAGCCAATTGTAACCTTTGAAGTTAGTATGTCACACAGCTGGTGAAGCCAATTGTAACCTTTGAAGTTAGTATGTCACACAGCTGGTGAAGCCAATTGTAACCTTTGAAGTTGTGTATGTCACACAGCTGGTGAAGCCAATTGTAACCTTTGAAGTTAGTATGTCACACAGCTGGTGAAGCCAATTGTAACCTTTGAAGTTAGTATGTCACACAGCTGGTGAAGCCAATTGTAACCTTTGAAGTTAGTATGTCACACAGCTGGTGAAGCCAATTGTAACCTTTGAAGTTAGTATGTCACACAGCTGGTGAAGCCAATTGTAACCTTTGAAGTTAGTATGTCACACAGCTGGTGAAGCCAATTGTAACCTTTGAAGTTAGTATGTCACACAGCTGGTGAAGCCAATTGTAACCTTTGAAGTTAGTATGTCACACAGCTGGTGAAGCCAATTGTAACCTTTGAATTGTGTATGTCACACAGCTGGTGAAGTCAATTGAACCTTTGAAGTTAGTATGTCACACAGCTGGTGAAGCCAATTGTAACCTTTGAAGTTAGTATGTCACACAGCTGGTGAAGCCAATTGTAACCTTTGAAGTTGTGTATGTCACACAGCTGGTGAAGCCAATTGTAACCTTTGAAGTTGTGTATGTCACACAGCTGGTGAAGCCAATTGTAACCTTTGACGTTAGTATGTCACACAGCTGGTGAAGCCAATTGTAACCTTTGAAGTTGTGTATGTCACACAGCTGGTGAAGTCAATTGTAACCTTTGAAGTTGTGTATGTCACATAGTCGGATTAGCGACTAATTAACGCCAATCAAAATCTTTATCAGAAAAATGATGATCCTTGATCTGTATAAAAATATGTTTGTTTGTGTGTGCGTGCATATATGTATGTAGTGGTGCATGTATATATGGCAGGGATATAAATGCTATATGTATGGGTATACATATTTGTGTATGTTTAGACGCCTGTGGATTGTTCGGCATGGTATGTATGTGCCGTCAGCATACACAGATACCATGGCGTAGGCAAGATATAAGTTATTCCAATTACGTTGTATCTATGATCTATGTACACGTCTACAGTTAGCGTAATATACAAGGATCCAAAGCATGTTTGTTTCTAAATATTGTTTGTCTGTATGTCATTGATCTTTGTATTGTACATAATATGGTGGTAATCTACAGATCATTAATATTGTAATAATAATTATAAAATAACTGGAAAGATATTCCAAAAATACTATTCTTAAAAACAACACAATGAAACTGTTAGGATACCTAATTCATTTATTTTATAAATATTTGGTAGCATAATGAAATATAATTATGAATATTCGGATTAGCTAAGACAAGTGTCGAACGTAAAACAATCAAATATAAACTAGCATATCGATTATTTAATTTATCACGACCTGAGACATTATAAAGAAGATAGACTTGGTACATATACTAAATGGTGATTAAATTTTGTAGCTTTAATGTTAAGAGGATTGTCGTTGGTACAAAAACGGTTACATATGTTTGAATATCTTAACCCATACCCCGATATATACGTATTCCTACGTGTTATCGGGCACCTGATAAATACGTATATATACGACCATACCAGTCACCTGATAAGTACGTGTTTTTACGTGTCCGTTTTAAATCCATCATTTTCGCTACTAATACGGCAGAAAAGCGGTCAAAATATGTTTCAGTAAACAACAAGAATGTATCTATAAATGTCCGAAGTTAAAATGAAAATAAATCTAAAAATAGCAATTACTCAGGGCAATCCCCATTCATTAGCTTGGATAAAAATATCTAGGTATTTGGTAAATTTCCACAGTGAAGGCCAATTCATGCATATGGTCTAGAATTGGATTGAAATTAGAACATTTATCACATGACATTATGATGCATTAAATGGGTTCCCGGGGGCGGGGGGGGGGGGGAATGCAGGTGTCAGCTGTGGAACATTTTTGTTTGAAGTTTGTTTTCTATGACCACGGCTATAGATCAAAGTGCATGTAAGTCACAATGTTATGCAAGTATGGTGTTTTTTGCTATATAGTATACATACTGCATGGTCGGAGGGTAATAAAAGTTTGGGTTCAAACGTTTTAATGCTAATTACAGACTAATGTCGGCATGACAACAGTTTGACAGGAAGCATCCAGTTCGAAATACACATGGCGGCGTCTTAGGAACTTGTTGATATCAAAGGATGTGTGTTGTGTTGTAGCCTAATGGAATGGCTAATGTTGCCAGCTAAACAGAGGGTAATAAACCCAATGAATTGGTTAGAAAATAGGACGAAAAAGTTTTAACTTTAACTAAAGTGCAATTCATAATAGTAATCGGTATTAACTATTAACCCTTTACTCCACATACAACGTCTTTACTGCCTCCCCCATATAGACACCGTTCCACGCCTTTATCGATTCCCACATACAAACACCATTGTACGCCATTGTCCGATCTCCATATACACGCCTTACAACAAACTTTGACACCGATATGTTTATATTTAGAATACAATGACCCTGGTTAAATTTAGTTCTACTGGAAGATGTAAACTTTTTACAATTAAACGTTAACGTATAAATAGCGTCCAATCGTATACACCCAATATATCACGCTGTTCCCATTTCTTCAATGATATTGTTCATATAAAAGTAATTTATTGACACTAAATCATTTTATTAATATTTAGTATCTTATTGATATTAATATCTTTAAACATTTATAACTAAATAAATAGTTATTTGTATGGGGAAAAAAAAAATATATATATACGGAGTCAAAAAAGAAACGATACCAAACTAAAAATGACGTAAAACGGATAAAATCATAGAAAGGTTTAATATATTATTACGTATCAGTACCGGGTATCTTATTGCAACGTCAGCCAACCATAAACACAGGTAAATAAACACCCGATAATCCTGGAACGCCGAATTTCCGATTTGCACGTGCTCCTCAACAAAGACAACTTCCTGCACATGTACAAATCGGAAAACCAGTTTATTGTACTGGTATTGCATTATCATCGAGGAAAAACACCTTACATACCCATTGTTACCTCTAACAAAATGCCTAGGCTAAACCGCAATCAGAGAATGCGTGCCATTGGCATGATTGACGGCGGTTTACGTCAGCGTGACGTCGCAAATCGACTCGGGGTTACGCGGATCACGATAACACGTCTACTTCGACGTTATCGAACACATGGATCGGTGGACGACCATCCAAGATCTGGTCGACCACGTGTGACGACGCGTGAACAGGACCGTCACATTCGGACGTCACATTTACGTGACCGGTTCCTACCTGCTACGCACACAGCTGCCATTACTCCTGGGATGACCAACAATCGCATCAGTGCACAAACAGTCAGGAACCGGCTCGGTGAACGTGGCATTCGTGCCTATCGGCCATACGTTGGACCCATCCTGACACGACGTCACCGTGACGTACGGCGGGAATGGACGACGGAACGTGCTCGCTGGACTCGGTTACAGTGGAATTCGGTGATGTTTAGCGATGAATCGCGGTTCTGTTTGCGTCGAGCGGATGGCAGAGAGCGGGTATATCGCAGACGCGGTGAACGTTACGCTGACGCATGTGTACGTCAGGTCGATCTGTTCAGGGGCGGAAGCGTTATGGCGTGGGGCGGTATCACCTTCGGCAGTCGCACTGAACTGTTAGTGGTGGACGGGAACCTAAACGCCCAGCGGTACTGTGATGAGATCCTTGCGCCAGTTGTTGTGCCGTTCTTTAACGCCAACAGAAACGTCACACTGTTCCAACAGGACAACGCCAGGTGTCATAGTGCTCGGATTTCCACCACATTATTGGAGCAGAACAATATTGAAACCCTGCCGTGGCCTGCTTTGTCACCAGACTTGTCACCCATAGAACATTTGTGAGATACGTTAGACCGCCGCGTCAGACAACATCAGCCGGTAACGTTAAACCAACTGAGGGATGTTTTGCGTCAGGAGTGGACAAATATTGACCAGCAAGAGATTCAGACACTCTTCCGTTCGATGCGACGGCGGTGCATTGCAGTGAGAGACGCAAATGGTGTCCATACTCGGTATTGACGTCTGTGTGAAAACTCCATTAGACCCCTGTCCGACGAATTACGTCATCACGCAGCAGACAGTTTCGGAGGCTCATTATGCTTTATGTGCTCCTCTTTCAAACATGTTGGACTATCATCTTATGAATTTTCAACGAATTTTCTTAATAAATGTTGAAATTATAGACACATAAACACCAGGTATCGTTTCTTTTTTGACTCAGTATATATATAATATTTAGACATTTTTGACATATCGACTGAAACCGGAATTTTGAGAAAAAAGTCTACTTCATTGACTATTAACTTGCTAAAACCATTTGATGAAGCTTTATTGGAGAAAAACTATTTGTAAACAAACATCATTCGCGCGAAAATTGAATACGCACCCTCAAATTTGTGAAATTTGATGACCAATTTGAAGTATTTTCGTCCTCTGAATCGGCGGCGTCGGACGAACATCCGTCGGACTCATCATCACAGACTATTGGTACGTCGATGTCGGATCCAACCTCGCTAAATCCTTCAAAATCTGATTCATCGTCGCTTGATTCTATCATTCGTGAAGCCATATTTGTATTGATAAATATTCAGAAAATCGACCTGTGAACTTAGCTCGTGATATATTGGGTGTATACGATTGGACGCTATTTATACGTTAACTTTTAATTGTAACCATGCGCTTTTTCATGCGTAAAAGATAGATAAAGTTTACATCTTCCAGTAGAACTAAATTTAACCGGGGTCATTGTATTCTAAATATAAACATATCGGTGTCAAAGTTCAGAGGCGTTGTAAGGCATGTATATGGAGATCGGACAATGGCGTTTGTATGTGGGAATCGATAAAGGCGTGGAACGGCGTCTATATGGGGGAGGCAGTAAAGACGTTGTATGGCGTGTATATGGAGATCGGACAATGGCGTTTGTATGTGGGAATCGATAAAGGCGTGGAACGGCGTCTATATGGGGGAGGCAGTAAAGACGTTGTATGGCGTGTATATGGAGATCGGACAATGGCGTTTGTATGTGGGAATCGATAAAGGCGTGGAACGGCGTCTATATGGGGGAGGCAGTAAAGACGTTGTATGGCGTGTATGTGGAGTAAAGGGTTAATTGTGAGAGATTGGACTAATATTTTGCAATAAATGTCTTTCAGATTTAAATTAGTTTATTTTGGGACTAATTCCAAATAGTTATGAGAGTCAATTTTCAGTAAGTCATTAGTAAGATACTGGTTGGCTGGTTTTGTACATAATGTATTTTAGTTACATGTAGATTAGAGTAGAGAAATGTCAGGAGCCATTTTCTCCTGCCAGAGGAGAATGTCACAGTTTGTAATTTATACATACCGGTAGGTCTTAACATATGTTTTTAAGGTGTCGTAAATGAAACAAATGCATTATCATCGCGCAGGCTTCAAACATCGGTTAGTTCATATTGATTTCATTAATCCGGTTGTTATATGTGTTCTAGTATAAGTAATTAATTGTATGGAAGACATTCGGCAATGTACGTCAATGACGGAAATAGCCGATGCTACCCATGCAATTTCGAGCAAATAGTCTGTGAACACATATCACATATTAAAGTTAGAGTTGTTTTGTATATGTCCAATCGTTGTGTCTGTTTTATGTGTATGAATGGATTATAGTATGAAAGAATTGATTGCATTGGTTGTTTAATAATAATCCGTTCACTGATGGGTATTTGGAATATCTTTCCTGGCAGTCAGGACAGAATTCTCTTACGAGATAGACGTTTTGTAATATTCAAATTACTCTGTATATACAGTGTATATAGAAATACAACAGACACTGTGGTAAGGAATTGTAAATGTACTATATGTATTCTAAACAATTGTTATGGAATAATGAAAACATTAAGGATTCAAGAAAGAAAACCTTCTTTTATAATGATTGGTTTAATAATGGAGTGCAATTCATTGAACATGTGTACGATTTTCGAAATAAAACATTTTACAATTTTCAAGTTTTTTCCAGACTTTATAATGTAAAAACCAGCGATTACCTTAAATACCAGACATTAATAAACAATATACCAAAGAAATGGAAAGATTATATGAAAACTGAAAATATGCTGTATAACCCACCAGCGCTATTACTTGATAAAATTCACACAATAAAGAAAGTGAATAAATTTATTTATATTTTGATCAAACCCGCAAAAAGAAAAAATCACTGCAAATGGGAATATGAAATTGAAAATTGAAAATTTTAATCCAAACTGGGATGATATATACACAAATTATTCTAATTATACAATTGACACAAAATTACGTGCATTTCAATACAAATACATAATGAGAATTATACCTAACAACTCGTTTCTGTTCAAATGTAAAATTATAGCTTCCAATCTCTGCCAATTTTGTAACATGATACAAATAGACATGTTTTGGAACTGTATTATTGTACAAGATTTTTGACAGACTTACAGAACTTTCTGAGCAATATATTTAACAATGTGTCAAATTTAACGTATACAAATATATCGTTTCTAAACATTACTTCCGACAGTAAAAGAATCGCAGAAAATATTCATTATATTATCTTGCTAGCAAAATATTTCATTTTCAAATGTAAATGTGCAAGCTTATTACCAACGTTGATAGATTTTAGACCATACGTTTTATGGAAACTAAATATAGAGGAGACAATTCCATTTATGAAAGGAAGCAATCGTAAATTTGAAATCCAATGGAGAGATTTTCTCAACTCCAATAACACTACTAGTGAGCATGCCTAGTTTTAACTTATGTTGTTGTTTTAATTAGGAATCCTTTCCGCAACACAAAAAAATTAATTCATTTGACAATTGTTAAAATCCAAATTCAGTCTCTTTGAACAACGCTTTATTGATGGAATAGTTAGTCTCAAGCTTATTTATTACAAAGCAAACTGTTGTATTAAACCATTTGTGTACAATTGTTGTTTGTGTATATAACTATGTAATATGTACAATTGTTTGAATAAAAAACATCGAAATTAAAAAAATATTTTTTGTGTGAGATCGATAATTTCCTGGTAATCCAGGGATCGCAGGTTTGATCCCCTGTCTGACCCTAATAAAATTAACAGTCTTTCAGATGGGATGTTAAACCGAGGTCTCATGTCGGTGCTTTACACCGTGTACGTAAAAGAACCAGAGGAGAGACTCTGGAATGGGTCTCTTTCTGTATCATTGCACTATTCTCCAAAAATCTAAAGTGACTAATCTCTTCAGGAGGCGTCGCTCATATGGGCAAACTGGTAGCGACTATAAATAAACGTAAAACACACCATCGATAATTATTATATTATAATTGATTTCTGTGTAAAACTAATACTATAACTGTTACATGTCTATCTTGTGTATATAACAACATCAACAAACAATACCTTTATTGCATTAAACATTCATACAATGTACATGTATACATGTATACATGTAGGTAACGACGTGGATTTACAAACGAGCAAGATGTTAATATACTCTCTGCTTATACTAATTTTAGTGTCTATATATGATTTACCCTAAACAATTTATATCCTTGATTTTGTACATCATATAGTTCCATTTTAGTAGTCATTCCCAATTTAATATTTTATTTATACACAGTTCTTCAGATTCACTCATAAGTTATGGTACCGTGAGTGGCATTCATCTCTACACAGATGTACCATGCAGACTGTACCGGTACAGAATATGAGCGACGCCTCCCAAAGAGATTAGTCATTTTAGATTTTTGGAGGATAGTGCAATGATACACAGAGAGATCCATTTCAGAGTCTCCTCTGGTTCTTTTACGTTGACGGTGTAAAGCACCGACACGAGACCTCGGTTTAACGTCCCATCTGAAAGACTGTTAATTTTATTAGGGTCAGACGGGGGATCGAACCTGCGATCCCTGGATTACCAGTCGAATAATTATCGATCTCACACAAACTCAAGGATCATCATTTTTCTGATAAAGATTTTGATTGGCGTTAATTAGTCGCTAATCCGTTGACTACTGATTGTGTGACATACAAACTTCAAAGGTTACAACTGTGTGGCATAATAACTTCAAAGGCCTGTAACTATCCTTTGTATTTGACTTTGTATACTTATCCTGTTACATAACATGGGCCACAGTTACTTACTCGATGTTTGGACAGGTACATGGTTGATTTTGATCATGAACAAACAACATACCAATAATGCGTGATATTTGGAAATCCATCAGTTTCATTGATTGTTATTCTCGGGAAATCCTGTTTTCATGAATATTCTTTCTCCTTGACCGTGCCTAGTTCCGATAACAGCACATGTTAGGTCTAAATCCAGCGTGTGACGTATACGTTTTCCACTTTCGATTTCAAGATATTTTCGCCTGCCGATTTCGGAAGTTTTTTAATTGTAACACTATGCTTTTCCGGGACCTATTGATTCCCGCGTGTTCAAAGTTTATTTTAATTCATTCCCGAGGGTGTTGACATATATAAATGTATTGGAAATTGACTTTTAAAAATGAACGCGTTAAAAGTCGTCTACATCAGAATCTCAACAAGGCGGTATTTGTCGTCTACATGGAGGAGTCGATAGACGCGGTATTTGTCGTCTGTATGGAGGAGTCGATAGACGCGGTATTTGTCGTCTGCATGTAGGAGTCGATAGACATGGTATTTGTCGTCTGCATGGAGGAGTTGATAGACGCGGTATTTGTCGTCTGCATGGAGGAGTCGATAGACGTGGTATTTGTCGTCTGCATGGAGGAGTCGATATACGCAGTATTTGTCGTCTGCATGGAGGAGTCGATAGACGCGGTATTTGTCGTCTATGTGGAGTAAAGGGTTAAGTGACATTTCTCTCCATGTCACAACCCCATTTTGAAGAGTAATAATAATTTGCTGGTGTTAAATTCCTCCGTTGCAAGTAACAATTATTGCTATGCCCCTATGTTAATTAGAATTTTGGTAATCAACATGATCCGTACATGCATTTTATAGGTTGGCCGAAAATAGTTCCATTTTTTGACACCATGTTGAAATAACAAGCGAGTGTAATTGTATTTATTTATTTATTCTAAACATATAGTTTGGACAATTGCATTAAATTTACTTAGTAATACCATATCAAATGCTTATAGCAAGAGACTGACTGGAAGCTATTCACCGAAAAAGTTGGCAGTTTCTTAAAGCAGCATTACATCGTAATAAAGATTGTTTTGGGTAAAATATAAATACTAATGTGTGTGTGTTTACAAAAATCGAAATAGTCGCTCAGAAACGATAAAAATTCCAATAAATTTAAACCGTCGTATACGCGAAATTGTTTATCAACACACGAAATGTAAACACGCACAGCGCGCATGCGTGAAACAACATAGGATGTAGAAAACAACGTATATATTTTGAACATGAAATACTATCTATCTATCTTCCTCTAATGTCGAACCCCTCGCGGGGATGTAGAAATGTCCCTAAAAGACTTAGCTAACAGAGGTATGAATCAACATATTGAGTAATTTAATTAAAACAGACAACGTGGAGCACATGAGGACGATGCATTCCGAATGTAAACAAGTGCGGACGATGCGTTCCGGTTGTAAACAAGTGCGTGACCGATCGACTCGGAAAGTCTTACTTTCGGTTTCGAGTTGGTTTTATTGCAAAAATACACTGTTTACCAAATGAACATAAGCATACAAAGTATAATGTTAGAATGTATAGCAGCATTGCTACCCATACGTAAAAATTGAATTTTTACAAATATATTTTATTTCATACGATGTAATGCTGCTTTAAAGAGGTTGTTGCAACAAGTACTGGAGCCTGCCAGGAAAGATGTTGTTAGGTAAACTGCCCGTCACTCAAATGGGCAACAGGTAATGACGTTAAATAAACTTAAATTAAAAAAAACCCAAAATGCCTTAGATGACCGAATACCGGTATATATAGGAGGCTGCTGTGTAAAAAAATGATTGCATATATACGAGACATATAATATAATAAGAAAACTGTTACACGAGGCTGTCATATATATAAGAAAGATGAAATACATACGAGGCTGCAATATATAAGAAAATTTGTATGCATACGAGGCTGTCATATCACTTCCAGATTGCAGTTCTATTTCAATCACCGTCGTGCCATCAATGTCCTTCTCTGTGCACATGGTCGAGTTCTTGCCACATACTTTACATGCCTGGTAGAAGCCATGTGGTCGCACACGCCCACAGTCATTACCGATAAACACCTGCAGAGTAGCTTCACCCGAGTGGCCAAATAGCTTAAATACAACAACAACAAATACTGTTCAAAACAATGCTTTTAGTCTGTATAATTAGTTAGGGCTTTGGATTTTTTTAGTTTTAAAAGTTTATAAACCAATCAAATGCCAGTATTCTCGATACAGCAACTCGATACTTCATCACAGTCGACGATCGAGCAAACTTTTATTTTTGCTATTATTTGCAAATGGACTACCATGCAAATTGATCAATATTGTGTGGATATTTTACCTCCAATGGCATGTCAAATGTCAAGTGTCCTAAATATGTTGTCAAATGTCAAGTGTCCTAAATATGTTGTCAAATGTCAAGTGTCCTAAATATGTTGTCAAATGTCAAGTGTCCTAAATATGTTGTCAAATGTCAAGTGTCCTAAATATGTTGTCAAATGTCAAGTGTCCTAAATATGTTGTCAAATGTCAAGTGTCCTAAATATGTTGTCAAATGTCAAGTGTCCTAAATATGTTGTCAAATGTCAAGTGTCCTAAATATGTTGTCAAAAAATATGCAAAGTGTTCAATTATAGGGTGGTTAATGATCAATACAATCCAACTTACTGTTAATTCAAGCAAAGAAACAGAATTATAGTAAGTATTTAATCCTATAAAAGACAAGACAAAACTTCAGTATCATAAGTTATTATGTTCTCACGAGTCACGCAACGTTATTATCCATTGTGGACGTTCTCACGAGTCACGCAACGTTATTATCCTAATCCACTTGAATACATACTAACAATAAATCTATCCATCAGTGTTCAAATTTTAGATAACAAATCAGCATCTACCCATCCTTAGTGGGGAATTTGTCACACGCTTGTTCAATTATCTCATACATAATAAACTGAGCTGGAATATCTTTCGGTTTTCATTTTTCCGTCGAATTTTCAGTCTCGCACAAATTTAAGATTTACAAATTCGTAAACCCGCGAAATCAGTTTGGTTGTCGGATTCACGAAACAAACCTCATGCGAATATAAAGTAATTTACAGCATATGCAAATTTGAAATTGCTGACAGCAATGTGGCCATCACAGGTAAATCAGTAACAAAATAAAAGAAACACCATTGACTATTGTATAGTCCGGGGCCTCTTTCTCAATGGATTTACTGATATTATGTTGTATCATTGGAAGGATTATTCGGTGAATTTATGCTAAATGGTACTGAATAATAGTATGTACATGGAAGCTAGGGGATATTTTCATCTTATTATATAATGCACTATAAGGGAATTATGCAAACTAGACCAGTGCTCATTCTAGGGGGTGCCATGGGCAAAATAGTCGCCCTAGGGACTCTGACTTCGCCCCCCCTGTGGGTCCCACTAAACACTGGCCATTGTAAAGCACGCCTTCTAAATGCTTTACAATCATTCTAAAATTACAACATACATTGGTACAACTTTCCCAAATATTCACCTTGACCTGAGGATAGCCCGAGCCACTTCTATTTTTCACCGAACCCCGGCTTCCTTCCGTCAGATACCGAGCCCTGTGTTGCTCCTCTGGCTGCTGAAGAATACGCAACTCATACCCGTGCAACTTCGTTGGAAATGCCTGGCTCAGAATGGGTTCCTTGGCTCTTCTTAAACGTTCCCTCTGTTGCTTTACCTAAACAAACGAAGATACAATCTGTGAACAATCCTGTAAACCCAGATATGCTAGTGTGTGTTTCGAGTTTATATATATCTGGCTGCCCAATGGCACTGTGAGGGACCAAAGATAGCTCACATGTTGAGGCTTGCCCCGATGTGTACCCTAACGACTTATTTTAAGATCAGATTTGATAAATGTTAATGAAAGCAGCTTAATGTTTAAACATAGTGAATTTGGACTTATATAATCTGCAGCTGTTATTTTGGTGGAGGTAAACCCTGACCTGCATGCCAGCTGGTATTTTGGTGGAGGTAAACCCTGACCTGCATGACAGCTGTTATTTTGGTGGAGGTAAACCCTGACCTGCATGCCAGCTGTTATTGGTTGAGGTAAACCCCGACCTGCATGCCAGCTGTTATTTTGGTGGAGGTAAACCCCGACTTGCATGCCAGCTGTTATTTTGGTGGAGGTAAACCCTGACCTGCATGCCAGCTGGTATTTTGGTGAAGGTAAACCCTGACCTGCATGCCAGCTGTTATTGGTGGAGGTAAACCCTGACCTGCATGCCAGCTGTTATTGGTGAAGGTAAACCCTGACCTGCATGCCAGCTGGTATTTTGGTGAAGGTAAACCCTGACCTGCATGCCAGCTGTTATTGGTGGAGGTAAACCCTGACCTGCATGCCAGCTGTTATTGGTGGAGGTAAACCCTGACCTGCATGCCAGCTGTTATTGGTGAAGGTAAACCCTGACCTGCATGCCAGCTGGTATTTTGGTGAAGGTAAACCCTGACCTTCTGCATGCCAGCAGTTATTTTGGTGAAGATAAACCCTGACCTGCATGCCAGCTGGTATTTTGGTGGAGGTAAACCCTGACCTGCATGCCAGCTGTTATTGGTGAAGGTAAATCCTGACCTGCATGCCAGCTGGTATTTTGGTGAAGGTAAACCCTGACCTGCATGCCAGCTGGTATTGGTGGAGGTAAACCCTGACCTGCATGCCAGCTGGTATTTTGGTGACGGTAAACCCTGACCTGCATGCCAGCTGGTATTTTGGTGGAGGTAAACCCTGACCTTCTGCATGCCAGCTGGTATTTTGGTGGAAGTAAACCCTGACCTTCTGCACGCCAGCTGTTATTGGTCGAGGTAAACCCTGACCTGCATGCCAGCTGGTATTTTGGTGGAGGTAAACCCTGACCTGCATGCCAGCTGGTATTTTGGTGGAGGTAAGCCCTGACCTGCATGCCAGCTGGTATTTTGGTGGAGGTAAACCCTGACCTGCATGCCAGCTGGTATTTTGGTGGAGGTAAACCCTGACCTGCATGCCAGCTGGTATTTTGGTGGAGGTAAACCCTGACCTGCATGCCAGCTGGTATTTTGGTGGAGGTAAACCCCGACCTGCATGCCAGCTGGACAGCTTCCTAATATGAACGAATTCAACAAACTCAATGGGATTCAAATCTACAGTGGTGAGGGGCAAGTGATTTGAAGTCGACAACTATAACCAATAATTAACCTGGCTAAGCTCCCCATCCAATCAACCAGGGCCGCCCTGTATCCATCACCGGACTCATATTTTACCCCGGGTTCACCATTTTAACAACTTTGAAAGAGCATTGTAAATCGACAAGCGGTAAGAATTCATGATAGAGATATATATGACACCTGGATATGAACGGGTTCATGGCATCAACAAATAAAATATTCCAAACAATTATGGATTGTTTCAAATGGTCACAGGGGCCTGAAAGGTCACTTGAGCCTGCAAATCCCAAAAATTCATAGAATTTTCAAATTTACCCCACAATCACAATGTTTTACTGTAAAATAAACCTGTTTTTACACTTATTTCATACAGTATGAAGAACGTTTTTGAAAATTAAGTGATCCTGATGTGGCCGTTTGGATACAAATAGTGGGGCTTGCTAAGCTTGACCAAAAATGTTGATTGGGTGGAGGAAAAACTCCTATCAAACAGTAAGTATTCATCATAGAGTAATATATAACCACTCAAAATGAAGAGCTTAATGTCCTCAACAAGATGAAATCTCCAGAAATTGATATATTAATATATTTTAAGGGCCACAATGATCAAAATTCACTGTACATTGCACGTCCCCACACATTTAACACATATAATATATAATTAAAATACAGTATTTTAATTTAAAAGAAATCTTTTTTCACGATTGATTCATAGAGACTAAATATACAATGTATATAATATCAAGGGAAGTATTAGTGAACAAATGAACATGTTATTGTTACCGGGGTCCGAAAAATGATTGCTTTGGAGAGGTCAACTATGCTTAAGATCGATATAAATATTTTTACGTGGACCTTTTTTCAACTATCATCAATTGACATGTCCATCAATGAGGATGTACACTCAACAAACTCCTAAACGGTCATCAGGTGTTTTACAGTATTAGGAGCAAACTAATAACCATATAATATTCATATGATCGTATTTGATGCATTTTTTATGCAATAAATTGTTGTATAATGATCTGGTATAAATTGCATTAAATGAGAATATTAAAATATTTATAATGTATGATTATTAGTTGGCTCCAAATGTTATAAAATACCGGGTGACTGATTAGGAATTTTGTTGAGTGTATGTGTCCATCTCATTTGCTATGAAGTACATTCTAGATATAAAAAAAAATTGTGTTAACTCAACAAATTCAGCATTGTTTGTAGGAAGTGTTTTGTTCCAGCAACTGCTAGTGAAATAGTTCAAGTTAATGCTGTATAATGGTGTCACTATCAGCAGCAACCTTCTTAAATGTTCTCTGTCGGCTTTCCACTTATCCTATGCCATTGGCAAATGTTTTGGTTTTGTTCTGAGTAAGTTTTCAATAATAGTATACCCTGTTATCCACAATACGTGAAGCTGATTCCTGAACAAGAGTGTCACACTTTTGCCAGGCAGTTAAACGTTCAGTCTTCACTTCCTCTGGTGTCACATCATTAATTTTGTGGACAGACTGAGTTCATCACCAGCATGGGAAATAAACTCCAAATCATTAGAATTCAGAGATAAGCGTTGATGCATCTTGCTAATCGCTCTTTCGACCATAGTAGCTGCATCTGTGTGATCCCAACCCTCCTTTACGTTCTCCAGTTAAGTACAAAGCATTGGATGGGTATCATCCAATAGTTGAGCTCTTTCATTGTATGTTAAGCACCACTGTTCCCTAATTGAATCTTGTGTTATGCTTACAATGCATCAACTTACGTTGGCTATTTTGTCAATATGCTCAAGAGCTTTGTCCATCGCCACTTGTCAATATGGCCTGCTTGATCTTTTGATCGAGAACCGCCCTGCCAAGAACTCCATGTGTACATCAGTGTCGGTACTTTCTAGTTGGTTCAGGTCTACAACGTAAACTGGACCCCAACAAGCATAAGTGGTGTGATTATAAAGTACAAACCATGGTAGCATATTTGCAAAATGTTCAAGGTATTGTTCCCAGTTTCCTTCCCGATCAGCACTAATGAATCCCATGAGGATTGAGATTATCTCCATGCAAAGTCTCTATACTTTCTTGCTCCGATATCACACTTGGAAGAATCCATGCACTGCTACTTGTATCAACTAGCATTTCAAACGACTTTGTCATCTCTTCAACTTTATGATTTACAAAGTGTGATATGACTTACTCAACATGTTCCTTGAGTTCTACACCAAATACTTTCCCATATTCCTTCGCCCAGAACAGAAACTTTGGTCACAGTATCCACCAAAGAGTTTCGAGAGTTCGTTTGTGACAACGCACAGCCTTGATGCTTCATATTGGGAGTCGCATTGTTCCCAAACATACCATCTTCAACCAATATATCACTCAGAGCCGATGCTTCTAGGTGCTGTCCTATGGCCTCCATAAAGTTCTTTGTAGCATGGAAACATTCAGTACATATGTCTTTATCCAAGCGAACTTTATCCAAGCAAATTCCTTTGTTTGCAACACAATACATGGTCAAAGGTTATAACTGTAGAGTGAAGTCCCAGCTTTTCAGACATCATATTGAACATAGGAATGCGTCTAAGGTAAAAAAATAAATTTTAAAGGTGGAATTTTAAAAGAATGATTTGGGATGTGTGGGTACAGGCTCTATAAATCAATTTCTGGATAGTTTGCATTGTTCAAGACTTGAAACCTTTCATTTGAAATGGTCATTTATTACTCTTCAACATTAACGAGGTACTCCCCAACGCCCATTGACGACATCTACTGAAGAAGGATAAAAGAACGAGCACAGCAGAGTGTAGAGTGCACCCAACTCAAACGATAAAAATACAGTATATATTATTCCTCACCTAAGGCCCGGAATGCAGGGAGTGACTGAACAATTAACTTGAATGTGTCAAAACAAACACGAGTGCTGGTAGACATTCAGGCAGCAATGAGGTTGTAGAAACGTCATCTCGTTACTATGACTAGTTGGAGTGCAGGATATGGTAAATACGAGATAGGCACCGCAACAAGTCCATGAAAACCTCCGTAAAGCAGAACCAACTCAGAGTGTTGGCTTCGTTGCTGTAAAGATGGCTAATGGAGAGATGAAATGATGGAAGATACCCTGTCTTGTTTATGTGGATTGAAGGGCTTGTTGGCAACAAATCTGGCCGCACTAACTATGATCTGTTCAATGTGCTTTAATTGGGTTTGTTGTTGTTCCATATTGGAGAAGAGTATTCTAACGTGAGGCGGACCATCACTTGATAACCTCTTTCTTTGACAGTAGATGACACAATTTCAAGCTAGGTTTAATAAACCCCAGTGGCTTTACCTGTAATGTTATCAACTCTATGATGAATACTTCCTGTTTTATATGAGTCTCTCCTTCCCCCACCTATACTCGACCTATCAACATGTTTGTTAATTGTAGTGAGAAAGGCCTGTTTCATAAACACATATCCATTATGTAGATGTATATAGTTCATGTTTCATAAACACATATCCATTATATAGATGTATATAGTTCATGTTTCATAAACACATATCCATTATGTAGATGTATATAGTTCATGTTTCATAAACACATATCTATTTATATGGCTAGTCTGACTTAACATTATCCAATCAGTGTAAATCATATTCCTAATACACAGTAATTCCTGTTACAATTTGTTTCTGTTCTCTCAAGTTAATGGTGTTCAGTGTTTTTATTAGGACAAATTTGGTTCTGTTATTGGGCTCCATTCCACTCGCGAAAAAGTATATATTTTCCCCTGATTTCTATCCAGCTGGTTTGTGGAAGGTCAGTGGTTCTACATGGATACCCGACCGTGCTTGACGGACTGCTCGGAGGGGCACCCAGGGTCTGCTTCCACCAATAATAGTTGGAGAGTTGCCATATGACCTACGCTGTTGGTTCGATGATAAAATCATAGACCCCCAAATCTAAACCGCTGGTAAAATCATAGACCCCCAAATCATAGACCCCCAAATCAAAACCGCTGGTAAAAACACAACCAATGCAAATTGTGCTTTTGGTTAGCGTTTTAGGTGACTAATCTGTGCTTACTAGGTGCTTGGTGTACTGGCAACTGTAGCATTGTTAAGCGTCTTTTCACATTGATTAATTATTGAAAATACCGGTATTGCTTGTAGTGTATTAAAGCGACATTACATCGCAAAATGGCAAAAATGCATTGTTTACGAATAAATATCATACTTTTACTCTACTTTACTGTGTTTGTGGTCTACAACTCTCAACAAGTATGATTCCATTTAACTGTAAACAGTCAGTCATGCTCCTGAATTGACGGTTGTTTGTTATTGGAGTCTATGCTAAATGCTACTGTCCTTTATAGAGATAATTTTAAAAAGATAAAAATAAATATGCATAGGCACAAATCCTGAGATATAACAGTGCATATGTACAATGAATACTATTCGGGATACACAATTTTTATTACCTTATTTACATTATTTTGTTATGTGGTTTTGGCAGGCACTCGCATATAAGACGGGTTCATAAAATGAACTCCAGACCAAGTATAAATTGCATGTTTGGCCAGTGCAAGTTGAAGAAATGTTCAGGGTCAGAACTCCAGACCAAGTATAAATTGCATGTTTGGCCAGTGTAAGTTGAAGAAATGTTCAGGGTCAGAACTCCAGACCAAGTATAAATTGCATGTTTGGCCAGTGTAAGTTGAAGAAATGTTCAGGGTCAGAACTCCAGACCAAGTATAAATTGCATGTTTGGCCAGTGTAAGTTGAAGAAATGTTCAGGGTCAGAACTCCAGACCAAGTATAAATTGCATGTTTGGCCAGTGTAAGTTGAAGAAATGTTCAGGGTCAGAACTCCAGACCAAGTATAAATTGCATGTTTGGCCAGTGTAAGTTGAAGAAATGTTCAGGGTCAGAACTCCAGACCAAGTATAAATTGCATGTTTGGCCAGTGAAAGTTGAAGAAATGTTCAGGGTCAGAACTCCAGACCAAGTATAAATTGCATGTTTGGCCAGTGTAAGTTGAAGACATGTTCAGGGTCAGAGAACGTTTTTTCTAAAACATAATTATGGATACCATAACGGTAAGTTTTTGTATAAAATATGGATGGCTACGTATCGTATTCGAATATACAATTAGCAATTTCATTGTATTTGTTCTCAAATAAAATGTTACTGTATATAATGCATATAACAAATATAACACAAATGAATGGTCCCATGCAGACACGGAGGTGCGAACAATTGTCGCGATTTGTCTCTATGCAACAATTGACAGATGTTGACAGTTTGCTCATAATTACATCACCTTTCCTGTGCTACAAATTGAGTAATCGGATCTGTAGCCCAGTGGTAACACGATGGACTGGTAATCCAGGGATCGCAGGTTCGATCCTCCATCTGACCCTAATAAAATTAACAAGCTTTCAGATGGGACGTTAAACCGAGGTCTTATGTCGGTGCTTTACACTGTGCACGTAAAAGAACCAGAGGAGACTCTGGAATGGGTCTCTGTCTGTATCATGCACTATCCTCCAAAAATCTAAAATTACTAATCTCATTAGGAGTCGCTCATATTGTTGGCAACCGGTAGCGACGGTAAATAAACATAAAAAACACACAAATTGAGTAATACAGACTAATTGACGGACACAAGCAGAGAATAATAATTGTTACCCTTGTCAGTGAAAAACTGTCCCACATGAAGCTTCAATGTGCCCTTGAACGTGTATTTTTACATGAAAAGGGCGCTCAAGAAATCTGGTATAATAATAATGTTTATAAATATATGTTTAACAAAAGTCCATGCCGTGTTGGGTTGGGTCACTTTAACCTATAAATGCTTATATTGGAGTTTATTCTGCAAATAGATGGATGGCTATGTGACATTTGACATGTCTACATACATGATCTGGCCTTCAAGGATAAAATTACATCGTTCAGCATTTCACCTTGTAAATATCTATACATTTATCAATACGACAATAACTACCTAAAAGTTGGCTCAATATGTTTTTATTTACTGTTGCATAATATTCATACAAATGATTTATGATCTCATCTAAAATAAATGTGTTTGAATAAAATATAAAAAAACAGGCTAATTATATTTGATTATAAATGGGATAAAAAAAAATTCAATAAAACGGAATCTGGTGGACCAAAAAAAAAAGAAGCTTAAATTGCCGAATAGCTAATTTTGACCTCAGAAATTTGGGGTTGACTTATAAGACAGGTCCCCAAGTCTAATTATGGGGATAAAATTCTTGTCTTATAGGCGAGTATAGACGGTCTACGATGCTTCTTTATTACGGTAGTTGAAACAAAATATACCATATAACAGGAAATTGCATTCTGTAGAAATTTC
This sequence comes from Archivesica marissinica, assembly GCA_014843695.1. NCBI lineage: Eukaryota > Metazoa > Mollusca > Bivalvia > Venerida > Vesicomyidae > Archivesica > Archivesica marissinica. The sequence continues at coordinate 39,821,087 of CM026395.1, forward strand.
TTATTTCACTGATGTAGTGTCGCTGTAAATTGACTAATAGGAAAACCACTAGCATCCCTCATCCTCGATGCAATTTACTGAAGGTCAGCCCTATTCCCCTAAAAGTGAAAAAACACTGGTGTTCATCTAACTGATTATGCTAGCACTAGTGGATCTAGGCCACCCCCCTTCCCTAAAATCTGTCCAGAATAGGTTCAATACACTCTTAGAATGTATACATTTGTAATATGTTTAAAAACATCTGTCGATTCCCATTTGAGGCAATACTTCAATTCATATTAAATGAAACATAACCATAGATATCACTACATCTATATAAAATGTAATAGAAAAGTTCATAATTACATTGGTGTACACTGTGCTTGCCACACTATGGGGAAGAGTTTGTGGGGTTTTAAACGGCTGTTCCACAAGAGATGGCAAAGGTGGCGAGACTTGGCTGAAATAATAATAAACAAAGCTATTTAATAACATACACATGCTTACTGTCGTACATTGAGGTCTACAAACTCTCAACAATGAACGTAGGATTTCCTACACCGGTCAGCAACGCTCCTGTATTCACATGGTTATACTAAATGCTTGATACTAACATTTAGAGGTAATTTATATCTGATCATGGGAAAAATAAATATACACAGGCACAACTGTGAGATATAGAAGTAAATCTGCACAATAAATGTTGTTATTCATGATCAGGGCCTGCACTGGCTTTTATTTTTATTTTTTTGCCATTTGTTTAGCCAATCACGGCTTGCGTGCTGCTGATTCTAATGATGTGGTTGTTTGCAGTTCTATGAAAGATCAAAATATTTTGATGAAATAGTAATTGCAGTTATTTGCATACTTGTGTACTAATTGAGACATCTTGTTCAAATGTGGACCTTTTATTCCCAGACCAACACAGTCAGTGATTATATTTCTTCGCAGGACAAACTGCATTTTCACAGTCGTCGAATATGTATCTTAAATAATAATAAAACAGAAACTTCACATCTCTCATCTGGTGGATTTTATTCTAATTTGGGAATGGCAGTCAGAAAATACCACTATTTAATTGAAAATGACGATTGAAGAGTCGATGCCAATTATATTAGTGGTGAATGGATTATATTTAGCAACGGTTAATTAAGTTGTCAGAAGTCGTGTATTGTCATAATTCTGTATGTGACACATAGAAACTAACTGGTATAACGAGAAATTGTGTAGTGATTTGGGTGTGAAAAGACCATTTAAAATTTTTTTAAAATGATGCAAAGAACATTGATGGTTCCTGGAATGCAAGAATGTGACCAAAATATATTGATTCTGGTCATATTTCTTGAAAAAAGATTTTGAAATCGAGACGAAAACTGTTTTCGCCGTAGACCGGAGTCTGATTGCCATTTAAATGTTATATCTTTGAATGATCATATAACACAACTCTACTATGGACATTTGGAATTGATGTAAGGCACATTTGGAAGTAATCGGGAACATTTAATATGAGAACAGAATATGGTGGCGGAATTTATGAATGGTTAAACTGCGGACCGACTACAGTACACATCAGGAGGAAAACTCAAAAATGCCGGAACAGGGCAATTTGACTTGGCGCGGAATTTCATGATGGAACTCCTAACGCCACAATTTCCACGGAAATTGCCGTGATATTTTGCAGTGATTTGTTGTGTTGAGCGGGCTGCGGCATTTTCTTTTATTTACATTTGTGCACAACAATTATACTGGTGATCGTTTCTCAATTAAATTAGGATTATCGAAGTTCAATTTGCATAATTATCCATCATCTTTTCAACGTATGATCAAATGTGCTGCCTGTGCGTAATTATAAATAATATTGATGATTTATGTGTTCCCATTTAATTGCGTAGTATAAAACACTTTCATTATCCCAAAGGTGTAACGACAGACGGATATGTAGTCCAGTGGTAACACGCTGGACTGGTAATGCAGGGATCTCGATCCCACGTCTGACCCTAATAAAATTAACAGTCTTTCAGATGGGACATTATACCAAGGTCTCGTGTCGGTGCTTTACACCGTGCACGTAAAAGAACCAGAGGAGACTCTGGAATGGGTCTCTCTCTGTATCATTGCACTATCCTCCAAACATATAAAATGACTAATCTCTTCAGGAGGCGTCGCTCATATGGGCAACCGGTAGCGAATATAAATAAACGTAAAACAAACAAACAAAAGGTGTAACTTATTAGCTCAGTATAATCCGCAAATTAACAATGATCGTAGATTGTTGCTTCCATTATGAACAAAATGAAATGTTGAAAAGTAAGAAGCCGATTATAAATGTTTCTGTCAGCCCCGGATGATAAACGTGTTTGCGTAAATTAGTTGCTAAATCTGTGTCATCGTTCAAACAATGTTTATTATGGCCCATGAACATGTGCTAATGGGTTATAAAGTACTATTTACGTACCTGTATTCTCCGATAAAATAACTAATACACTTCTGGAGGCATCGCCAAGTTTATACGTAGCGAGAAAATCCCAAATGGAAATTTGCATCAAACGCATGCGTAGCTCATGTCAATGACCTGTCTTCCGTTGAAACAGTGAGTATCTTATGTAACTAACATCTTGAATGCTATGTGCTGGCGGGCGTGACAAATTGCATGCGATTTTCGAAACTGAATGAACTGCTGTACACAGCTGTACGTTCTAATCCCACTGGATGGGGGGGGGGGTAGTGGTGTCGAATGATTTCTTCATGTCAAGAAGCTATCCTGCTGGTTTGTGTTAGGTCGAGGGGGGGTAGTGGTGTCGAATGATTTCTTCATGTCAAGAAGCTATCCTGCTGGTTTGTGTTAGGTCGAGGGGGGGTAGTGGTGTCGAATGATTTCTTCATGTCAAGAAGCTATCCTGCTGGTTTGTTTTAGGTCGAGGGGGGGTAGTGGTGTCGAATGATTTCTTCATGTCAAGAAGCTATCCTGCTGGTTTGTGTTAGGTCGAGGGGGGGTAGTGGTGTCGAATGATTTCTTCATGTCAAGAAGCTATCCTGCTGGTTTGTGTTAGGTCGAGGGGGGGTAGTGGTGTCGAATGATTTCTTCATGTCAAGAAGCTATCCTGCTGGTTTGTGTTAGGTCGAGGGGGGGTAGTGGTGTCGAATGATTTCTTCATGTCAAGAAGCTATCCTGCTGGTTTGTGTTAGGTCGAGGGGGGGTAGTGGTGTCCAATGATTTCTTCATGTCAAGAAGCTATCCTGCTGGTTTGTGTTAGGTCGATTGTTCCACATGGTGCACGTTGTGCCTGAAATACTATTTGGCGGGTACCCGGGGTCTTACTCTCATAATAATAACTGGATGGTCACCATATCATCTAAGGCACCGATGCGACTTTAAGCCCACAAAACAATCTAGATGTAATCTTAACTATTAAATTTACTCCACGACACTATGGTAATTGAAATGACAACTTACCATCCCCATTGATCTCGCTCGACCATATGGTTTGCCAGCGGCTCAATAATTACCATTTGATCTTTTGTGTGCGTTTACGTTTATTTATCGTCGCTACTGGTTGCCCATATGAGCGACTCCTCCTGAAGAGATTAGTCATTTTAGAATTTTGGAGGATAGTGCATATATGACACTGTATATTCCAAAGTTTTAGTACTGCATTAATGGTGTTTATTGGTTTCAGGGGATTAATCCGATCTTGTATATTGTAGGGGGGAATTACCAATTAGCATATAAGATATGGATTGGCCGTAATTCGTAATGTACGCACCAATTTTAAAGCAAACGTATCGCACAATAGAGAACAATGTGTGAACATGTGTGTCAAGTTGATCTTATTTTATCCAAAGATCTGTATTATGTGGAGCAGTTTACATGAATGTGTAAGTAAATTCATATTTTTTCATATTGTAAGCGGTGTGTCCGAATGCACAAAATTTCAATACATTTTCCATGACATTGTCCATCTTACCTCCAGCACTGTTGAAAACTGAATTTAAACTATATAGAGTTATCCCAAGTGATAAAATGTGACCTTTATAATTTATCATGATTGTGGTGATCATCGTTGGTAGACGTGATCCGTAAATATAGAATAGATACTTCAGCAAATTCAGCAAAAAATGGTCCGCGAATTAGCGACAAACAGTTTGCAGTTGACAATATCCACTCGCTGCGAGATTTGCCCCGACAGCGCCGACGCCGTGAGGTTGTCAGTAGTCAGATAGTACATACATTGTAGTTATCTTAAGATATCTGCAATAAACTGCTGATAAATCAACTCAATTAAATTCAATATTTATTCTCATTCAATCATGATTCAAAGTAGATGTTAGAGGATAGTGCAGGGATATGTACAGACATATATGTTAGAGGATAGTGCAGGGATATGTACAGACAGAGAATCACATGATTCAAAGTAGATGTTAGAGGATAGTGCAGGGATATGTACAGACAGAGAATCACATTATTCAAAGTAGATGTTAGAGGATAGTGCAGGGATATGTATAGACAGAGAATCACATGATTCAAAGTAGATGTTGGAGGATAGTGCAGGGATATTTACAGACAGAGAATCACATGATTCAACGTAGATGTTAGAGGATAGTGTAGGGATATTTACAGACAGAGAACAACCCAGATGTTAGAGGATAGTGCATGTATATGTACAGACAGCGAATCACATGATTCAAAGTAGATGTTAGAGGATAATGCAGGGATATGTACAGACAGAGAACCACCCATATGTTAGAGGATAGTGCAGGGATATGTACAGACAGAGAATCACATGATTCCAAGTAGATGTTGGAGGATAGTGCAGGGATATGTACAGACAGAGAATCACATGATTCAAAGTAGATGTTAGAGGATAGTGCAGGGATATGTACAGACAGAGAATCACACGATTCAAAGTAGATGTTAGAGGATAGTGCAGGGATATGTACAGACATGGAACCACATGATTCAAAGTAGATGTTGGAGGATAGTGCAGGGATATGTACAGACAGAGAATCACATGATTCAAAGTAGATGTTAGAGGATAGTGCAGGGATATGTACAGACAGAGAATCACACAATTCAAAGTAGATGCTAGAGGATAGTGCAGGGATATGTACAGACAGAGAACCACCCATATGGTAGAGGATAGTGCAGGGATATGTACAGACAGAGAATCACATGATTCAAAGTAGATGTTGGAGGATAGTGCAGGGATATGTACAGACAGAGAATCACATTATTCAAAGTAGATGTTAGAGGATAGTGCAGGGATATGTACAGACAGAGAATCACACGATTCAACGTAGATGTTAAGAGGATATTGCAGGGATATGTACAGACAGGGAACCACATGATTCAAAGTAGATGTTGGAGGATAGTGCAGGGATATGTACAGACAGAGAATCACATGATTCAAAGTAGATGTTAGAGGATAATGCAGGGATATGTACAGACAGAATCACATGATTCAAAGTAGATGTTGGAGGATAGTGCAGGGATATTAAAAGACAGAATCACATGATTCAACGTATATGTTAGAGGATAGTGCAGGGATATTTACAGACAGAGAACAACCCATATGTTAGAGGATAGTGCACGTATATGTACAGACAGAGAATCACATGATTCAAAGTAGATGTTAGAGGATAATGCAGGGATATGTACAGACAGAGAATCACCCATATGTTAGAGGATAGTGCAGGATATGTACAGACAGAGAATCACATGATTCAAAGTAGATGTTGGAGGATAGTGCAGGGATATGTACAGACAGAGAATCACATGATTCAAAGTAGATGTTGGAGGATAGTGCAGGGATATGTACAGACAGAGAATCACACGATTCAAAGTAGATGCTAGAGGATAGTGCAGTGATATGTACAGACAGAGAACCACCCATATGTTAGAGGATAGTGCAGGGATATGTACAGACAGAGAATCACATGATTCAAAGTAGATGTTGGAGGATAGTGCAGGGATATGTACAGACAGAGAATCACATTATTCAAAGTAGATGTTAGAGGATAGTGCAGGGATATGTACAGACAGAGAATCACACGATTCAAAGTAGATGTTAGAGGATAGTGCAGGGATATGTACAGACAGAGAATCACACGATTCAAAGTAGATGTTAGAGGATAGTGCAGGGATATGTACAGACATGGAACCACATGATTCAAAGTAGATGTTGGAGGATAGTGCATGGATATGTACAGACAGAGAATCACATGATTCAAAGTAGATGTTAGAGGATAATGCAGGGATATGTACAGACAGAATCACATTATTCAAAGTAGATGTTGGAGGATAGTGCAGGGATATTTACAGACATAATCACATGATTCAACGTATATGTTAGAGGATAGTGCAGGGATATTTACAGACAGAGAACAACCCAGATGTTAGAGGATAGTGCATGTATATGTACAGACAGAGAATCACATGATTCAAAGTAGATGTTAGAGGATAATGCAGGGATATGTACAGACAGAGAACCACCCATATGTTAGAGGATAGTGCAGGATATGTACAGACAGAGAATCACATGATTCAAAGTAGATGTTGGAGGATAGTGCAGGGATATGTACAGACAGAGAATCACATGATTCAAAGTAGATGTTGGAGGATAGTGCAGGGATATGTACAGACAGAGAATCACACGATTCAAAGTAGATGCTAGAGGATAGTGCAGTGATATGTACAGACAGAGATCCACCCATATGTTAGAGGATAGTGCAGGGATATGTACAGACAGAGACTCACATGATTCAAAGTAGATGTTGGAGGATAGTGCAGGGATATGTACAGACAGAGAATCACATTATTCAAAGTAGATGTTAGAGGATAGTGTAGGGATATGTACAGACAGAGAATCACACGATTCAAAGTAGATGTTAGAGGATAGTGCAGGGATATGTACAGACAGGGAACCACATGATTCAAAGTATATGTTGGAGGATAGTGCAGGGATATGTACAGACAGAGAATCACATGATTCAAAGTAGATGTTAGAGGATAGTGCAGGGATATGTACAGACAGAGAATCACACGATTCAAAGTAGATGTTAGAGGATAGTGCAGGGATATGTACAGACATGGAACCACATGATTCAAAGTAGATGTTGGAGGATAGTGCAGGGATATGTACAGACAGAGAATCACATGATTCAAAGTAGATGTTAGAGGATAGTGCAGGGATATGTACATACAGAGAATCACACGATTCAAAGTAGATGCTAGAGGATAGTGCAGTGATATATACAGACAGAGAACCACCCATATGTTAGAGGATAGTGCATGTATATGTACAGACAGAGAATCACATGATTCAAAGTAGATGTTAGAGGATAATGCAGGGATATGTACAGACAGAGAACCACCCATATGTTAGAGGATAGTGCAGGATATGTACAGACAGAGAATCACATGATTCAAAGTAGATGTTGGAGGATAGTGCAGGGATATGTACAGACAGAGAATCACATTATTCAAAGTAGATGTTGGAGGATAGTGCAGGGATATGTACAGACAGAGAATCACACGATTCAAAGTAGATGCTAGAGGATAGTGCAGTGATATGTACAGACAGAGATCCACCCATATGTTAGAGGATAGTGCAGGGATATGTACAGACAGAGACTCACATGATTCAAAGTAGATGTTGGAGGATAGTGCAGGGATATGTACAGACAGAGAATCACATTATTCAAAGTAGATGTTAGAGGATAGTGTAGGGATATGTACAGACAGAGAATCACACGATTCAAAGTAGATGTTAGAGGATAGTGCAGGGATATGTACAGACAGGGAACCACATGATTCAAAGTATATGTTGGAGGATAGTGCAGGGATATGTACAGACAGAGAATCACATGATTCAAAGTAGATGTTAGAGGATAGTGCAGGGATATGTACAGACAGAGAATCACACGATTCAAAGTAGATGTTAGAGGATAGTGCAGGGATATGTACAGACATGGAACCACATGATTCAAAGTAGATGTTGGAGGATAGTGCAGGGATATGTACAGACAGAGAATCACATGATTCAAAGTAGATGTTAGAGGATAGTGCAGGGATATGTACATACAGAGAATCACACGATTCAAAGTAGATGCTAGAGGATAGTGCAGTGATATATACAGACAGAGAACCACCCATATGTTAGAGGATAGTGCAGGGATATGTACAGACAGAGAATCACATGATTCAAAGTAGATGTTGGAGGATAGTGTAGGGATATGCACAGACAGAGAATCACATTATTCAAAGTAGATGTTAGAGGATAGTGCAGGGATATGTACAGACAGAGAATCACACGATTCAAAGTAGATGTTAGAGGATAGTGCAGGGATATGTACAGACAGGGAACCACATGATTCAAAGTAGATGTTGGAGGATAGTGCAGGGATATGTACAGACAGAGAATCACATGATTCAAAGTAGATGTTAGAGGATAGTGCAGGGATATGTACAGACAGAGAATCACACGATTCAAAGTAGATGCTAGAGGATAGTGCAGGGATATGTACAGACAGAGAACCACATGATTCAAAGTAGATGTTGGAGGATAGATAGTGCAGGGATATGTACAGACAGAGAATTACATTATTCAAAGTAGATGTTGGAGGATAGTGCAGGGATATGTACAGACAGAGAATCACATGATTCAAAGTAGATGTTAGAGGATAGTGCAGGGATATGTACAGACAGAGAATCACATGATTCAAAGTAGATGTTAGAGGATAGTGCAGGGATATGTACAGACAGAGAATCACACGATTCAAAGTAGATGCTAGAGGATAGTGCAGGGATATGTACAGACAGAGAACCACATGATTCAAAGTAGATGTTGGAGGATAGATAGTGCAGGGATATGTACAGACAGAGAATTACATTATTCAAAGTAGATGTTGGAGGATAGTGCAGGGATATGTACAGACAGAGAATCACATGATTCAAAGTAGATGTTAGAGGATAGTGCAGGGATATGTACAGACAGAGAACCACATGATTCAAAGTAGATGTTGGAGGATAGTGCAGGGATATGTACAGACAAAGAATCACCCAGATTCTCCTCTGGTTCTTTTACATGTACTTACACAATGTAAAGCACCGACACAAAACCTTGGGTTAAAATCTTATTCGACCGACTATGATATGAGTCATTATAGCATAGTGTTGCCTATTTTATTATGTAGTACATTTTAAAACAACAGTAAGTCACAACAAACTATTAATTATTCTAACACGACCCAGCTAATAACATACATACTTGTAGAGTAAAATCTACCTCGGATTATTCTGCGATATACCTACCTTGAACTATGCTGCGAGCGCATCATGTTTTGGCTATTCCATTTATACAATGCGTGTAAAGTTTTATGAATGAAAGTCACGTGATGTTTGTAAATACAACCGTGGGAATTCGCGGAAGTGAGCTATTTTTAGAATCAGATAATCTCTTGTCCGTCTTGTTTTTCTGTTAAGTAACGTTTCAGTTACTATTCTGTACAGTTTTATTTGACAAAATAAATAAAATTATTGATCAGTTACAACTTTTGTTCATTTATGCACTAGATTGATATTTTCCATAAAAAATAACTTCATCACCCCTTACGCGGGAGGAAATTTCGAAAGCCAAATGCACGGTGTTTGAAGAAAATACTCCTTTCTCATCTAAAATGATTAGAAGTAAGGCGTGTTAGAATCGAAATAATAAGTATCATTCGGCCTTCGTGATATATTTCTATGCATAAGAACTTCATAACTCGGGTTATTCTGCGATATACCACGGTTGAAACTTATTATTTCTTAAATATTATCAATGTTTAATTGTCAGCTTGTTTCAAATTCCGGGTATACGCCCGTATAAGTTACTGTCTAAACCTGTCAGCAAATAATACTGTCACATGTTGTTTAATAATGGCGGCCTTGGGAATGGGGAAAACGAATTGTTATCGATCAGGATGGGGCTTTTAGCAATTTTTTTCGGTATATCTGTTGGGCAAGCGAGTTGCTAGCACTGGTTATGGCGATATCTGGTTGATATGTAACAGATACAGATATTTAGTATTATGAAGTTTTGTGTTGACCGCAAATCTGCAAAATATAACCCAACCAGAATGGGGTTAAAATATGCACAATTAGATATCATACTGATGCTTCATGCCAAGCTTGGTGAAAATGCAACAAGGGCTTTGTAAAGCAAGGACAAGCGATATGTTGCAATGACAGTACACCATAAATCATGCAACCGGAACACAATAACAATATGAACAACTGGACATAATACTTGATGGCAAGTTTGGTGCAAATCCAACATTGGGTTTTGGAGATGAAACGTGGATAAGCTTTATATTATCAACATGTTCGAATCACCGTCAATCCGCAAAAGAATCATCCAACAGCAACGGGTGTACAATAGTACAGTACAAATAGGACATTGGGGTAGGGAAACAGAAATGGAAATAATGGTTTTGTTATGTCAAAAGCATGTGTAATGACACCATAAAAAAAAATTCTCAACTCGTGTAAATAATTTCTTTTTGCAATTTTTACCAGGAATTTCTGGAATTAATTTTTCTACAAAATATGATGGTAAGCATTTTTGATTTAGAGTTTGGAAGTAATGAATATAATATATCTGTTACATATCAACCAGATATCACCATAACCAGTGCTAGCAACTAAAAGCCCCATCCTGATCGATAACAATTCGTTTTCCCCGTTCCCAAGGCCACCATTATTTTGTTTAATGTGACCGGAACTACAAGCAAGCGCTTGCCGGACCAAGATCACTTCCTCTTTCTTCGGTACATTGTATGAACAACACGTGTTTTCACGTCTGGGAAGTTTGTATACGTTACTGAAGGTTTCTCTTTGCCTAACGGTTACTGAAATGCTAAATTATTATTTTTATTCACTCTTTCGTCTAGTATTACTTACGACCGTGCATTATTTGTGTTGTATTGTTGTTTGTTGTATTGCATACTCCTCTGTAGTTTGTGTGCCACCATGTCTCTTTCCAGGAAGTGTCCTGGTAACGGGGATCGGGGGTGTGCTAAGTTCCTCCCTAATTGGGATGTTCACCCTCTGTGCAGGGACTACCTTTCCTGCACACAGGAGTCTACATGCGAGGTATGTATAGAGTGGTCTGGTACTCTAAGGTCTAAACACCAGAAAGCACTAGACAGGGCCACGGTAAAAAAGGCGGCTGTATCTAGGAGTCTCTCCGCCGAGGACTCTAGGGTCCTGAGTCACACAACTGTAGCCAATAACTCAGTTAGACTCGTGGGCCCAGCACTAGCTGTGGGGTTAGATCTCCTACCCGGAGATCTACTCCACACAGGGCGACTTCACCACGCCGGAGGAGTAAGGCTCATACCCTTTCTTCACCGGGTACCTCTGGTACTGATAGTGACTCTTCCGGGAGCCATAGTGGTGGTTTCAGTCGCTCACCTAGTGCAGGTAGTAAGCGTTCTTTGTCGAGGCATAGATCGCGAAGCTACCGTAGCCATGGTCGTCGTTCACGTTCTCACGAGCGTGATAGACGCCATAGGTCAAGCCATCGACCTACACATGGCCGTAGGGATGACTCATCGTATTGCCACAGGCATCAACATGATCATTCTATTGGCCGTTCTAGATCTTGCAGCAGGTCTAGGACTCACTATCCTAGAGGACATACGTCTTCACCGTCTAGCACTCCCTTTTCAGGGTTTTCGGCTGTAGACAAGGATAGAAGAGTTCCAGATCTGAGCGGGCTGAACAGTGATCAACTGACGACTTTGTCTCAGTTGATCGGGTTGGTTCATGCCAACAGTGTACCATCAGAGGCCTTGCAAACCAGGCCTTCTGTTGTCTCCACCACGGTCCCTGATCCTGATCCTTACGACGTAGAGGAGTCAGAATCATACCCCACGGTTAAGCTAGGCTTGGGTCCCTTGGCTTCTCAGGTAGCTAGGGATACCCATGGCCCATCGGTCTATGTGACTAGCCAGGGGCCCTTGGGCTCCATGGCTACCACAGTTGACCATGGGACAATGCTGAACCACGGCACGATGGATTCCATTACCATACACCCCGAGCCTGGGGAGACTATTGGTAATGATTCTGAGGTGGATGAAGTGGAAGAGAACAGACTTCCACCCACCTATGACGAAGCCATTGGTATGCTTCGAGACCGGCTTGGTTCTACCATCTGCCCTCCTTTGCCTATTCCAAGGGTCAAAGTTGGCGCCTCTGCCGTGGACTTTTTCAAGGCCAACCAACAGTCACCACCTGCGTCAGCGCTCCCTCAGTGTAGGAGAGTGCAGACGTGTCTGGAAGACCTTACTTCCAGAATTCAGGGTGAGGGAGTAGAGCAGGGCAAGGCCTTGCCTTTTCTCCCAAAAGCTTTACCAGTCAGTAAATTCCCGTCACTCAGTAAACCGAAGGTTTTTCAACCTCATTCGTATGAGGTCCAAGAACGTCTACTTGTGATCGAGCCTCCTCCTATCAATCCTTCTTTCCGAGAAGTAGTGAAGCAGGGTAGCGCTCTTCCTACTTCTCAGGTAGTCACCTTTCCGACTCTTGAGGGATGGGAGCGATTGACAGTCTCGCATTCAGAACTGTTTCTGTGCAGAGTTTTGTCTGCTCTCTCGGAGCCTCCTTCAGAGGAAAGGCAACGAGAAATTACTAAGTATCTACAGGTGATGGCAACTGCCCAGTCCCACACCTTGGTGATACTGACCCGGCTTACAGCTGGACCCACTCTCGCTAGGAGAGATGCGTATTCTAAATCTTGTTTAGACGAGTCGGTCATATCCTCCCTGCGTGTGCAGCCCATTGAGTGTCACACTCTATTTGGGCCGCAATTACTTGGCGCTGTTCAGTCTTACAAGGACGACATTGCGCACACAAGTCATTGCAGAGGGCAGCTGCTGCACCGGTACCTAAACCAAGGGTGTCTAAGTCCAAGGTTAATCCTTCTATTCACCCTGTGGCCAAGGTATCGTCCGTCACATTGCCCATGGGCAGCGTCCCTCCTTTGCCAAGTCTGGCTGTATCTAAGCCTACTTTTAAAAAGAAGGCTAGCCAGGCGAAGCGTGGGCGGAAGGGTAGTCAGAGATAGGGATGCCCACTCCGTCTCCCAGGCCTCAGTGCAACCTTTGACCATACTCAATGGCATCAGGTTGCCCATTCCAAAACCGGAAATTCCCACTGGTGGAAGGCTTCGGTTTTTCTCCAAGGCCTGGGAGAAAATAACTTCGGATGCATGGACACGTTCAGTTATCCGGAGTGGGTATCGAATTCAGTTTCGTGTCCGTCCCAGACTTCGAAGACTACCCCTGAGTCATATGGAAACCACCGCGTCGAACCAGAAGCTTCGGGTTCTCCAGAACGAGATAAAGGTCATGCTTCGGAAACAAGCCATAGAACGGGTAACCGATCGGCACAACCCGTCAAGCTTTTTCAGCAGGCTATTTCTTGTTCGCAAGAAGAAGGGAGGTTGGCGACCCATTATCAACCTTTCCCAATTGAACAGGTCGATATTGTCCCCACACTTCAAGATGGAGACTTTAGAAAAAGTCAGACTATCTTTGAACCAGGGAGACTGGGTCACGTCTTTGGACCTGAAGGATGCCTACTTCCATATAGCTATCCACCCCAGGTCCAGACACTACCTTCGATTTGCGTTTCAAGGGGTGGTGTACCAGCTTCGGGCGCTTCCATTCGGCCTTTGTACGGCTCCCTATGTGTTCACTCGAGTAGTAAAGGCCATGCTCCGCTTTATTCATCAGCGGGGCATTCGGCTGCACGCTTACCTGGACGATTGGCTTCAGCAACCCACATGTGATTGGTTCCTACAACCCACATGCGAATAGTCATGTCACATACTCTTCGCATGGGGTTCATTCCCAATTGGGAAAAGTCAGAGCTGGAACCAACACAGGTATTTGTGTTCCTGGGAGCTCGGTTCAACCTCTCTCAGGGGTGTTGATAGGGCCGTCCTCGGATCGTATTGCACAGATCCAAGGTTCGATAATGTCCATGCAACAAGCACATGTTGCTTCAGCACGGACATTACACGGCCTTCTAGGCCAGATGGAGTCTATGGCACGACTTATGCCACAGGGACGTGCGCGGAAACGCCTCCTGCAATGGGAGACCAAGTCCCGGTGGTCACAGGAGTCAGATTCGTGGGACCGAACAATTGCATTAGGTCAATGGTTCCGGTCATCGGTCTCTCAGTGGCTGGATTAGGAGTTTCTGTACTCCATGGTTCCCCTCCATCCACCAGTTCCGGACATCCATCTTTTTACGGATGCCAGCCTCATCGGTTGGGGAGCCCAGCAAGTGGTCGGTGTATTGGCACCATTGCCATATCAATACACTCAAACTACGAGCAGTGTTTCTGGCAGTCAGTGTGGTAGAAGGCCGCTGTTTGCTTGTAGCAACGGACAATACCACAGTGGCGTCATATGTGAACAAGGAGGGGGGATCACGGTCCTGGTGTGCCAATCACTCTGTCACGCTGAGAGCTCGTTTCCTTCCGGGGAAACTGAACATTCTAGCAGACAGTCTCTCGCGCCAGGGCGGAATAGTGCATACGGAATGGACTCTGCATGCGGGCGTTCTCAAACACATTTTCAGTTGCTTGGGGACACCGCATGTCGACCTGTTCGCCACCAGGTTGAACAACCAGCTTCCGACATACGTCTCCCCAGTTCCCGACTCCTTGGCTCTGGGGGTAGACTCTTTGAGCATGACTTGGGAGGGCATGCACGCTTACGCATTTCCTGCTTTTCCGCTGCTTGTTCGTTAAAGTTTCTGACTTTTAAGACAGTATTTCTTATTGCCTTAGTGTCTGGTCGCAGGCGGAGCGAGATTCACGCTTTATAAGCCGACAAAGCATGTGTTAATTTCACACACGACGAGTCGGCTGTTGAGCTGCATACCTATCCGGGTTTTCTTGCTAAGAATCAACTTCCGTCTGTGGCACACACCAGCCCTTCCCCGTGATACCGACGACAGTGCCGTCCTGTCAGAGCCCTCAAAGCCTATCTTAAGAGGGTGTCTCACATACGGAAGGGTCGCTGGACAAAGGAGGTGTCGGCGTCTACTATTTCCCGTTGGATTGTAGAGACGATTAAGTTAGCCTCCGGGGAGCAGGAATCATGTCCTGATCATGTCAATGCCCATGAAGTTAGGGCTCTGTCTACGTCATGGGCATGGCTCAATAATGTCCCCTTAGAGAAGGTTTTAAGGGCAGGTTATTGGAGTTCAGAGAGCTCGTTTATACGGTTTTATTTACGGAACACTCTGCCACATGCACGTGGTTTGTTTGCCTTGGGTCCCTTAGTGGCTGCCCAGTCTGTTATCACCTCTCGTTTAGTTTCGTCCGATTAGGTGTGTGTTCTCTATTTAACCGTTAATTTCGTTATGTATTGCAGCCTAACATTATGTGCTTTCAGCTTCTTGTATGTATTCACGTTCGCCGTTCAGTCGTACGTTTTGCTTACAAACTTATTGGCTGTGCCAAGGGACTTACGTCCTAGGTAATGTTCTGGCTTCTTGAACCATCTGGTTAACTGGAAGTACGTTAATTGACCAGTCGTCCGGGGCCTTCACGCTATAAGCCCTGTTGATGACCGTTAGCTGACGTTTAGCGGGCGAGTTATAGTTCCTATATCACACTGCAGCTATGTAGGTTCGTTTCTTGTCCGTATTTCGTCCCACCTCCTTTCAGTTATAGTCAGCACTGGTTATGGCGATATCTGGTTGATATGTAACAGATCTTTAAAAATTGTGTTAACACGTAAATTTTATATCTGTAAATATACAAACCAGATATCGCCATAAACTTTAATTATTCCCTCCCACCTCCCCACAAGGCCGCTACGTTACCATGTTTTAGACATGACCCTCGAAAGAGGAAGTGATCTTGGTCCGGCAAGCGCTTGCTTATAGTTCCGGTCACATGTTGTTTAATAATGGCGGCCTTGGGAATGGGGAAAACGAATTGTTATCGATCAGGATGGGGCTTTTAGCATATTTTTTCGGTATATCTGTTGGGCAAGCGAGTTGCTAGCACTGGTTATGGCGATATCTGGTTTGTATATTTACAGATATAAAAATTACGTGTTAACACAATTTTTAAAGATCTACATAGCAACGATGCAATTTGAATGTTATCTGAACAAAAATACTTGCCTTTATGGACATTTTACGCTATGGAATATATTTTATGGAATTTCAGAAATATTATATTTTTTAAAAGTTGCGTACATATGCAGTGTTTTATTTGCAGAATGAGTTGTAGTCTGTTAAATATATTAAATTCCAAGGACAACTTCTGTACATTGTTTGTCTAAACATTTAGTGTTTACTACAACAGAATTCAGGGATATGTATAAATGGAATACATCGGTCAGTGCTTTCGATTAAAAACCCTCAGTATGCTATAATATACATGTATAATGTTTGCAATATTTTACTTTAAACGTATAGCATTTTCAGCCATGTTTAAATTAGTAGACAAAATCAGGAATCATACCAATTATTAGTATAATGTGGTCAATCCGTTAAATGTTGGTCACTGTCACTCGTTAATTTCATCAGGTCTAGGCAAGTTTGTACATGACTGATTGCAGTTCCGACATACAACACTGCACGGTAACTTAGTTTTCTGCAGCTACAACTTGAGGTTTTACAGTCCGTCTGCCCATCTTGCAGTAACAGCATACTATTTTCAGTATTTTCCCTGGAGCAGGTGACATATTAGTTCGTCGGGGAACAAGCTTGTTTCTGTGCAACTCCCAGCCATGCTCAGTTGGATCAATAACAATTCCCTTCCATTCTAACATTTGTACATATGCACGTAAACTGTGATACTTGCAGGCATTTCTTGTAGGTGGCAAATACTTCGGGTCAATGTAGACCTTGTTAGTGGCTATTTACCTCAGAAATGAGTCAACACGCAGTTCATTTAATGTAACTTGGTCTGGATTGCCTCCATATAAGCATATCATTGCAGCTTCACCCTCATTAACAATATCATCCTTGGTAATGTTTTCTAGATTCTCATTGAAAACTGCAGTACACTTGAGAAAATGAAGGCCTTCTTTTGAAAGTCTTCAGAGCTGCTGACTTACCAATGCCACTAGGCTTGGACACTGTGTCCCAGCCCAGAAATGCATGCAGAAAAAGTATATTGTTACATATTTCAGGGCCATGATGTTCTTGGACCTCTCTGACACTGCAGCATTTGTTCCATTTTCCTTCTGAAATGAGAGGTATGCTATTCTCAAGGTTCCTGGTATGGTAACACAACATTACTAATAAATCAGTGTCTACGAAGCATCTAGAGCTGATTTCACTATTAAGTAGTCAGCATCTGAATTGGCATTAATCACTTCACTCCAGCCTCAGCCAAATAACCTGACAATAGGTTTATGAACTTCTGTTTGTTTCTTTTGTTTAGAAGTAACTGCTGTTTCCATGAACTCAATATCATATCCAATTCAATTTTAATTTCAGCCCCAATTTGACCGCCTTTTCGTCTCATGTGTGTATTGTCTTTCGTTGATAGTCCATCCCTCATATCCACCAAAAATGATCGACCGTGCATGACTTGTACTTTTCAGTGCAAAATTTAACATACGTCTGGCATATGGCCTTTTATGTTTGACCTCTCTCCCATGGGACATTTCTTTTGCAGTAGAGCACCACCATCTAAGACAGTTGCATTCTGGTCAGTTAGTGTGTGTTTGTTGGCAACTGTCTTGAGCATTTCAGTTTGGAGAGATGAACTGTTTGCTTGACGCATCAGGCTCTTGAACAATGCTGGTGGGAAGGAACACAGTTGTTCATGCGGGGAAAAAATGTCTAAATTCTCCTCTGGGACTTCGTTGTGAGCTGCTGATATCACTCTTTGAAAAAGAAGCTGTGGGTCTACCCTGATCATTTCATTTTGGTTCTTCTGAACACATAGGATTCTGTCGGTTTGCCTGTCATATCGGCGAGTATAGCTTTACCAATTTTATTTGCCCTATCCACTGACACTCTTTCATCGGCCACTACACCACTTGATATGCTTCTCAGCTCAGGTTCCGGTGTAAATGGGTTTCTGTTCAACAAATAATCAGCCATCACTCTTATATCATTATCATCTTTTGCAAACATTCTGCAATCCCTATGTTGTTCGATCGTTGCTTTCCAGTTGGTTGTTGCAATGCATAATTTATTTCCGAACAACCAGGTCGAGACAAAACCCACATTGTCCTTTGTAGCTCATCGAACCCTCTTCCCCGAGTCAGTCTACCAACTGTTTTATACTCCTCGTCGGGACCTGTTCAATTATGAGATCTGTACTAAGACATGCCCTGTATCTTTCACTCCATCTAACAACATGTTTTCCGTCCATAAAGTGTTGCTACGCATATGGATGCTTGTTTTGTAAGTCAAGCATGTTGGACAAGTAGATGTGATGATTTTGTATAGGCATTATGTCCAGGTGCAGCCATGTATGAAAGCATCTCCAAACAGCTTGGAGGTGTAATCGCCAGTCACCTGTTCTTCCAGCCTTGATGAATTTCTCCAAGATGTCAAGCATTTCTATGTATTGTACCCAGAGTCTTGATGTTCTTCCTTAACTTCATTTCTTCTAGTTTAGCTTTCCATGTGTGTGCTAAATTCGTAACAATATCAGATCTCATCGCAGTCTTAATATCCATGTTTTTGTTCATCAGGTTGTCTAACACTTTCATAGCTTCATCAATTTCTTCACACACTTCTGTACTATCAATCACATCAGTTACTCTTTCTCTGTCTCCATTTTCTCTGTCAGGATTTAGTGCATCCACTTCATCTTCAGTGTTCTGACCTTCCAAATTCACAGTCTCTTCGCTATCCTTCTGCGTCTCTACACTAATATAGCTGGATAAGTCAATGACATAGCAGATACACACAAGAATGGTACCGAGTGCCAATTCCGCCAAGGCATGGCCTCGCACGGCTCATGAAATTGCCTTGCCACTTAGCATGTGTGGAACAGTGTTATCTGCATACACTGTCTGAAATAGCTCTTTCATCATAAGATGGCCTACAACCCATGTAGCTCATCTGCATATGAAGTCAACCCAACCGAAGAAATATCTTCTTTACATGGCTATATGGTGTCTCTGTATCTATTAAGCATTGACCCTTCCACCAAACCGGCTGATCAAATGTCAATACAGGTGTGACGTTATATGCCTGTGCTTGTTCTACTACAAAGACGATGGTGGAGTATATACACGTTTCATTTGATGGATCCATGTCAATCATTGGCATGAAGAATGTAGAGGACGCACCTGGGTGACTTCCATCGTAAATCATCTGCATGGTGTCATTCCATAGTGGTAACATAGTGGTAACCACGATATCTTCCAAAGTATGTCTATATTGTACGTCTTGTCTTCTGTGATAGACTGGGGCAAGGCTTTAAAAACTAACTCTTCATTTTTCATCGGGATTCGGTAGCGTATTCTGATTCTTGTCATTTCCACAATATCAGAAGTAGAAAGGTTTGCCTTAGGAATAACCTTTTTGGATCTACTTTCTGGGATAACAGTCGTAATTATGCCCATCCCATGAAATGTTGTTCAGTCTGTCAATTGTTTGGATGTTATGGTCATGGATGTTATGGTCATGGATGTTATGGTCATGGATGTTATGGTCAACATTATCGGGCATGAACTGCACAAATGAGTCGTCGGCGCATATTGAAATTTCAAGATTTTGTGTCAAGGCTGCGTTCTGTTCATACCGTAGCACTTCCCGATATGAGTATTTAGGGAGTATTTACTGTTTGTGCCTACATATATCTGCCTCATGATTTTACCATTCCTGGTGACCTTGACCGTGAAAAAAATATATTTCCACCACGCCCAGAAAAAAAGATTTTTTATTTTTTCTGAAAGATGAAACGTTATAGATGATGACAATATAGGTGCACTATCTGTTCAATTTTTTTCTCTGGTTCGGTCATTTTTTGGCTAAATATACTGTACATCAATATGCACAACTAGACATCATATCGATGTTTTCTGCTAAGTGAAAATCCAACACAGGGTTTTGAAGCATGGACAAGCTTAGTGGTATAAATGTAACAGGGTGCAGGTTGCCTACCTAGAGCGGAGATTATCATTGTATTTAATGGGTTTATTGTAGTGTTACTTCTTTGGGTAGTTACAGTCAGTTGAGTTATCGTCATTTTGTTGTCATTTCCAGAAAAATTATCTTAGGAAGTTCTGTATTCTGTAACAAATACTGTCTAGGGGTTTAATAAAAAATAGCATGTTCAAAATTAATGGGCATCATTGGCTCTATTGAGTTATGAGCAGAGTCAAATGGGACATCAATATGCACAACCAGATAATCGTGTGCACATAGTTTAAATCTGATCATTTCTGTCAAGTTCCATTCAAATCCAGAGATTTCTGAAAAAATGGAAGTGTTCGGCAGTGATACTGCACGGGGCCATAACTTCATCAAAAATAAACCGAGTCGAACAACTAGCTTAGTAATGATCTGGGCCCCGTTTTATCAACGGTCGTAAGTCAGTCTTAGTTAAGATTATTGCTTAAGACCAAGTTACGCCGTCATAACCTCTTAGTAAGACCACGGTCCGTTTTATCAACAAAGTCGCAGCTAAGATATCGTAAATAAAGTCTTAACTTTACGACTGGTTCGATGCAGTCGCAACTTCGGAAAAAGTCTTAAAAATGGCGGCCGAATCAGCAGAATCCGTGCATCAGAGACGTGATGCAAGAATATTCAGGGCCGGTAGAGACATTGGAGACGTGTGACACCAATATCCTTTCCCGATATCGCAGGACGAGGCTATGGGTTGTCTTGCTTGTGGATATGGTGGGGGAATGACTTGGACAAGGGGACGAACCGCTCTCATTCGATACCCGGTTTGACCTAGGTAAAGTGAAATTGATATATTTCTACATCTTGCATTATTAAGGTGCAAATCAGTGTTATTTGCGTACACATTTCTGTACAGTAGGCCCTTATTTCTATTTTAAGATTACAAGGGACGCTACTTCCATAAGAATCTATCGCTATTTATACTACACACAAGTCATGACTTATTATGATTTTGGAACTGAATGACGATACGTATTATGTTTCTGCAACGCATTAACTAAGTAAATTGATACAGTGTGCAGGTAGGGAATTAAATGCTTGTGTTTATAATGTCGTCTGTTTGTTTTTAAATGCTCGTGTATTGCTACAGTATTCGTACACATAATTAAACGACATGTCCAAATGCAAATGTTTTTCTGGACAGGCTTAGCCGACCTAAACGGTTAACCAGTACTAAACTATGTCTGTGAGGTGACTTGCTCAATGACACTACATACGTGGACTGACCCGAGTATCGAACATGGTACAGTTTGATTCCAAATCCGACACCATACCACGGACGCCCGGAGGAAATCGTCCTGTTCAATATGTCACCGTATCATATCACATACTGTCCATCGAACCAGGGTTGAATTGGTGAGAAGCGAGCATGTCTTAACTACTGCGCAAATTGGACAGCCAAAAAGTGTAATCCATATTACAAGATGTCATGATTGATCTTAATGCGATGATAGACACGATGAGTCGGGATGACCATAATTATATAATATAGATACACTGTCCAGTTTGAAATCAATCGGAATATATCGAACTCTGTGTTTACATGTATATTGGGTTACAAACTACTACCACAACCAATGACCACATAGTTGTATTGTAATATAATTATAGTGTGTTGAAAACACTGACTGGTTTATGTATCAATAATAGTTGAAACGTTTTGTTCATTTCAGATGCTTATTGATTTAGATACCTATCAAAGGGTGATTTATTGTCCAAAGTTGCAGATTTTCATGGCATCAACAGGTAGGTGAACTCTTGTCGACATGATCATTAATTGCTAAGTTTATTCGATTAGCTGTCTGATTAGCGTAGTGATTAGCACGCTCGCTTCTAGTCAATGCATTCCGGGTTCCTTACACTGACTGAGAAGTGTGTGAGATGGTACGGTGGTCCCCAAATCGGACATGTGAGTTTTCTCCGGTTATGTCCCACACGAATGACTACATAATTATACGCTTTCAACGAGAGTGCTTAATATTATAATCTTGTTTCGAAAATGTTGTAAAGTAAATACTATTTATACAGTTGATTATTCTAACATTAACAATGAAGAACGATGTAAAAACACAAAAGTTAACCATAGTTTTTTCAAAAACAGAATTAGGC
The DNA here is from genome assembly GCA_014843695.1 of Archivesica marissinica. NCBI lineage: Eukaryota > Metazoa > Mollusca > Bivalvia > Venerida > Vesicomyidae > Archivesica > Archivesica marissinica. The sequence continues at coordinate 39,843,348 of CM026395.1, forward strand.
CGAACTCCAAATATATTTAGTTTCGTCACAGCAACCCAGATTTATGGAATACATATTAATGTACATACACTGTACTAATCACTTATACATTGTTCTTAAACAAATTAATATCTGTCTGGTCCACCCTTACAAATGCTTAATATTAATGATGCATGTCCAAATTTTGTTCACAATCATTCCAGTGTTCAAATTTAACAGATAGAAATGTAGAAGTTTGATGATAATAGAGTTTTTATATGTTATTTCTTGCAGATTCCCTGATGATATGGCTTTAGAGTTTAGAAATCTTGAAAACTGATGAAAACTGATGAAAACTGAGCACCTATCCAGTGATACAAATGCATACTGTTTGGTACTTTTCTTTTATAGACTATTAAGATTTCATTTTGACAAGTGGCACAGTTTTAAAAATTATGAAAGAAATTTCCGGTCTTAATTTTTGTGATTTAAGGTTTCCACAAATAAAGCAAACGATATATATAATAAGGCACATGTATGCCAAACAAGCAAAATTAGATGTGCATGAAAACACCCTGGTAATTATATGGTATTGAAGCCTGTGTACAAACAAGATTGTCTATCATACTGTGTTCACTACAGATCTTCAATCTATATCTTGTGCAACAAATCTTCTTTTACTATGAAATCAGAAATGTTGATGCAACAAAACACGAAAATAGATTCACAGTAAATATAATTTGTTGTATCAGATTGCATAGGGTGTGACAGACAGACTTTGGTGTGAAAATGTAACTGCTTCAATATACTTCCCACTACACTGTAACAGAAGCTGTAACATTACACAAAGCAATCCGATACAATATATATGTTGATATACATAATACATGAATACCTGTGAGTGTTTTACGTTTATTTATCATAGTTACCAGTTGCCCATTTTAGCGACACCTACTGAAGAGATTAGTTATATTAGATTTGGAGGATAGTGCAATGATGTCTCCTCCAGTTCTTTTATTTGCATTGTGTAAAGCACCGGCACAAGACCTCTGTTTAAATTCTCATCTGAAAGACTATGATTTTAGTACGGTATAGCGTGGTCTCGAACGGGGTAAAAAGCCCATGTGATCTAGTTTTTTATTGTTTTTTCTTTCTTGTTCCTACGATATAATTATAAGAGGATATGTGTTTGTTTCAGTGTATGATCGAATAATATTTCACCAAATGAACATTGAAAGCATTATTACCAAGTGTGAAGCTAGTCACGAGTGGTATTAATAGCTTTCTATGTTTTTGAGTAAAGTATTATTCGATCATTCACTTAACAAACAAATTTTCTTTTTATTTTGGCTGAAAAGAGTTTTTATGATAGAAAATGATGCAACTGTGCCATGGGCTAAAAGACGTAATAAATGACTTTGCTCGATTCCGTACACGTATTTCAACAAACACATTCTTTGTACCACAAATTCAAAGTTACTTTTAGCTTCCTACTTAATCCTTTTCATTATGTATGTTGTTGTATGTTATATGTGATTTATGGTTTGCAATAAATATTGTTTAAACCAATTCATCTTGGCAATTCTATGCTAATTCTATTCCATATATGCGAGGATTAAAAACTGCATTACCCATATTATCAGTAATGTTACAAGTGTCAATATGTATCTCTATATGTATTATAAAATTATATTAGGGTATATTTGCAGTGACATTATAAATAATGATTTTTAGAATAGTTCCGTTGTTTTATTTCTACTTCCTAACATCCATGATTGTGCTGGTTATAATTAGTTTCAATATAACTTACCGACCAAGTTAACTTGTCAACAATTTGGTAGTTAAAGCGACCATTTATCATCGCCTTTGATCTATTGAGTTTTTGAGCTTAATTATCATCGCTACCGGTGGCCCATATGAGCGACGCCTCTTGAAGAGATTAGTCATTTTAGATATTTGAGGATATTGCAGTGATAGAGACAGAGACGGAGTATGTGGTCGATTGGTTAATGTTGTTGACTTCGAATCACTTGCCTCTCACAGCTGATGTTTAGACTCTCACCAGGGGTGTCAGATTATTTCGTGCAAGGAAACTATTCGGAATGTTTGTGGTTCTACCCAGGCAGGTGACCTTTCACACTTGACATACTGTATGGAGGGGCGCCCAGGATCTTCCTCCACCAATAATAGCTGGAAAGTCACCATATTACTTGAGCTGTTGGTGATACATTAAACCCCAAAAACAAACAGAGACCCATGCCATAGTATTATCTGGTTTTTTACGTGAACGGTGTTATTCACGGACTTAAAGACTGATGATCGAACCTTGGATCTACAGACCAATGTGTTCACCACTGGACTATTGACCTGTCTGTATTTGATCCATCTCATCACACAGATATATACGACTAATGTATGACCAGTCTATGATAGCTTGTACATTTGTATATTATATATGCTAGAATCGCCGTTATAAAAAGACATGCTGATACAAAAGTGTGTATTAATGAATGGAGTCTATTCAGTATTTACATCACTAGATATTGTGGTAACATGTAAATACCGTAGGCCCTATTCAATTGCCTCAACATTATTTACAGACACAAATCTGGAACATACCATTGAAAATGAAATAATATTTAACAACATAATCCTATTAGTAAAGAAGTTTTGGCGTGGGAGCACTGTTTTGCATTTACTCAAAAACGATACATGTATAAGTTATTTAAAGTATAATAAAAAGTCTGAAATGTTTAACAATTCAATATATGAAAACAACGTATCAGATTTAAAATAGTGTTGCACAATGGAATCATACCAGTTATACTGAAATAGATTATACATTCACAGTACCAAGGAAGATTTAGTGGGGCCGTGTTTTCCTTTCCAATACCGGTGTGTTAAAAAATCTCTTCTACGGATTTGACCAACTACGTCATATTGGATTTAATATATATTGCATGTCTGGAGAGGCCTGCGCATAAGGTTTAATTCGATATAAGAAATATTAACATATTCCAAGAAATAAAGAAGTTATGAATAATATATACAGGGGCGCCGTGTTTTAAACATGTCCGATGTTGACATTTGCGCGCGAAGATGTGTGCACCGGAAGTTTACATTTCGGACTGTGTCACTGTTTTTAAGGTCGTACGACAAAAGAAAATCTTAGCTGCGACCGAAGACCGTGTTGATAAAACGGTCGTACGATTGTCGCAGGAAACGTCGCAAGTAGCGGTCTTAAGATAAGACCGACTTGCGACCGACGTTGTTGATAAAACGGGGCCCTGGAGAACATTTTATGTTTTGGAAGTGATGTGTAGACAGACAGATGTATAGAGAAAGCAAATACATTGTGTCTCACAAACTCTAGGGGGAGATATAACCTATGATATAATTAATGAATCAAAACAGTGCCTTTGAAGACTAATGTATGAGCATGTGTGTGTACACACACACAAATGTACATTAAAGTTAACAGAATCTAAATCAATATTACCTGGTTGTGACATCATTATCTGAAACAATTCCAGGAAACACTCCAAGTGTCCCTTGCTCCGCCTCCCCTTGACCAAACAACTGAAATGTAAAGTCTGATGGCACTTCCTGTTGTGCACCTTCCACTCGGAACACAGTATCAACAGTTGGCGATAATGCAGACGATGCATCAGAATCTCGATGTAATCTTGGCACTTTGCCAATTTTTGAGCGATCTAAATCGTCATCATCATTAGTAATATTCCAGTCACAAACAATTTCAAATTTCACATCACTTTCTAAATTACCTTCTACCGCCATAGAATCCAAACGCAAATTTCCGGTGTTTGCGATAAGAGTGGACTGTGTGGTTGTGTCGGACAAAGTTACCGGCTTAGTTACATCCTTACAACCGACTATCAGTGGTTCTGTGTCCATAAAGGTGGAACTCTGTGTGGTCTCCGCGAAAGGACTCAAGTTTGAATCCCCATAAGGACTGTTTCCAGACGACACCGGAGACATTTTTGAGTACTCTTGAGGACTAGACACGGTGTAATGTCCTTGCTGTAAACTGTTCTCCACTGGATTGTCACCGGATAGAAGTCTCTGAAGCATTCCAGTTTTCTCCGCACTGAATTCCGGTGATTGCTGGGGTTGTGAGTTCAAACTTTCAAATGTTTGCATACTAGATTTATGAAAACTACTACCGTTTTGTACAAGATTCTGATCTGAAACATTCACATGCAACGTTTCAACTCCATTTTTTGCGTCCTGGTCCGAGTTCAGAAAGCCACGTAGCATACCAGTGTTTACTCCATTGAAATTTGAAGGAGTGCTATTCATCTCCGTTCCACCATGAAGCACAAACTGTGCATTTTGCTGATGATCAAGTTGTTGTTGACCATTCTGACTTTGATTGATTAGATGCAGAGTGAAGGGATCAGCTGTGAAGCTCTGGAGATCATGTGGTAACAGGTTTTCCATACCTGCAAATATAATTAAACCAGTGACAATTACTTGTGAATCTCTGGAGATCATATATTGGGTTTTCTAGTGGTGAAACTAGACAAGGACACGTTACTCCCATACGGCAGCTTATCCCCAAATAAAACGTTTATAGAATCACCATATGCAACCTGATACAACAAATCGTCTTTACTGTGAAATGTTGATACAATAGAACATAGAAACAAAAAAATTCATTGGGAAGTCAAGCATAATAGGTTTGGTTGTAGGAACTTTCACAGTAAAGACAACATGGTGATGGGCAACATCAGCTGATATTTTGCTATAGGCCTGGGTTGCGTTTTATCAACACAGACGGTCGTACGTCGGTCTTATTCTAAGACCGCTATTTACGACGTTTCCTGCGACTATCGCAGGACCGTTTTATTAAGATAGTCATAAGTCTTTGCAGTAGCAGCTAAATTCCTTGAATGTCTTGATTATTCTTGTACAGAAATAAACCTTCCCCTAAGACCTTTCCAGAAAATTAAACTACAGTCAAACTTGTATTAAGAGACCGCCCAAGGGAATGGACAAAAGCGGTCTCTTAATGAAACGGTCTCTTAATACAAAGTGACTGAACGGACAATTTCCCAGAGTCGGAGACATGTACTAGACCTTTGTTTGGGTGGACACTACAGTGTCTATATAGATATCAACATCATATACATGTACTAGACCTTTGTTTGGGTGGACACTACAGTGTCTATATAGATATCAACATCATATACATGTATATATGTTGCATATATGTCATGTTATATATGTCATCATAAAATAAAGAAAACTTTTTATAGTAATATTTGCTTGTATTTTTCTTGTTGAAACACCTTGTTGATTGCTGCGAATTGTGACACCTGCCCGGTATGGATACTGTAGATCAAACACCTTATTGATTGCTACAAAAAATGGCATTTTTATGTTGCCTGTACTCAAAAGGTCAGAATTGACATCATCTTATTTATGTTATTACGAGTATGAAACATTTTGAGAACGAATCAATTTTCGAGTACGAAACATTATGAGGACGAACCTATTGCGTATTTAGATTCAAAATATATGATAAGTCGTGACAATGGTGTGATATCCCGAGATAATTATCTAAGCAAAAATGTAATCCAGAAAATTACAACAATAATGCATTTACATTCATTTAAATCAAAACGTACATATAAAATTGACATCCGTTGGCTGAATTTCCGACCGGTACAATGGAACAATCCATATGCTGTGACCCAATAAAACTAAAAATGCGACACTATAAGAACAAATTGTCGACTATTTGAATCAATTAGCGCCCAATTATGAGATTAACACACATGGGACAATATGTCTGTGACTTCACTATAAAGAACTCGTAACTGGACATTGCGCGCCGATAATCCCCTACATTTGTTTTTACAACAATGACTCAAACGGAAATTGGGGCATAAATGTGCGAAAATTGACTGATTGGCATGATTACTTGTCAAATGTATTGCCTCTTCAATATACATAACTAGCAGACGACACATTTAATAGTCTCTTGATTTACGGTATGTTTTGAATTTCTAATTTCAACACTACTTCTGGTCGCTTAATGAAAAACTTTAGGTAATTACGGCCGAAAATAGGTGGTCGTTGGTCGCGTAAGACAAAAGTCGCTTAATACAATAGATTTATAGTGTGAAATCGCTCGGGGGGATTTCAAAATGGTCGCATAAGACAAAGGTCGCTTAATACACGTGGTCGCTTGAGCAATTTTGACTGTATATTACAATCCAATATCACCATTGAGATGGATACCATCAGGAATGAGCTCTCGATTAAACTAATGCTGAAATAACTTGTTTCGCAATCTAGCTAAAATAAATTTGTATAAACTAATCTAACATTATGATGACCAAATGGTTCATGTAAGTGAGCGTACATTGGTGTAGTTAAAACACTGTTGTGATGTCATACCTTTGTGATATTTTTAATATTGGACTGCTGTCAAAAGGCCAGAGTATTATATTAAATCCTACTTGTACATGCACGAAATAAACAATTTTAATTAGTAGGATCTTGTTATATAAGTGTGTGATTTAAGTAAGATATATCCCCTCAAACAGATCCAATATGTAAAATATTGGTAATGTCTTCGGCGCTACATGCCTCACAAAGACCAATATTTTACATATTGGATAGTTTTCGGCTTATATCCTATACATATCTGGGTGTCAAGATTAAAAGAACAATTGTGATGATACATGTGTTAACTACATGTGTTGTAATGGAGATAACACAATGACTCCACAGACAGACATATGTTTGCTTGTTTTGAGGTTTTATTGTCCCACTGACTTATAATGTTATACGGAAAATTCTCAGCCTTTATTGCTAGATGGCCTTGGAAGCAGATCCCAGGTGCCCCTGCATGAAATTTCAGAAACAGGAGAGAACCACCTACCATAGGCAAGCCAACTGGATAGCTTACTCATAATTAAGGAATTTGACAACCCCTGGTGGGATCGGAACATACCACTTACTGATGGATTAATGATTTCAAGCAAGGAACCTTAACTGTCGTCCATACACAAGTGTGTGTACAGAAAGAACATGGAAGAAATCTTACTTTGTGGGCGTATGTCCACAGCAGAACGGTGCTGCTGTTGGCTAGCAGTCTGCTGTTGGCTGACTCCTTGATTTGCAATGACAATTGTCTTCAGCAGCTGTACAGCTGGTGAGATAGGAACATCTGTAACATAAAAGCATATAAGCTGTGTACAACACAGTACAAATACTCCTCATCTAGTTAAGCTTATAGCAACACCTTACACAGTAACCATAGTCACAGTGAAATGTGTGTAGGACAACACCTTACACAGTAACCATAGTCACAGTGAAATGTGTGTAGGACAACACCTTACACAGTAACCATAGTCACAGTGAAATGTGTGTAGGACAACACCTTACACAGTAACCATAGTCAATGTGAAACACTATAAATACCCCCTTTTGTAATATGTAGCACCCAATTGGGCATTTAATTTGAACATATTTATATTGAAAACTTCTGATGTTGTATCTTATACTTTCTTCCAATTGATGTTGTTCATCATTCTGTAAATGCTGTTCCCATTTTAATTCAGATTTTATTTCAGGGTTTCTTTGCAATATAAATGTTTTGTGTAGAGCAGTTTATTTGGTGTTTTTGAAATGTTTGCTCAATAAACATTTTTTGGCGAATATATTATGCTTTTGCAAACATAGATCAGCCGCAGCATAACACTGTGTGATGATCAGGATCTATGTTGTTGGCTAAATAGCCAATGAAGTGTCAAGATCATATGAATACCAAATAGCATAGAAGAGCCTCCCATGCCATCTATGCTCTTTGCAAATACTGTTTAAAGAAGGTTTCTCAAATTCGGACTCATTTGAAATGAATTATGAATTATATAAGGAAATGAAAAAGATGAATTTATAAATTTTAGAATTGTTGTAAATGTACATATGCTATCATTATTATTTTTGTACCAGTGTGTGAATGTTTTAATATAAATTTTAATGTTGTTTTTCTTTTATATTTTCAGGGCAATTACAAGGCCTTAGAGTCTATTACGATGGTTTAAAGAGGCACTTTTATCGTAACGTTCCATTGTCGGGTCCAATACTATTAGAAGGCCAAATTCTTCGCCAGCGAACTGGGGATCGAGGATTTTAAACAATCTACTGGGTGGTTGGACCGTTTTAAGGAACGTCATGGGATTACATTCAAAACAATCTGTGACGAGGCAAAATCTGTGGATAAAGACTCTGACGAGACAGCTTTATTCTACAAACTTAAGCTAGATATAAGACACACGAGTTTAAGAACGTGAGGTCAAGGTGGTAAGCACAGTAAGGATCGTTTAACTGTGCTTGTCTGTTCAAACATGGCCGGTGATGATAAACTCGTTAGTAGTGATAGGAAAATCGGCCAAACCAAGGTGTTTCAAAGATGAGAAAACGTTACCAACGGATTACATGAATAACTCATGCATGGATGACGGGAGTATTCTTCATCAAGTGGTTACTTGCTATAGACAAACGGTTTATAAGGGAACATCGAAAGATTGCGATGGTGGTCGATAACTGCACCGCTCACCCTGCAACAGTAAAGGGCCTAAAATCCATCAAGTTAGTGTTCCTTTCACCGAACACAACGTCGCATGCACAATAATAAAGAATGTAGAAGTACAGTACCATTCCCTGGTAATAAAGAAGACGTTGGAATATATCAACAACCATGTTGAATTTACAATGCATGTGCTCGATGCAATGAGACTAGAGACAGTCATGCTCAATGGTAACACTGGATACTATGGTCAACTGCTACGCACACGCTGGCTTCATTGCGCTGGAAATGACTCCAACTGTGATAAATGGTTCCGACAATGACGACACAATCCCCAATAGTTTGCTGAGTGGAAGTGTTTAGATTGAAAGGGACGAAATTCATTTATACATGAACATATATTAGAACTTACCAACAACGACATATTGAGCGATCTACTTTCTGTCAGAAACTCGGCAAAAAGTGATCCAACGGACGTTTGTGATGATGATGACGTTGAACCTACTCCGAAGCCATGACTGCCTGTGAAACTCTCAGTAATTTTTTTGAGTTGCTCAAATCAGACTTTAATAAACATAATACGGCAAAGCAGATGACAATCAGTGACTTCTGTAAGAAGTAGGCAAGTAAAAAGTGTGTATAATGTCCATGTGTTAAAATTGTTACACTATTGACATGTTCTATATTTAGAATGCATAACTCTACCTGACGTGATGTTATATGTAGATATAAACCATTCGTAATTGAATTGCGTAACATGTCTGTCAAAATAATATAAAAACTTATATTGTTATTGATATTCTTATAGATTACATCATTTAACACGATTATGATATGCCGTCGTATAAACACGGAATTTGATCAAACCACGAGAGAAGGAAACATTGGATGTATATATAACCCAGTATACAGAAGTAAGCTACTAATACACGCAATTTCTAAATATCATGAGTCACTCAAGAGTGACTCCTCGACTCGAACAACCAATGACTCGAACCATTATTCACGGACCCGTCGAGTTTGAGGTAACAAAGTTCGACTGTATATGGTAAATGTGGTGATACCAAGTGATTAATATTATTTGGTAACTATTGATGACAGCAACTACTTACTATATGACCATAGCAGGGCTCGACACTAACCATTGCCCGATTGCCCGGGGCAGGTAAATGTTGGCGGCGGGCAAGTACTTGTTGTTACTCGCTTGCCCGACGGGCAACTAGTTTTTGTTTCAATATTCAATACGATAGTAAACTTTAGCGCCGCTACTCTTGCTCGACAATAATAACGTAAGCCTTTTTTCTCAACCACCCAACTGAATAATGACATCAACCACGCGTTTTGACCCTAACCCTGGGCGGAGCAAGTGATGAAGGCGCGTTATGCGTGGTTGATACTATATTCTGATCGGCTGGTTGAGATAAAGATTTTTACCCAATAATAAACCGAAACAGGTACTTGTCTCATGACGTAGGCATGTATTAACCAATCGGAATTTGTTGTTACTGTTACTATGAAAGAATCTCCTGTTGGAGAGTATTTTTGAAACGGCTTTGCTGATTGGCTGTTGTGCAAACTTTTGTCCAATTGAAACCTCAGTTACAATTATACATAGGAAGCGTTTTCAAAATGTCGTCATCTGGGCAGACGCAACTGTCAACATTTTTTACCGGCTTCCACCAAAAAAGACAGCCTGACAAAAAGGCTGACAAGCAAGCTTATGAAAAGAAGCGCAAGCGTGGATGGGTGGACAGTTGGACTACCACATTTAAAGGATTGCGAGACAGCAGACTTAGAGTGGTGCAATATTAAGCATGATTTGGGATATCTTTGCTTTTTCTTCCAAAATGCACGGCCAGAAAACAGTAATGTTATGAACCTGTATACAGTGTTGAAAATTAAATATGAACAAATAATCAGAAGTAAAACTTCGGGCAGGTGAAAATATCATTCGGGCAGGTAAATCTGCAGTCATGGTTGCCCGAAGAGCAACCAAGGTAAAACATTAGCGTCGAGCCCTGCATAGGCCAAAAAAAAAATGTGTGTCTGGTGCCTGTGAGTATAACATGATTGTCTGGTGCCTGTGAGTATAACATGATGGGTGCCTGTGAGTACAACATGATGGGTGCCTGTGAGTATAACATGATGGGTGCCTGTGAGTATAACATGATTGTCTGGTGCCTGTGAGTATAACATGATGGGTGCCTGGGAGTATAACATGATGGGTGCCTGTGAGCATAACATGATGGGTGCCTGGGAGTATAACATGATGGGTGCCTGGGAGTATAACATGATGGGTGCCTGGGAGTATAACATGATGGGTGCCTGGGAGTATAACATGATGGGTGCCTGTGAGTATAACATGATGGGTGCCTGTGAGTATAACATGATGGGTGCCTGTGAGTATAACATGATGGGTGCCTGTGAGTATAACATGATTGTCTGGTGCCTGGGAGTATAACATGATTGTCTGGTGCCTGTGAGTATAACATGATTGTCTGGTGCCTGGGAGTATAACATGATTGTATGGTGCGTGGAAGTATAACATGATGGGTGCCTGTGAGTATAACATGATGGGTGCCTGGGAGTATAACATGATGGGTGCCTGGGAGTATAACATGATTGTCTGGTGCCTGGGAGTATAACATGATGGGTGCCTGTGAGTATAACATGATGGGTGTCTGGGAGTATAACATGATGGGTGCCTGGGAGTATAACATGATGGGTGCCTGGGAGTATAACATGATGGGTGCCTGTGAGTATAACATGATGGGTGCCTGGGAGTATAACATGATGGGTGCCTGTGAGTATAACATGATTGTCTGGTGCCTGTGAGTATAACATGATGGGTGCCTGTGAGTATAACATGATTGTCTGGTGCCTGTGAGTATAAATGATGGGTGCCTGGGAGTATAACATGATGGGTGCATGGGAGAATAACATGATGGGTGCCTGTGAGTATAACATGATGGGTGCCTGGGAGTATAACATGATGGGTGCCTGTGAGTATAACATGATGGGTGCCTGGGAGTATAACATGATGGGTGCCTGTGAGTATAACATGATGGGTGCCTGGGAGTATAACATGATTGTCTGGTGCCTGTGAGTATAACATGATGGGTGCTGTGAGTATACATGATGGGTGCCTGTGAGTATAACATGATGGGTGCCTGGTAGTATAACATGATGGGTGCCTGTGAGTATAACATGATGGGTGCCTGGAGTATAACATGATGGGTGCCTGTGAGTATAACATGATGGGTGCCTGTGAGTATAACATGATTGTCTGGTGCCTGTGAGTATAACATGATTGTCTGGTGCCTGTGAGTATAACATGATGGGTGCCTGGAGTATAACATGATTGTCTGGTGCCTGTGAGTATAACATGATGGGTGCCTGTGAGTATAACATGATTGTCTGGTGCCTGGGAGTATAACATGATGGGTGCCTGTGAGTATAACATGATTGTCTGGTGCCTGTGAGTATAACATGATGGGTGCCTGTGAGTATAACATGATGGGTGCCTGGGAGTATAACATGATGGGTGCCTGGGAGTATAACATGATGGGTGCCTGTGAGTATAACATGATGGGTGCCTGTGAGTATAACATGATGGGTGCCTGGGAGTATAACATGATGGGTGCCTGTGAGTATAACATGATGGGTGCCTGTGAGTATAACATGATGGGTGCCTGGGTTTGTGGGTGTGGGTTTGTGGGTGTGTGGTTGTGGTGTGGTTGTGGGTGTGTGGTTTGTGGGTGTGGGAGTATAACATGATGGGTGCTGTGAGATAACATGATGGGTGCCTGTGAGTATAACATGATGGGTGCCTGTGAGTATAACATGATGGGTGCCTGTGAGTATAACATGATGGGTGCCTGTGAGTATAACATGATGGGTGCCTGTGAGTATAACATGATGGGTGCCTGTGAGTATAACATGATTGTCTGGTGCCTGGGAGTATAACATGATGGGTGCCTGTGAGTATAACATGATGGTGCCTGTGAGTATAACATGATGGGTGCCTGTGAGTATAACGTGATGGGTGCCTGGGAGTATAATATGATGGGTGCCTGTGAGTATAACATGATGGGTGCCTGGGAGTATAACATGATGGGTGCCTGGGAGTATAACATGATGGGTGCCTGTGAGTATAACATGATGGGTGCCTGTGAGTATAACATGATGGGTGCCTGTGAGTATAACATGATGGGTGCCTGTGAGTAACATGATGGGTGCCTGGGAGTATAACATGATGGGTGCCTGGGAGTATAACATGATGGGTGCCTGGGAGTATAACATGATGGGTGCCTGTGAGTATAACATGATGGGTGCCTGGGAGTATAACATGATGGGTGCCTGGGAGTATAAATGATGGGTGCCTGTGAGCATAACATGATTGGTGCCTGTGAGCATAACATGATGGGTGCCTGTGAGTATAACATGATGGGTGCTGGGAGTATAACATGATGGGTGCTGTGAGCATAACATGATGGGTGCCTGTGAGTATAACATGATGGGTGCCTGGAGTATAACATGATGGGTGCCTGTGAGTATAACATGATGGGTGCCTGTGAGTATAACATGATGGGTGCCTGTGAGTATAACATGATTGTCTGGTGCTTGTGAGTATAACATGATTGTCTGGTGCCTGTGAGTATAACATGATGGGGCCTGTGAGTATAACATGATGGGTGCCTGGGAGTATAACATGGTGGGTGCCTGTGAGTATAACATGATTGTCTGGTGCCTGTGAGTATAACATGATGGGTGCCTGGGAGTATAACATGATGGGTGCCTGGGAGTATAACATGATGGGTGCCTGGGAGTATAACATGATGGGTGCCTGGGAGTATAACATGAGGGTGCCTGGGAGTAAACATGGTGGGTGCCTGGGAGTATAACATGATGGGTGCCTGTGAGTATAACATGATGGGTGCCTGGGAGTATAACATGATGGGTGCCTGGGAGTATAACATGATGGGTGCCTGTGAGTATAACATGATGGGTGCCTGTGAGTATAACATGATGGGTGCCTGTGAGTATAACATGATGGGTGCCTGTGAGTATAACATGATGGGTGCCTGGGAGTATAACATGATGGGTGCCTGTGAGTATAACATGATTGTGCACAAATACTGACCTGTGACTTTTTTATCTCCATTACTAAGGAATAATGCTGCCGAATTTCCGTGGTCTCCGATGTGGTTCTGTACTGCACCTGGTGACAGTATAACTCTGTTCTCCGTAGGGGGCGAATTCTCTTCCAATGACATTTCTATAATGCAAAATATAAATTGTTCCTCAAATGTCAAGTGAGACTTACAAAATAAATTCCAAAATGTTTTATAATCATGACATTTAAAATTTCAATGTTGCATTTGCTGATACAACAACAACCTAATCAATGCACAATGTCAGGGGTGTAGCTTGAATATATGTGTAGGCTTCATTTGACTAGGGGGTCGGGGGTATTTCCCGACCAGAATAATATGAAAGGCTATATCGCCGCATCTGCACTCTGATGCATTTTATCAATTAAACAGTACTAAACAATTAAAAACGAACTACCAAATTATGTTCATATTCGATGGGTTTGCTGCTTATCATAAAACCTCCACACCATTCATTTTTTATTTCATTTTTACATTTTTAATTATTGAAGATAAAGACTTTCTTAGACATTAATATACAGGGGCACAATCTTTCTTTCATAAATTAGCAACCACTGAATGAGCAGGAATATATGTGAATGTAACCACTGAATGAGCAGGAATATATGTGAATGTAATCACATGTAAATCACTGAATGAGCAGGAATATATGTGAATGTAATCACATGTCAACCACAGAATGAGCAGGAATATATGTGAATGTAATCACATGTAAATCAGAATGAGCAGGAATATATGTGAATGTAACCACTGAATGAGCAGGAATATATGTGACTGTAATCACATGTAAACCACTGAATGAGCAGGAATATATGTGAATGTAATCACATGTAAACCACTGAATGAGCAGGAATATATGTGAATGTAATCACATGTAAACCACTGAATGAGCAGGAATATATGTGAATGTAATCACATGTCAACCACAGAATGAGCAGGAATATATGTGAATGTAATCACATGTAAATCAGAATGAGCAGGAATATATGTGAATGTAACCACTGAATGAGCAGGAATATATGTGAATGTAATCACATGTAAACCACAGAATGAGCAGGAATATATGTGAATGTAATCACTGAATGAGCAGGAATATATGTGAATGTAATCACATGTAAATCACTGAATGAGCAGGAATATATGTGAATGTAATCACTGAATGAGCAGGAATATATGTGAATGTAATCACATGTAAACCACAGAATGATCAGGAATATATGTGAATGTAATCACTGAATGAGCAGGAATATATGTGAATGTAATCACTGAATGAGCAGGAATATATGTGAATGTAATCACATGTAAATCACTGAATGAGCAGGAATATATGTGAATGTAATCACTGAATGAGCAGGAATATATGTGAATGTAATCACATGTAAACCACAGAATGATCAGGAATATATGTGAATGTAATCACTGAATGAGCAGGAATATATGTGAATGTAATCACTGAATGAGCAGGAATATATGTGAATGTAATCACATGTAAATCACTGAATGAGCAGGAATATATGTGAATGTAATCACTGAATGAGCAGGAATATATGTGAATGTAATCACATGTAAACCACAGAATGAGCAGGAATATATGTGAATGTAATCACTGAATGAGCAGGAATATATGTGAATGTAATCACTGAATGAGCAGGAATATATGTGAATGTAATCACATGTAAACCACTGAATGAGCAGGAATATATGTGAATGTAATCACTGAATGAGCAGGAATATATGTGAATGTAATCAGATGTAACACAGAATGAGCAGGAATATATGTGAATGTAATCACATGTAAACCACTGAATGAGCAGGAATATATGTGAATGTAATCACTGAATGAGCAGGAATATATGTGAATGTAATCAGATGTAACACAGAATGAGCAGGAATATATGTGAATGTAATCACATGTAAACCACTGAATGAGCAGGAATATATGTGAATGTAATCACTGAATGAGCAGGAATATATGTGAATGTAATCAGATGTAACACAGAATGAGCAGGAATATATGTGAATGTAATCACATGTAAACCACTGAATGAGCAGGAATATATGTGAATGTAACACTGAATGAGCAGGAATATATGTGAATGTAATCAATGTAACACAGAATGAGCAGGAATATATGTGAATGTAATCACATGTAAACCACTGAATGAGCAGGAATATATGTGAATGTAATCACTGAATGAGCAGGAATATATGTGAATGTAATCAGATGTAACACTGAATGAGCAGGAATATATGTGAATGTAATCACCCACTGAATGAGCAGGAATATATGTGAATGTAATCACATGTAAACCACTGAATGAGCAGGAATATATGTGAATGTAACCACTGAATGAGCAGGAATATATGTGAATGTAATCACATGTAAACCACAGAATGAGCAGGAATATATGTGAATGTAATCACATGTAAATCAGAATGAGCAGGAATATATGTGAATGTAATCACATGCAAATCAGAATGAGCAGGAATATATGTGAATGTAATCACATGTAAATCACTGAATGAGCAGGAATATATGTGAATGTAATCACATGTAAACCACTGAATGAGCAGGAATATATGTGAATGTAACCACTGAATGAGCAGGAATATATGTGAATGTAATCACATGTAAACCACAGAATGAGCAGGAATATATGTGAATGTAATCACATGTAAATCAGAATGAGCAGGAATATATGTGAATGTAATCACATGCAAATCAGAATGAGCAGGAATATATGTGAATGTAATCACATGTAAACCACTGAATGAGCAGGAATATATGTGAATGTAATCACATGTAAACCACTGAATGAGCAGGAATATATGTGAATGTAATCACTGAATGAGCAGGAATATATGTGAATGTAATCACATGTAAACCAGAATGAGCAGGAATATATGTGAATGTAATCACATGTAAATCGAATGAGCAGGAATATATGTGAATGTAATCACATGTAAACCACAAATGAGCAGGAATATATGTGAATGTAATCACTGAATGAGCAGGAATATATGTGAATGTAATCACATGTAAACCACTGAATGAGCAGGAATATATGTGAATGTAATCACATGTAAACCACTGAATGAGCAGGAATATATGTGAATGTAATCACTGAATGAGCAGGAATATATGTGAATGTAATCACATGTAAACCACAGAATGAGCAGGAATATATGTGAATGTAATCACTGAATGAGCAGGAATATATGTGAATGTAATCACTGAATGAGCAGGAATATATGTGAATGTAATCACATGTAAACCACAGAATGAGCAGGAATATATGTGAATGTAATCACTGTGAATGAGCAGGAATATATGTGAATGTAATCACATGTAAAAAATGAGCAGGAATATATGTGAATGTAATCACTGAATGAGCAGGAATATATGTGAATGTAATCACATGTAAACCACAGAATGAGCAGGAATATATGTGAATGTAATCACTGAATGAGCAGGAATATATGTGAATGTAATCACTGAATGAGCAGGAATATATGTGAATGTAATCACATGTAAACCACAGAATGAGCAGGA
Organism: Archivesica marissinica; assembly: GCA_014843695.1. NCBI lineage: Eukaryota > Metazoa > Mollusca > Bivalvia > Venerida > Vesicomyidae > Archivesica > Archivesica marissinica. The sequence continues at coordinate 39,860,596 of CM026395.1, forward strand.
ATATATGTGAATGTAATCACTGAATGAGCAGGAATATATGTGAATGTAATCACTGAATGAGCAGGAATATATGTGAATGTAATCACATGTAAACCACAGAATGAGCAGGAATATATGTGAATGTAATCACTGAATGAGCAGGAATATATGTGAATGTAATCACTGAATGAGCAGGAATATATGTGAATGTAATCACATGTAAACCACAGAATGAGCAGGAATATATGTGAATGTAACCACTGAATGAGCAGGAATATATGTGAATGTAATCACATGTAAATCACTGAATGAGCAGGAATATATGTGAATGTAATCAGATGTAAACCACTGAATGAGCAGGAATATATGTGAATGTAATCACTGAATGAGCAGGAATATATGTGAATGTAATCAGATGTAAACCACAGAATGAGCAGGAATATATGTGAATGTAACCACTGAATGAGCAGGAATATATGTGAATGTAATCACATGTAAATCACAGAATGAGCAGGAATATTGTGAATGTAATCACATGTAAACCACAGAATGAGCAGGAACATATGTGAATGTAATCACATGTAAACCACAGAATGAGCAGGAATATATGTGAATGTAATCACATGTAAATCACAGAATGAGCAGGAATATATGTGAATGTAATCACATGTAAACCACAGAATGAGCAGGAATATATGTGAATGTAACCACTGAATGAGCAGGAACATATGTGAATGTAATCACTGAATGAGCAGGAATATATGTGAATGTAATCACATGTAAACCACAGAATGAGCAGGAATATATGTGAATGTAACCACTGAATGAGCAGGAATATATGTCAATGTAATCACATGTAAATCACTGAATGAGCAGGAATATATGTGAATGTAATCAGATGTAAACCACTGAATGAGCAGGAATATATGTGAATGTAATCACATGTAAACCACAGAATGAGCAGGAATATATGTGAATGTAATCACATGTAAACCACAGAATGAGCAGGAATATATGTGAATGTAATCACATGTAAACCACTGAATGAGCAGGAATATATGTGAATGTAACCACTGAATGAGCAGGAATATATGTGAATGTAATCACATGTCAACCACTGAATGAGCAGCAATATATGTGAATATAATCACATGTAAACCACAGAATGAGCAGGAACATATGTGAATGTAATCACTGAATGAGCAGGAATATATGTGAATGTAATCACATGTAAACCACTGAATGAGCAGGAATATATGTGAATGTAATCACTGAATGAGCAGGAATATATGTGAATGTAATCACATGTCAACCACTGAATGAGCAGGAATATATGTGAATGTAATCACATGTAAACCACAGAATGAGCAGGAATATATGTGAATGTAATCACATGTAAATCACAGAATGAGCAGGAATATATGTGAATGTAATCACATGTCAACCACAGAATGAGCAGGAATATATGTGAATGTAATCACATGTAAATCAGAATGAGCAGGAATATATGTGAATGTAATCACATGCAAATCAGAATGAGCAGGAATATATGTGAATGTAATCACATGTAAACCACTGAATGAGCAGGAATATATGTGAATGTAATCACATGTAAACCACTGAATGAGCAGGAATATATGTGAATGTAATCACATGTAAACCACTGAATGAGCAGGAATATATGTGAATGTAATCACATGTAAATCAGAATGAGCAGGAATATATGTGAATGTAATCAGATGTAAACCACTGAATGAGCAGGAATATATGTGAATGTAATCACATGTAAACCACTGAATGAGCAGGAATATATGTGAATGTAATCACATGTAAATCAGAATGAGCAGGAATATATGTGAATGTAATCAGATGTAAATCAAAATGAGCAGGAATATATGTGAATGTAATCAGATGTAAACCACAGAATGAGCAGGAATATATGTGAATGTAATCACATGTAAACCACAGAATGAGCAGGAATATATGTGAATGTAATCACATGTAAATCACTGAATGAGCAGGAATATATGTGAATGTAATCACATGTAAATCACTGAATGAGCAGGAATATATGTGAATGTAATCACTGAATGAGCAGGAATATATGTGAATGTAACCACTGAATGAGCAGGAATATATGTGAATGTAATCAGATGTAAACCACTGAATGAGTAGGAATGTAATCACATGTAAACCACAGAATGAGCAGGAATATATGTGAATGTAATCACATGTAAACCACAGAATGAGCAGGAATATATGTGAATGTAATCACATGTAAATCAGAATGAGCAGGAATATATGTGAATGTTATCAGATGTAAATCAGAATGAGCAGGAATATATGTGAATGTAATCAGATGTAAACCACTGAATGAGCAGGAATGTAATCACATGTAAACCACAGAATGAGCAGGAATATATGTGAATGTAATCACATGTAAATCAGAATGAGCAGGAATATATGTGAATGTAATCACATGTAAACCACAGAATGAGCAGGAATATATGTGAATGTAATCACATGTAAATCAGAATGAGCAGGAATATATGTGAATGTAATCACATGTAAACCACTGAATGAGCAGGAATATATGTGAATGTAACCACTGAATGAGCAGGAATATGTGTGAATGTAATCACTGAATGAGCAGGAATATATGTGAATGTAATCACATGTAAATCACTGAATGAGCAGGAATATATGTGAATGTAATCACATGTAAACCACAGAATGAGCAGGAATATATGTGAATGTAATCACATGTAAACCACTGAATGAGCAGGAATATATGTGAATGTAACCACTGAATGAGCAGGAATATATGTGAATGTAATCACATGTAAACCACAGAATGAGCAGGAATATATGTGAATGTAATCACATGTAAACCACAGAATGAGCAGGAATATATGTGAATGTAACCACTGAATGAGCAGGAATATATGTGAATGTAATCACATGTAAACCACAGAATGAGCAGGAATATATGTGAATGTAACCACTGAATGAGCAGGAATATATGTCAATGTAATCACATGTAAACCACAGAATGAGCAGGAATATATGTGAATGTAACCACTGAATGAGCAGGAATATATGTGAATGTAATCATATGTAAACCACTGAATGAGCAGGAATATATGTGAATGTAATCACATGTAAACCACAGAATGAGCAGGAACATATGTGAATGTAATCACATGTAACACAGAATGAGCAGGAATATATGTGAATGTAATCAGATGTAAACCACTGAATGAGCAGGAATATATGTGAATGTAATCACATGTAAATCAGAATGAGCAGGAATATATGTGAATGTAATCACTGAATGAGCAGGAATATATGTGAAAGTAATCACATGTAAACCACAGAATGAGCAGGAATATATGTGAATGTAACCACTGAATGAGCAGGAATATATGTGAATGTAATCACATGTAAACCACTGAATGAGCAGGAATATATGTGAATGTAATCACATGTAACACAGAATGAGCAGGAATATATGTGAATGTAATCAGATGTAAACCACTGAATGAGCAGGAATATATGTGAATGTAATCACATGTCAACCACTGAATGAGCAGGAATATATGTGAATGTAATCACATGTAAATCAGAATGAGCAGGAATATATGTGAATGTTATCAGATGTAAATCAGAATGAGCAGGAATATATGTGAATGTAATCAGATGTAAACCACTGAATGAGCAGGAATGTAATCACATGTAAACCACAGAATGAGCAGGAATATATGTGAATGTAATCACATGTAAATCAGAATGAGCAGGAATATATGTGAATGTAATCACATGTAAACCACTGAATGAGCAGGAATATATGTGAATGTAATCACATGTAAATCAGAATGAGCAGGAATATATGTGAATGTAATCACATGCACATCAGAATGAGCAGGAATATATGTGAATGTAATCACATGTAAACCACAGAATGAGCAGGAATATATGTGAATGTAATCGCATGTAAATCAGAATGAGCAGGAATATATGTGAATGTAATCAGATGTAAACCACTGAATGAGCAGGAATATATGTGAATGTAATCACATGTCAACCACTGAATGAGCAGGAATATATGTGAATGTAATCACATGTAAACCACAGAATGAGCAAGAATATATGTGAATGTAATCACTGAATGAGCAGGAATATATGTGAATGTAATCACATGTAAATCACTGAATGAGCAGGAATATATGTGAATGTAATCAGATGTAAATCAGAATGAGCAGGAATATATGTGAATGTAATCAGATGTAAATCAGAATGAGCAGGAATATATGTGAATGTAATCACATGTAAACCACTGAATGAGCAGGAATATATGTGAATGTAATCACTGAATGAGCAGGAATATATGTGAATGTAATCACATGTAAACCACAGAATGAGCAGGAATATATGTGAATGTAATCACTGAATGAGCAGGAATATATGTGAATGTAATCACTGAATGAGCAGGAATATATGTGAATGTAATCACATGTAAACCACAGAATGAGCAGGAATATATGTGAATGTAATCACTGAATGAGCAGGAATATATGTGAATGTAATCACTGAATGAGCAGGAATATATGTGAATGTAATCACATGTAAACCACAGAATGAGCAGGAATATATGTGAATGTAATCACTGAATGAGCAGGAATATATGTGAATGTAATCACTGAATGAGCAGGAATATATGTGAATGTAATCACATGTAAATCAGAATGAGCAGGAATATATGTGAATGTAATCACATGTAAATCACTGAATGAGCAGGAATATATGTGAATGTAATCACTGAATGAGCAGGAATATATGTGAATGTAACCACTGAATGAGCAGGAATATATGTGAATGTAATCAGATGTAAACCACTGAATGAGTAGGAATGTAATCACATGTAAACCACAGAATGAGCAGGAATATATGTGAATGTAATCACATGTAAACCACAGAATGAGCAGGAATATATGTGAATGTAATCACATGTAAATCAGAATGAGCAGGAATATATGTGAATGTTATCAGATGTAAATCAGAATGAGCAGGAATATATGTGAATGTAATCAGATGTAAACCACTGAATGAGCAGGAATGTAATCACATGTAAACCACAGAATGAGCAGGAATATATGTGAATGTAATCACATGTAAATCAGAATGAGCAGGAATATATGTGAATGTAATCACATGTAAACCACAGAATGAGCAGGAATATATGTGAATGTAATCACATGTAAATCAGAATGAGCAGGAATATATGTGAATGTAATCACATGTAAACCACTGAATGAGCAGGAATATATGTGAATGTAACCACTGAATGAGCAGGAATATGTGTGAATGTAATCACTGAATGAGCAGGAATATATGTGAATGTAATCACATGTAAATCACTGAATGAGCAGGAATATATGTGAATGTAATCACATGTAAACCACAGAATGAGCAGGAATATATGTGAATGTAATCACATGTAAACCACTGAATGAGCAGGAATATATGTTAATGTAACCACTGAATGAGCAGGAATATATGTGAATGTAATCACATGTAAACCACAGAATGAGCAGGAATATATGTGAATGTAATCACATGTAAACCACAGAATGAGCAGGAATATATGTGAATGTAACCACTGAATGAGCAGGAATATATGTGAATGTAATCACATGTAAACCACAGAATGAGCAGGAATATATGTGAATGTAACCACTGAATGAGCAGGAATATATGTCAATGTAATCACATGTAAACCACAGAATGAGCAGGAATATATGTGAATGTAACCACTGAATGAGCAGGAATATATGTGAATGTAATCATATGTAAACCACTGAATGAGCAGGAATATATGTGAATGTAATCACATGTAAACCACAGAATGAGCAGGAACATATGTGAATGTAATCACATGTAACACAGAATGAGCAGGAATATATGTGAATGTAATCAGATGTAAACCACTGAATGAGCAGGAATATATGTGAATGTAATCACATGTAAATCAGAATGAGCAGGAATATATGTGAATGTAATCACTGAATGAGCAGGAATATATGTGAAAGTAATCACATGTAAACCACAGAATGAGCAGGAATATATGTGAATGTAATCACATGTAAACCACTGAATGAGCAGGAATATATGTGAATGTAATCACATGTAACACAGAATGAGCAGGAATATATGTGAATGTAATCAGATGTAAACCACTGAATGAGCAGGAATATATGTGAATGTAATCACATGTCAACCACTGAATGAGCAGGAATATATGTGAATGTAATCACATGTAAATCAGAATGAGCAGGAATATATGTGAATGTAATCACATGCACATCAGAATGAGCAGGAATATATGTGAATGTAATCACATGTAAACCACAGAATGAGCAGGAATATATGTGAATGTAATCGCATGTAAATCAGAATGAGCAGGAATATATGTGAATGTAATCAGATGTAAACCACTGAATGAGCAGGAATATATGTGAATGTAATCACATGTCAACCACTGAATGAGCAGGAATATATGTGAATGTAATCACTGAATGAGCAGGAATATATGTGAATGTAATCACATGTAAACCACAGAATGAGCAAGAATATATGTGAATGTAATCACTGAATGAGCAGGAATATATGTGAATGTAATCACATGTAAATCACTGAATGAGCAGGAATATATGTGAATGTAATCAGATGTAAATCAGAATGAGCAGGAATATATGTGAATGTAATCAGATGTAAATCAGAATGAGCAGGAATATATGTGAATGTAATCACATGTAAACCACTGAATGAGCAGGAATATATGTGAATGTAATCACTGAATGAGCAGGAATATATGTGAATGTAATCACATGTAAACCACAGAATGAGCAGGAATATATGTGAATGTAATCACTGAATGAGCAGGAATATATGTGAATGTAATCACTGAATGAGCAGGAATATATGTGAATGTAATCACATGTAAACCACTGAATGAGCAGGAATATATGTGAATGTAATCACATGTAAACCACAGAATGAGCAGGAATATATGTGAATGTAATCAGATGTAAACCACTGAATGAGCAGGAATATATGTGAATGTAATCAGATGTAAACCACTGAATGAGCAGGAATATATGTGAATGTAATCACATGTCAACCACAGAATGAGCAGGAATATATGTGAATGTAATCACATGTAAATCAGAATGAGCAGGAATATATGTGAATGTTATCACATGTAAATCAGAATGAGCAGGAATATATGTGAATGTAATCACATGTAAATCAGAATGAGCAGGAATATATGTGAATGTAATCATATGTAAATCAGAATGAGCAGGAATATATGTGAATGTAATCACATGTAAATCACAATGCATGCTTTTTCTGCATGAATTAAAGTACAACTCCTCAACACCAAGTTGGCTGAACTGGTGCACAAGCAAGACTAAGATGTCAGTGTCAGGGCTAACAACAACAACAACAACAACATTTCAACCACATGATGTTGCATGTGCTAGATGTAGAAGAATCTGAGTACTCGCTTCTTCTTGATTGGACTTAATTGCACCAATCAGGGTTCATTCTAGAGGGTGACTGGGGCGAAATAGTTGCCCTAGGGACCCTGACTTCGCCCCCTGACTTCATTTTTTTAGTTTACAATTTCCATTGAAATATATTCTCCAGTAAGATACACTGGCCCAATATAACCCACTCCTTCTATTCAAAATTGTCAAATTGTGACATTTAACCTTATTTTGTTGAAATTTATTAAATAATACGGCAAAGCACAGACTACATAAATAGCGCACTGTCTCCCTTCTCCCAAACATTATGAACGATACAGCATCACAAGAGACTCTCCGTGCTTTGTCTTCCATTCCACCAGATCCTAAGAGACATAAACTTTTTTTTTTTTTTGAGTGACTTCTTTACCAGTTTCAAGCTTTCATGACAGTTTTCGTACAAAGTACTTTGTTATCTCACTTTGTCTTTGCTGTTAGTTAGTACCCTTTTCAAGTTTGGAATGGCCATATAGTATTCCGCAAGATTTGTCACCACTATTTGTTATGTTCGTGTTTGGAATTGTTGTACCTCATGGGTCATATTGACCTATTGGATACGAAAAAGAGTTGATCATACAGTCAAACCTGTGTTAGTGGTCACCTACATTAAGCAGCCAACCTGTATTAAGCAGCCAGTTTCCAGATTCCCAATATGTTACTTTGTTATACATTTGACCTCTACTAAACAGCCACCTGTGCTAAGCAGCCACTTTCTGTGATTCCCTTGGCTGGCTGCTTAAGGCAGGTTTGACTGTATATATTTAATGGAGACTGGTGCATCTATAGAAATATTATCACCTCGTCTTTGACTTGTTTGAGATTTAAGACTATTGCTCTGTTAAAGACAACATGTAAATTAATAACACCCATACTGCTCTGAAGTATGTAACTCCAGAAACATTAATAACACCCATACTGCTCTGAAGTATGTAACTCCAGAAACATTAATAACACCCATACTGCTCTGAAGTATGTAACTCCAGAAACATTAATAACACCCATACTGCTCTGAAGTATGTAACTCCAGAAACCAGCTGACATGTGTATACATGTATACGTTTGTTTAACATTTTATGATTATAAGCAGTGTACGACAAATCCTATGCCCGGAGCCCGCGGGCAACTGAAATATCTCGGCGGGCAACTAAGTTTGAAAAGCAGTTGCCCACCGGGCAACCCCAAAAATGCCAAAATAGTTGCCCGGAAAATCCCGTTAAATATTATAAAACAAATATTTCGCTAAGCCAAAAATGTTGACTCCGCGGTCAAGATTTCTATGCTCCGCGTATTTTAATTGATGATGTATTATGCCGGTTCCCGATTACAGAGGTATATCATATAGTGGCCGGGAAACAGTTTGTCAATGTGTACCAGCTTTTAATTGCAGTGTTTGCCGAATGCCGAGAACCAACGGTAAAACATGGCGAGCACAACAAACTGCGAAATCCAGACCATTTCAATTACTTTTATTATTTCCGATGCTGATTTTGCGCGTTGATGGAGCATTGTGTTGTGAACTTGATGTTTATAAATTTAGTTATTTAAATTTAGGTTTAGCGCAGTTCTTTAGTAAATTTTGAATTAAATAAATGTTACTTTCGATTAGTTATGATGGATCGTTTCATTATCCGGTCAGTGGATTCACCAACACCAACGCAGTCTCCTTCGTCTTCAGAAAAACGTTCTGCTGCATCATCATCATCATCATCTAATTCTAAAGTGACGAAACGTCCCAAGTTTACGGACAAGGAGTATGACAAAAATACCCGTGTTCGGAGATTCCAGGCATCATGGAAAGTAACATTTCCTTGGCTGCGATATACAGACGAAGATAATGGCAAGCCTGATAGTGCTTGTGGTGTTATGCACCGTTTCTCGTGCACAGATAACCCAAGTTTGGCCGACAAGCAGTCACCTCTTTACTGGCAGCAGGAACATGAGGGTGGACCCGCTTAAGAAGCACGAAACATCAGCTAGTCACATTAAGGTCACAGAGAAAAATACTGGACAAACACGTCAAAATCCTGGGCAACCTTAAAAAATTTGTCGTACACTGATTATAAGCATTTGAATTGTTGCCATAGCATCAAAAGTGATACTGCCTTGCTCATGTTCTGCACAACCGAATCAGACGCAGTAAGGTACTGCAATTTCTCAAGAAAATCAGGTCAGAAAATTGAATGCAGATCAATTTTTTTTGTGTATAATCAACATTCCTATAGGTTTGTTAAGATTAATCTGCGTGCAGGACCCAGAAGGCTCAGATGTTGAACTCAGCTTGCAACTGTGATACAATGTAGAACTATACAAGTTACAAAGTAACATAAACTTAGTTGGCGCTTACCCACATGGTTTGCCGGAGGTGAGGGTAAATCATCATCAAACTTAGTTGTAAGGTCCTAAACCCAACTCGGCAAAGTAGTCAATGTTTATATTTACATTTATATATCATCATTACCGGTTGCCCATATGAGCAAGAGATTACCGTAATTATCGATGTATAACACGCTATCATGTATAACGCGCACCTACTTTTCAAAAATCAGTGAAAAACTTGGTTCTGGTGTATACCGCGCACAGTAAAATCATTTTCACAATCCAAAATTTCTCAAGATACGATATTATCACCCTCTATGGTTTATATATTTCGATAGAAAAAGAAGAAATCGTGGAGGCCTACGTTGTGCATGGTTCTGAAATATAATCATACTCCATGATTTTTTGTATTCCCGTACAAAATGGAAAAATATTGTGCGGGCCTACATCCGGAAGTGCATGATTGTGATAAGTCCCCAACGCCGTACTGTATTCCAACCTTGCGACTGCCACGAGCCTCTGCATACTTGATAATGGAGAGCTTATCTCTAGCAGTGTATGGGTTTCTGAATTTTAACCCATTACTCCACATACAACGCCTTTACTGCCTCCCCCATATAGACGCCGTTCCACGCATTTATCGATTCCCACATACAAACGCCATTGCAGGGCCTGCTCTGGCTCTTATTTTTTTGTAGCCAATTATTTTTAGCCAAATCTGTGCTTCCTTTAGCCAATTCCCAAACAGAGTTATTATAGTATATTTATTATAATATATTTTAATGTGTCATGGTACTTGTATCACCTAAATGATGTATGCCCATAAACTACAACTGAGGTAAGAGTTACATTTGCCGTGATACATTCATTACTTGACAAGTTGTGTCAACTTTCATTTTCAGAATCATTTTAAAATGCCTTCCCAGGGTTAGACAGTTAGACTAGTGCTGCATGTCAACTGTGCACATTTTATTACATCACATAAGACATTTGATCTTTTGGGTTAATGGTGTAAACAAGATTTATTTGATTGACAGGGTACTGCTGCTCAAGATCAATTAACACCTGCCACTTATATTGCCAATACCATTGCTCTATGCCAAATAAACATCCTGTTTTGATGGGATTACTCTGATTAGCTGTCAGGTTTAAAATTGGAATATTAAATATAATAAATGCCATGGCATGTGGTAAATATCTATTATTTCTTTGATCACAATTTCCAATTTTCAAATATTTAACAGATTTTTGTCGTTTTTATCATTTTAGCCAAACTGAGATTTTATTAGCCAATTTTGCCATATTTTAGCCAATGGCTACTCTGGCTATTGCCAGAGCGGACCCTGATTGAACACCATTGTCCAATCTCCATATACACGCCTTACAACGCCTCTGAACTTTGACACCGATATGTTTATATTTAGAATACAATGACCCCGGTTAAATTTAGTTCTACTGGCAGATGTAAACTTTACCTATCTTTTACGCATGAAAAACCGTATGGTTACAATTAAAAGTTAACGTATAAATAGCGTCCAATCGTATACACCCAATATATCACGAGCTAAGTTCACAGGTCGATTTTCTGAAAATTTATCAATACAAATATGGCTTCACGAATGATAGAATCAAGCGACGATGAATCAGATTTTGAAGGATTTAGCGAGGTTGGATCCGACATCGACGTACCAATAGTCTGTGATGATGAGTCCGACGGATGTTCGTCCGATGCCGCCGATTCAGAGGACGAAAATACTTCAAATTGGTCATCAAATTTCACAAATTTGAGGGTGCGTATTAAATTTTCGCGCGAATGATGTTTGTTTACAAATAGTTTTTCTCCAATTAAGCTTCAACAAATGGTTTTAGCAAGTTAATAGTCAATGAAATAATAAAACCATGTCCCGTTTCTTTCATTATGGATAAATCCCGGAAGAATGAATAAACAAACAAACCCATGAAGGGTTGTACATATTTTATTTTCTCAAGTTTACGCACCGTAATGCACAAGTCTTTCAAAAATAAGAAATGTAAATAATTACAGGACACATTGATACTGATATCATATTATGTATACTATATACATGTACACTATATATTTTTTTATTGATGAACAATAAACTGAAACAATGTCTCGTACAAAATGTAATAAATAAGTCAAAACATTATATACTGCTGATCTTTCTTCAGTTTGATGACTTTGTGGAAGAAGATGGTGCCAATCTCCCGGCAGGGTTTGATGTCGAGACTGCTCGGGCAATCGACTATTTCTGGTTGATGATGAAGCCAGATCTGTTTGCCAACTTTGCCCAGCATACAAACAATTATGCTAGGTATAAGATGGAGGCATCCAGAACGACCGACACATACTGGACTGACAACCGCAGAAGAAATCCGTGCATATGTCGGGATAAACATATTAATGGGTATCCAGAGTCTTCCGGAAGCAGATATGTACTGGACAGTTACATTGGGAACAGTGGTGTTCAAGGTACAATGACGTGCAACCGTTTTCAGAAACTGACACAGTACTTTCATGTTGCCGACAGAGCTGCTGAGCCAGCACATGGTCAACCAGGCTATGACAAATTATACAAGTCCTGTGATAGATCATGTAGCTCAAAGTTTTTCGTTCGGAGAGCTACAAATCATTATCACGCGATTTCGCTATTGATGAAGCCATGGTGAGGTTCACTGGGCAAATATCAATTTGACAGTATATGCCGGCAAAACCCATCAAGCGGGGTATTAAAGTATGGATGATGTGTGACTCCAATACTGCTTATCTGTACAGGTTTAGTGTGTACCTAGGAAGGCAGACCAATAACACCGAGTATGGCCTAGGACACAATGTTGTAATGAACCTGACCAGTGATATTAGGCACAGTCACCATCACGTCTATTTTGACAACTTTTTTACGGGCGTTCCCCTCATGACCAGTTTATTGGCGAACAGTCTATATGCTTGTGGGACAGTCCGATGTAATCGGAAGGAATTCCCCAATGAGCTGAAGAAATATCCATGATCAACACTGCATGAAGTACGAGGTTGGCAGGAACAACAAAAAGTGGTGGAAGTACCTGTTCTGGTTTTTGGTCAATTGTGCCATGTATATTGTACAAACTCACATCCAGGAGAGTGACAAAAAAGAAACGCTTTTCACATTTGGACTTTCGACTTGAAGTCATTAGGGGCATCATTGGGGGTTACTCCAAGAGAGAGACCGGCTCGGGAAATGGACAATGTAGGACTGGTTGATGGCGAGAACATCCAGGGTCATGTCCATGGTAGATTACCAGGCAAGAAAAGAACTTGCAAATATCATACGAAGACCCTGAATATACGCCGTGAGACTGTCTTTGGGTGTACAACATGCAATGTACATTTATGCAAAAATGATGTGTGCCACGCCCAATTCCACCAATGATCTGAAAATAGACACAAGCATTACCTAATTAATGGAACACTACATGTATATACAGTACCGGTACACGCCGGCATACATGTAGTGTATTTCGGCGTGGGTAGAACAACGACCCGGCTAGCTCAGTTGGTAGAGCTGCCCAACTAGTGTTCGGGAGGTCGTGGGTTCGAGTCCCACGTCGGGTCACTAACTTTTCCGCTCTTTCTTTTGTTTGGCCACTTTAATGGCAACGAGGATGGACGGTACGGGGAAATGGGTAGGGGTACGGCTCCAGGGATCGGAGTGCGGCTCCTAAAGAATAAAAGAAGGAAGAGTGTAGTGTATTTCGGCGTGGGTATTAGGTCGTAGGTTCGAGCCCCACGTCAGGTTATTAACTTCCGTTCTTTCTTTGCTTGGTCACTTTATACACAAACTTAACCGCGTGCCAGTTTTGGGCATGGTTTTGTACAGTGTATGTCGGTAATGACCACATATGCAAATTGTGAACATCCTGTGTTGATATTAGTGTAAATATTAGTGTAAATTATATTGTTTGTCAAAGAATTAAAGTAAAATTTTAAAGCCGCCATACACAAACTTAACCGCGTGCCAGTTTGGGCGTGGTTTTGTACAGTGTATGTCGGTAATAACAACTCCTGACTGTGTAAATATTAGTGTAAAATATAGTGTTCTGTCAAATTTTAAAATCAATTTTGGTGACAAGAAATATTGGAATTATATTGGATTATATTGGATAACAGTACATACATATATACATGTATGCAGAGGTACGTACCTAGAGTTGAACAACACCATATATACATGTATGCAGAGGTACGTACCTAGAGTTGAACAACACCATATATACATGTATGCAGAGGTACGTACCTAGAGTTGAACAACACCATATATACATGCATGCAAAGGTACGTACCTAGAGTTGAACAACACCATATATACATGCATGCAGAGGTACGTACCTAGAGTTGAACAACACCAACAAGTAAGTGACTTTTTCCTCAAAATTCCGGTTTCAGTCGATATATCAAAAATGTCTAAATATTATATATTTATACAAATAACTACCGTATTTATTTAGTTATAAATGTTTAAAGATATTAATATCAATAAGATACTAAATATTAATAAAATGAATTAGTGTCAATAAATTACTTTTATATGAACAATATCATTGAAGAAATGGGAATAATTTGCTAATATTTCATAAAAATTGAGTTTCAATATCATTTGTAATATGTAGTGCTCTCAGAGTTTTTGTCCTACACTTGTGAAAATTATACCATCAGAAAGGAAATTTAATTCTACAAAAGATTTACATTGACATAATTTTGATTACATTATCAGTATTGCAAATTAGCATTGAATCAGGGGTGTAGTCCTATTGTTCCCACTTATATAAAATTAGGTAAAAACGGGTGTGGGACGGATAGACATGCAGACAGACAGAATGTGTTTAAGAGTGTTTAAGATCAAATACAATCAAACGGACGGACAGACACGCAGACAGACAGCAACTATATATATACATACCATGAACCTGTAACTACCAACAACAATACTTTGTCCACCGCGTTTGTTGCGGACAAACTCAATTTGAACTTGTGCATTCGCCATAACTTTAAGTTGTATGCCTATGACATATATGTCTACTGGACAACAGCAAGTGGGAATGAAAGGATTAAACCGAATCAGGTAGGTATCTATTATTCAATATTTCAATAAAGATGGTGTCATAGATATTGATTATTGGTTATGTAGTACAGTGTACATATTTCTTATCAGCTGTATGGAGATAAAATGAACTAATGGCCTCTTCTGTTGTGGAGTAATGGGTTAATTAATAAAGATTATCCTGATACTTGATGCTCAAATTCTGCAAAACAATCGTGAGAAACGATATATTTTCTTTATGAAAATTATGTTAAAAATATCCCAATGACAACTTCTGAAGTTTTTTCACATTAATTTAACACTTATTCGGCATATGAAACATTTTGCATGGCTTCCAATTAAAACTCAATCACATTTACATCATTAGAGATACATGGTAATAATAATTGAGGCCGTTTCAATTTAATGTAATCGTTCATACTTCTGCCATGTTTGTTTTCATCATTGCCGAACGAGGACGATGCATTACGAATGTAAATCAGGTTCCGATTATAAACAAGTGCACCTGACCTACCGACTCGGAAAGTCCTACTTTCGGTTTCGAGTTTGATTTATCACCAAAAACCACTAATTGAACATAATTATACAAATTATAATTTAAGAATGTCTAGCAGCATTGCTACTCATATATTATGCAGTAATTTTTTTTTGATAGTTTATTATATTTCAATAACGAGTCGATGCTACCGTAGGCCTTTTGAATCAACTTTTAGTCACAAATATATAAAAGTAGAATTGATATTTACAATAATTTATTTTCGGTCCTTAACAATTTAATCCAAATATATAAGTTCATTTATTTACACACAAAGTCCTTTAACACAAAGTAGAGTCCTGGAAGTTTACACACAGAGGTTTCTTATTAATTTCAAATTTTCTATTCTATTTTTTTCTCTCTTCTTTTTTTAAATAAACTGAGGGTTTTATACCATTTTCATTCAAAATTGACAAGTTAAGTAATATTTTAAAGTCTGGTGAGATTCTTTGATAAAAGGTACCATTTGTCAATATAATTTTTACAGAACAATAAAACAAACAGATTGGTTCTCAACCTGGAAGTCATTGGTGACAGCACATTGTATTGGCATGATGATATCCCCTACAAAAATGTGGACTACCTGGATTTATAGGTGCATCAATGCATATTATGATACAATTGACCTTTCTGCAAACGCTACTTAGGCACGCCCCCCATAGTTACCGGTGCTCGCTGTAACCACGCGAGACAAGCTATCTAACAAAATGGCGTCTAACGCAGTCCTGCATCAAGTTAATCTAGATAAATTTCGTCGAATTTCTCGGTTTTATTTCACCCAGATAAGAATATCTCGTTGAAAGCAAGACAGCAATGGTTTAAGTTTTTTCAGTGATGGTTATTTCTCTCTAAAGTACAGATATATTTAACGGCTGAGGACGTGTTAAGTGTTCGTGGAAAATGCTTTCGCAGTCAACGGAAGAGTGAACAACCATATCGTGTCAACTTTGACATCAAAAGAAATGAAATATGCCACCGTCTTGAGAGACTCGACCCTATGCCTCCTAGAAGACTCGAACATTAGGCCCAAAAACTGAACACCAGTACGTTCACTGAGCTAATATGGGAATCCCACAGCTCTGCACATGCATGGGTACTATTACTACTATCTGATCCCTAGTCCACCATCCACGACAATATGTATGAACCACGTTTGTATAATTTTAATCACCATTATACTCACATATCTCTTGTGAACAGTAAATCTATAAATGCAGAATATATTTTTTCGAAATATTTTATTATGCATAAATAAATTAATTTCAACTTACTTTTGTGCAAATATATCTGTTTGCATTAATTTTGGATGTATTCAGCTGGTCGTTTAATTCACCTTAGACATGTTTCAAGATTTGTCTTAGGTTTTGGAAATGGCACGAATTTAACGTCACCTATCAATCGATCTGGATATCTACTATCACACAGACCGTAACTACATCTTTTCACCATTGTCAATGACAGACAGCATTAATTAATTTGTAATTATTTTTCAAAACATAATTTCAAATCACGATCACTCGTTATCAGATTTGATTAAAACGTTACTAAATAACTCGTTTGTCTGACAGAACGATAAAACAATGATTCGGTGTAGTAATCAATGCTATAATTATGTGCACACATTTTATAATTGACCAATTAGCACAATCAGTGCTCAATTCCGATGTGCAATTTTGATCTTGGTAATAGTAGTAGGCCCCTATCCGGGATATTATACAGTCGGCGGTCTCTGTGATGTACCGGTAGTCGATTAGTTGTTGATTACTCACAATAAACAGTGTGACACGCTTAAATTTGATTGCTGTGTTTGCTAGAAAAGAATGACTATATGGGGTCAGTCGGTGTTTTTATAGATGCATTGTTTTTAAAGCAGCTGTCTGGTATTTTGTGATTCATATACACACTTTAAGATTTGTCCAAGGATTTTGAAATGGGTTGAATTTAACGTCGATCACCAGGATTTCGACTAATTTTGTACTATAACTAAAGCTAAACTAAAGCTATAACACCAAAGCTACACATTTTCAACATCATTAAAACAATTTTAAACCCGTATTTTCGATCAAATTCACGCCTTTTCAAATTTGTCTACTCGTTACTAGTTTGTCTAATATGCATTGTTTGTCTAACAAGATGGCGGCGATAAGCCGTTGCCGGGGGTGTGCGCAAATGGTGCGATGTGATTGGCTAACGCCAGCTGTCAATCAAAATCGGCAGAAAGGTCAATTATTGGATATATATATCTCTATATATATATATATATACATGTAGTTGGAATTATTGGAATTAAATAAATGTGACAATGTAATGGGTAGACACAAGTCAATTAGAGGGAAACGGGAAAAACGTAGCAGCGGGAGTGGGAGTAACTCGGGCACTGACAAAGGTAAAAAACGTAACATAAATAACAATCAATCCAAGCCCAGATAGTCACCCATGGACTTAAAGCAGCATTACATCGTAATAAAGGATGTATTGGGTAAAATATAAATACTAATGTTTACAAAAATCGAAATAGTCGCACAGAAACGATAAAATTCCAATAAATTTAAATCGTCGTATACTCGAAATGTCAACATGCACAGCGCATGCGTGAAACAACAGAGGATGTAGAAAACAATGTATATATTTTGAACATGAAAGACTATCTATCTTCCTCTAATGTCGAACCCTTCGCGGGGATGTAGAAATGTCCCTAAAAGACTTAGCTGACAGAGGTATTTATCAACATATCAAGTAATTTAATTAAAAAAGACGTGGGACAAATGGGGACGATGCATTCCGAATGTAAACAAGTGCGGACAATGCGTTCCGGATGTAAACAAGTGTGTGACCGATCGACTCGGAAAGTCCTACTTTCAGTTTCGAGTTTGTTTTATCGCAAAACAAACACTGTTTACCAAATGAACATAAGCATACAAAGTATAATGTGTAGCAGCATTGATACCCATACGTAAAAATTGAATTTTGAATTCAACCATTGTTGTGAGTGATATCATAAACGAAACAACAGTGTGCTTTATAACAGTGACATCTCAACTATCATAGCTGTCAACCTGGACGATAGCGTTTTCAAGGACTCAACATCAAATATAGCAGGAAATGGTCACTCATCCACAGGTAACAGTTCTAGGAATACTGTCATGACAGAGAACGATCAATTGGCGTATCTTGTGAGCACCGTGAAAGCAATTAAACAGGGTCAAGACGACATTAAGACAATGTTTGAAGCCAAGTTTGACAATTTGAAGTCGGAACTCACGTCGACAATTAACAACAAGGTAGAAACATTGAAAACCGAGTTAAGTGCTGACATCGTTAAAGAGACCGGTCTTATCAATGGCGTGTTATCACGATTGGATACCCTGGATCAACAGAGGTCAGCCTTATATGCTACAGATCATGTGAATAGTGACACTTTGTACGGCAACACCAATAATCCTGCTAATCCGGAAATCCATTGAGCGACCCAAATCGTTCTCTCATGGCTAGCGGTATCCACGTCACACCGTCTGAAAATCTGATTCACAAGGCACAGGACTAGTGGACTCCATGGGCGCCAAAGTCATAAACAAGGTCTTGGTTACTGACGCTATCCGTTTGCTTGCAAAGTTTGATGATAGACCGCCTATACTGAAATTTAGTGTTCAATCATTGGATCATTATTATTGTGCTACGGAATAAACCGAATCTCCAATTCATCACTCAATATAAGAACACCAGTAGGTTCATAGTAGCAAATCTCGCATAGAACGTATTCTCGAAATGAACTCACATGCAGTACTTCGAAATCTACCACATGGTCGCTCGCTTCATGTTGATGCAAGCGGGCGTATCAAACAATGTGTACAGCAACAGTGTGATTTGGAGAGCGTGGGTCAAGGCGCGCATCAGCAAAATGACGAGAACATTGACTAGGATGCATCCCGATCCAGTCCTATAAGTCTTGCCCATCTCAATGTATGTGGTTGGACTACCGAAAATAATGAACTACAGATTAATCAAGTTAACGGCTTAAACAGTGATATTCAATATGTGAAACGCACCTTGGGGGGAATGTTACTTTGAATGTACCTGGTTACACGTGGATATGTTTCAACCGACAAGAAATTCACGTCAATGCACCGAAAGCCGTCTGGGGGAGTAGGATTGTTAGTGAAATCATGGCTATATGAGGATTATGAAATCCCGGTTATAGACAAATCGATTGGTGGGATACATTACATTTGAATTCATAGTATTTTCTTGCTATTTGCTGCCGGAAAATTCAACACGCGGACGTGACGCTCAAAGTTTTTATGCCCATCTTCTATCACAGAATACAAATGTATATTTATGTTCGATCAGTTATACTTGAGTGGCTATACTATGTCAGTTTATCTGACCATCAGGTAGTAGCCAATCAGAAGGCATACATGTACAGGTGTACTGTATGTAATTACATGTATTGTAATAGTTCTCATTCAAGGTTAAGCAGGTATCAATCGTATCTACATTATGGCCGACAGTGATAATTCTTCAAGCAATTTAAATTATAAAGCTCTTTCTGCCAAGCAACCAGCAGTAGCAGAGCCAACCATTGCTGAGGCCGACAGGCCCAAGCTGGGTAAGTCCCCGGGGGCGGAGACGCTATCGAGAGCGATGCATAGTTCCAACCAGCCCGTTCGTACCTATACGTACTGTATAGTTTAAGTCTTAATAAAGCATTCTTCTTCTTCTTCTTCCTATTAATGACCAGCCGGTCCTAGAGACGTTTGCTTCGCCTGTGGTGGTCAGGGACACTTCTGGAACATCTGTCCAGTATGAACCGGTCGACGGTTGCAGCCGCAAGTCTTCACAGATAAGGGAATCAGCAGAGCCAGAGAAGCCAAACATGAAGGATAAGTAGTAGTTTGAGTCTTATTTTGATGTTAGATCGTATTTTGATGTTAGATCGTATTTTGATGTTAGATCGTATTTTGATCGTATTTTGATGTTAGATCGTATTTTGATGTTAGATCGTATTTTGATGTTAGATCGTATTTTGATGTTAGATCGTATTTTGATGTTAGATCGTATTTAGATGTTAGATCGTATTTTGATGTTAGATTGTATTTTGATGTATTTTGATGTTAGATCGTATTTTGATGTTAGATCGTATTTTGATGTTAGATCGTATTTAGATGTATTTTGATGTTAGATCGTATTTTGATGTTAGATCGTATTTTGATGTTAGATCGTATTTTGATGTATTTTGATGTTAGATCGTATTTTGATGTTAGATCGTATTTTGATGTTAGATTGTATTTTGATGTTAGATCGTATTTTGATGTATTTTGATGTTAGATCGTATTTTGATGTTAGATCGTATTTAGATGTTAGATCGTATTTTGATGTTAGATTGTATTTTGATGTTAGATCGTATTTTGATGTTAGATCGTATTTTGATGTATTTTGATGTTAGATCGTATTTTGATGTTAGATCGTATTTTGATGTTAGATTGTATTTTGATGTTAGATCATATTTTGATGTTAGATCGTATTTTGATGTTAGATCGTATTTTGATGTATTTTGATGTTAGATCGTATTTTGATGTTAGATCGTATTTTGATGTTAGATCGTATTTTGATGTTAGATCGTATTTTGATGTATTTTGATGTTAGATCGTATTTTGATGTTAGATCGTATTTTGATGTTAGATCGTATTTAGATGTTAGATCGTATTTTGATGTTAGATCGTATTTTGATGTTAGATCGTATTTTGATGTTAGATCGTATTTTGATGTTAGATCGTATTTTGATGTTAGATCGTATTTTGATGTTAGATCGTATTTTGATGTTAGATCGTATTTTGATGTTAGATGTTAGATCGTATTTTGATGTTAGATCGTATTTAGATGTTAGATCGTATTTTGATGTTAGATCGTATTTTGATGTTAGATCGTATTTTGATGTTAGATCGTATTTTGATGTTAGATCGTATTTTGATGTTAGATCGTATTTAGATGTTAGATCGTATTTTGATGTTAGATCGTATTTAGATGTTAGATCGTATTTTGATGTTAGATCGTATTTTGATGTTAGATCGTATTTTGATGTTAGATCGTATTTTGAAGAAAAGCAATGCGAATTTGAATGTAATTTGAGTTCCAAAAATGTTACAGGACTGTTAAAAAAAAGTGTGTACAATTTTGGACTGATACCGTAGGAACTAATGAACACATTATTGATATTTTGAATAACGGTTATAAGATTCCGTTTTTAGAATACCCCAGTAAGTCATTTTCTACGAACAATAAATCTACTAGAGTTTGTATATAGAATTTGTGGAGCATGCTGTGAACAAAAGTTTGCAAAGTAATTGCATAATTGAGACACCTTTTGTACCTACTGTGGTTAGTCCCTTAAGTATATATATATAATGCAGGCAAAAAATGGCTTATCTTAGAAAGGTAAATCAATATATTTGGAAAGAAAAGATTTCTTTTGAAGATTGGAAATTGGGTATAGAGTATTTCACGAAAAATTATGTTATGTTATATTTCGGGTTTTACGCCTGCATCAGCACCATTTTGGGCTATATCGCCGGCGGGCAGTTTACCTAACAACACCTTTCCTGGGCAGGCTCCAACGGTTAACCAGTACTTGGGTGCACCAACCTCCGTAAGAAACTGCCAACTTTTTCATATAAATGAGACACGGTCTGAGCGGGGCTCGAACCCGTGACCATCAGTGATGATAGGTTACAGTGGTATACAAGTCAGCGACCGTAACCACTCGACCACGGAGGTGGACTGAAAAATTATTACAGTTACAAATTTGATTTGTCAAAAGGTTATCACCATTGGACAATTCATTCCTAGCTTCTTACCTAGGTTTTTCATTAAAGGGAAAGTACTATTGCTTTACAGTTTTGCCGTTTGGTTTGAGTTCCGCCCCTTTTTGCCTCACTAAGGTTTTGAGAGAAATTATTAAATACTGGCGATTGAATGGGAAATTGATCATAATGTTTTGGTACATTGATACTTTACAAAATACTGTTAAAGATTCAGAATTTGTTAGGGATAGTTTGATAAAGGCATGGTTTGTGATAAACTTTGAAAAATCTATTTGGTACCCAGTACAGATATTAGACTGGATAGGAATTATTTGGAATAGTATCGAGTTTACCATTAGCATACCTTCGAGGCGCATTGATAACGTGGGCTACCAATAGTGTCAGCCAAACTGTTGGCTAAATGTACAGATAGACTCATTTCTATGTTGCCAGTTACAGGAAATATCGCACGACTCATGACAATGTACTTGTACGTTGAAATTGAAAGTAGGGTTTCATGGAATGGTGTTTATGAAATATCATTAGAAAACTCATGCCTTGGCGAGTTAGATTTGTGGCTGACTAACATAACATGTCTGAATAGTCGAAAATTGACATCATATAAGCCTATTTATACCATGGTTTATTCAGATGCTAGTGCTAAAGCAGCAGGTGCATATGTGGTAGATTGTAGGGATAGTGTGTTTCACAGTAAGTGGGATTTGGAAAAATGAATAAAAGTTCAACTTACAGGGAAATAAAGGTGGTTTTGTTAGTTTTAAGGCATATGGAAATATATTTAGTCATAAATCTGTTAAATGGTTTTCTGATTCACAAGCATGCATACAGATTTTAAAAGCAGCAAGCACAAAAGTAAAATTACAAAGTATTTCTATAAGTATATTTCAAATATGATTGCAGCAGAATATTGATCTTAAAATAGAATGGGTGCCTAGGTCAAACAATCAAATCGCTGACAATATAAGTAAGTTGCATGACACAGATGATTGGGAAGTTTCTCTCGAGATTTCCATTTTATGGATAATGTGTGGGGGCCACATGATGCAGATAGGTTTGTCAGTTATAAAAATAGGAAAGTAATTAGATATAATTCTAAGTTTATAGATTTTGAGTCGGAAGCAGTAGATGCATTCACTCAACACTCGAATAACTCGAATAACTGGTTAGTTCCGCCGATATGTTCAGTTACTAAAATGGTTTTACATTATAAGCCCAAAAG
This sequence comes from Archivesica marissinica, assembly GCA_014843695.1. Classification (NCBI taxonomy): domain Eukaryota; kingdom Metazoa; phylum Mollusca; class Bivalvia; order Venerida; family Vesicomyidae; genus Archivesica; species Archivesica marissinica. The sequence continues at coordinate 39,884,148 of CM026395.1, forward strand.
CTTTGTGAAAGAGGTGTTAGAGATTAGTGCAGGACAGGATATTTTTAAACACAGAAACAAGTCTTGTGCTTATAATTCCAGACGTTTCAGCAGCAAAGTTATGGCAATACATATATAACTTAGTGCAGGTTTATGACCGTGAGTTGGAATAACGTCAACGTTAAAGTAAGCATATGCTATTGTATACATATAGATAAGCGAGGCCAGGCACAGTCTAAGATATAGACTCTTGTATATATAGAAGAGTGGTTTTATAAAATCTTATATAGATTGCTAATTTTGCCATCTGTTTAAAAAGGGTAGAAGATAAAGGTATGAGATGAATATTGAATTATGTTCAAGGTGTATATGTTTACTTTTAACCCTTTACTCCATAGATACGACTTTTCCCGTGTCTATCGACTCCTCCATAGATACGACATTTCCCGTGTCTATCGATTCCTCCATACATACGCATTATCCCGCGTTGTGGAGATCTGCATGCATACGACTTTTCACGCGTCCATTTTTAAATGTAAATTTCCAATACATTTATTAATGTCAGAAACCCCGCAAATGAATTAAAATAAGCATTGAACATTTATGAAACAATAGGCCATGAAAAATAATGGTGTTGCTATTTAAAATACTTACGAAAACGGCATGCGAAAATATCTTGAAATCGAAAGTAGGAATCCCCAATCGCCAGACGCTTGATTTAGAGTTCACAGTAATTCCCAAACATATTTGTTCTAAAATGTGCTGGATTTCGGAACGAGGCACGGCCAATGATTAAATTTATTCATGAAAACAGGATTCCCCGAGAACAACAACCAATGAAAATGATGGATTTCCATATATCACGCATTACTGCCATGCATAAATGTGTCGAAATTGATCACACACCAGCGACAGTACCTGTCAAAACATCATGTCAAGTAGCTTGTATATTGCAAGCATACAGGCTTCTAGTATATTATATCCTTTGAAGTTTGTATTTCACAGAGACCGACGGAGAACAGCGTAACCTTTGAACTTGGGTGGGTATGCCAAACAGTCAATACTTTCGGATTAGCGAGTAATTTCAACTGAAAAATTATGCTCGTACATCACCTCGTGTTAGAACACCCAAACACAAAGATCGACATTTATTGTCAATTTAATTCCTAATTACTATTGTTCGTTAGACCTATGGCTACTAATGTTTTTGATAGCCACGACGAGACTCAGTCGGAGTTTATGAAATTTACAAGAATTGAGGAAACCCATGTCACGGGAGTGATTTTGCATTAAATCTTTATCTCAACCAGCCGATCAGAATATAGTATCAACCACGCATAACGCGCCTTCATCAATTGCTCCGCCCAGGGTCAAAACGCGTGGTTGATGTCATTATTCAGTTGCGTGGTTGAGAAAATAAGGCTTACCGTGATGCTGCGAAATTGGAACCAAATCGGAACCAGCGAGGTCAAAGTTAAATCTATTCATGAATATAATTTTATCAAATAATAACCAATAAAAACGCTCTATTCCCATAGTTCACGCATGCATACTAATGAGGATACTACCAGACTCAGCTGTCAAAACATTGAAGCTTGTATATTGGAAATCGTGGTCCCCAAGTAATAAATCTAATCAAACATGGTATATTACATTATCACTTAGCCAGGGGCGAGAGATTAGCGTCTAATTACCGCCAATTAAATTTTTTATAGACATTTAGGATACTTCTGAATTAGTTTGTTTGAGAACACCGACCAGTTAACATCGATCTTATAATATTTACATCATCATATTGCTAATTCAAAGCAAGATTATTTTATTATGGCTAGCATGTTTGACAGTGATCCGACGAGTCCGAATTTTCTGGGTTTTCTGGCTCTGATATCGATTTAGACATCAATGCCGACGGTTCTGGTGATAGCTCCGACGAAGAACCTATTCGTGGGGACGGATGGACATCCAACTTTTCACAGTTGAGGGTGCGTTACCAAAGATAATTTGAGTGTGTTTTTTTTACCGAGCTTGAGATACTTTTATTTCTATGACCGAATTTTAACTAAACATACAAATATTGAAATAATAACGGCAACATGTGTATTTTTCTTTTTATAATAAATCGAAATATACTTTTATAACTAGCTTTCAGAGATGGAATAATTTACTTACTCAGATGGATATAACTTACAGGAACTATTCAATCAGATTATATCTCTGTGTGAATTATTAGATGTATTTTTAATGTAAATATTATGTACATACTAGGTAAAGAATGTTGTTACGTTTTTGTATGATATTATTTACAGAACTGGCGTATATATAGCCTATGAAATTAAAAACATTAAGTTTAAATTTCAAATTTGACAGAAAAATTAGTTTTCCATTTTCTTTACTGCCCAACTGCAACAGAAATATTTGTCCCACCAGTATGAAACTTACATCACTGAAAAGATAATTTAATTCTATAAAAACTTTACATTCATCACAAAATGGTAAAACTAATACTTCATACATTAATGTTGCCTAGAATAAGACAGGTATCAGGTCTTCATTATTTTCCCAATAACCTGTATGGAGACAGTGTAGTAAATGCATCTCTTATCTATGTCCTCTATTGATCATTGGTTATCAATTATACTGTGTATTGTATGGACATGGGATAGCAGATAAGCCGATATGGAGTAAAGGGTTAAGCAGACTACACATACTAGTTATATTGATTTTTTTGCTTTGTATATACTGTATATATCATAAATATATATATGTCATCTGTTTAGTGACATAAGGTTAATCACTGAATGGGCATGGCATAATGTTATATTTAAAAATACTATATATATAAATTATAATACATGTATAAGAATGTAGTAGACATATAGTATCGTGTATATATATATCATAATTATATAAAGCTGGCCTATTCATAACAGGAAGTGCTGTTCGTTTATATACAATATAAATGCTGGCCTGTTCATAACGTAAAGTACATATATAGAAACTGGCATGTTTATAACAGAAAGTGAGATACAATTATATGATATATAAGGCAGGCCTGTTTATAACAGGAAGTGCTGTCCAATTATATGATATATAAAGCTGGCCTGTTTATAACAGGAAGTGCTGTCAAATTATATGATATATATAAAGCTGGCCTGTTTATAACAGGAAGTGCTGTCCAATTATATGATATATATATATATAAAGCTGGCCTGTTTATAACAGGAAGTGCTGTCAAATTATATGATATATATAAAGCTGGCCTGTTTATAACAGGAAGTGCTGTCCAATTAAATGATATATATATATATAAAGCTGGCCTGTTTATAACAGGAAGTGCTGTCAAATTATATGATATATATATATATAAAGCTAGCCTGTTTATAACAGGAAGTGCTGTCAAATTATATGATATATATAAAGCTGGCCTGTTTATAACAGGAAGTGCTGTCCAATTAAATGATATATATATAAAGCTGGCCTGTTTATAACAGGAAGTGCTGTCAAATTATATGATATATATATATATAAAGCTGGCCTGTTTATAACAGGAAGTGCTGTCAAATTATATGATATATATATATATATATATAGCTGGCCTGTTTATAACAGGAAGTGCTGTCAAAGTATATGATATATATAAAGCTGGCCTGTTATAAACAGGAAGTGCTGTCCAATTATACGATATATATAAAAACTGGCCTGTTTATAACAGGAAGTGCTGCCCAATTATACGATATATATAAAGCTGGCCTGTTTATAACAGGAAGTTCTGTCCAATTATACGATATATATAAAGCTGGCCTGTTAATAACAGGAAGTTCTATCCAATTATACGATATATATAAAGCTGGCCTGTTTATAACAGGAAGTGCTGTCCAATTATACGATATATATAAAGCTGGCCTGTTTATAACAGGAAGTGCTGTCCAATTATATGATATATAAAGCTTGCCTGTTTATAACAGGAAGTGCTGTCCAATTATATGATATATAAAGCTTGCCTGTTTATAACAGGAAGTGCTGTCAAAGTATATGATATATATAAAGCTGGCCTGTTATAAACAGGAAGTGCTGTCCAATTATACGATATATATAAAAGCTGGCCTGTTTATAACAGGAAGTGCTGCCCAATTATACGATATATATAAAGCTGGCCTGTTTATAACAGGAAGTTCTGTCCAATTATACGATATATATAAAGCTGGCCTGTTAATAACAGGAAGTTCTGTCCAATTATACGATATATATAAAGCTGGCCTGTTTATAACAGGAAGTGCTGTCCAATTATACGATATATATAAAGCTGGCCTGTTTATAACAGGAAGTGCTGTCCAATTATATGATATATAAAGCTTGCCTGTTTATAACAGGAAGTGCTGTCCAATTATATGATATATATAAAGCTGGCCTGTTTATAACAGGAAGTGCTGTCAAATTATATGATATATATAAAGCTGGCCTGTTTATAACAGGAAGTGCTGTCCAATTATATGATATATAAAGCTGGCCTGTTTATAACAGGAAGTGCTGTCAAATTATATGATATATATAAAGCTGGCCTGTTTATAACAGGAAGTGCTGTCCAGTTATATGATATATAAAGCTGGCCTGTTTATAACAGGAAGTGCTGTCCAATTATATGATATATATAAAGCGGGCCTGTTTATAACAGGAAGTTAATATATAAAGCCAGGGCTCGACAAATTCTTTTCGAACTGACTTGCCCGGGACAGGTGACACTGGCAAACTGACTTGCCCCAATGTGAATTTGACTTGCCCCAATTATTATGCTAAATGTCGAATGATGGCTTACACTAGTTAAGTCTATGAATAACATCATCATAGTATATAATGAAAAGTCATTTCGCATTTTGAATCATATTTAATATCCTTTTTACTCTCAGTGAGTTTCACTTTCTTGGAAGTAGGCACACATTTTAAATCTAGTTTCCGTTTTTACTATTACTTTCACTTTCATTGGATTTAAAGAATTTTAGCAAACTTATTGTAATTGAACATGCATTTGAATGATAACAGGGGATTTGGGGCTTAATTATAGAACAATTTGTATACATTTGTAATCTGATAATTACCTGAGTTCTAACTGTTTAATTTTGTCAATTAGTGTCTTACAAAGTTACAATACATCAATGAAATCGGCATGTCTTCCGAGATTAATCAACACCATAGGTGTAGAAAACATGTACTTATGGTACATGTGTATGTACTCATGGATAATGTCCTTGCTACGACTAATGTGTAATTAACAAAATATATAAGCAAGGAGGCATTGACAGATTCTTTGATATTTCGTCGGTGACTGCAAATTGTAGAAATTAAGAAAGCGCCCGGATGTTAAAAGCGCCGTAGTCTATTTAATAGGACTAATTTGATAAGTGCAAATAAAACAATTGAAGCGTAACGAGAGCCTCGATTGGTTAAATGTTTGGGGCTATACCTGTCATTCACAGCATGTAGTCTGCAGGGTTTACAATCGATAATAGAGGTCCAATCATGACAAGAAACAGCTGATTAGTTTGTTTATTCTGTTAATTGATATGTTTATTCGACACCTGTCCGATAATCACAGCCATAGCATTTTGACTTGCCCGGAACTAAACTCTGGTTGACGGCCACTTGCCCGAACATTGTTTTGACTTGCCCCGGGCGTTGGGCACTAGGATTTGTCGAGCCCTGAAAGCCTGTTCAGAAAAGGAAGTGCTGTCCAATGATATGGTATATAATGCTGGCCTGTTTATAACAGGAAGTGCTGTCCAATTATATGATATATATAAAGCTGGTCTGTTTAGAACAGGAAGTGCTGTACATATATATCATATGTATGGACGTTTGTTACCTAGAGGGCATATATGATATAAACTGTACAGAATAGTGCATTATATTGTATAATACATGATGTCATCTGCATGTAAGATAGAAAATAATTGATTAAGAAACAAAATGCATTTAACAATGATATCTAATGAAAGGTTTTTCCATAATTTTACATTTCACAGATTTATTCAATATTGGGTTATAGAGAAATCTGGACAGCATCGATGTTCAAAAGGATTTACATGAGGCGTGGGATAATTTTAAAAGTACTAACAATGAAGTCTAAAGCAGTCAATACATTGAAAACTTACGAACGTTACTTCAAACAGTTTGTGCCTGGAGTAAACAGTATAAATTCATACCTGTACCAGCAAAAGATAAGTTTAGTTTAAACATATTTATTTTCTGTCAATACATGATTATTTACAACAACTGATATAAGAAATTAGACAGAAAGCTGTATAGCTTATGATTGTCCCCTCCTTTCTAAATAATATACACAAACATTTCATGGCATAATAATTTACAATTTCATAAATCAATGATTTTTCTTTAGGGAAAATGTAATGTTTTAGAATGATAACATATATGTAGATAAGTTTGTTGCACTTTATTTGTCCCATTTACAAAGTACAAATCCATCAGAATCAAAAATTAACAATATCGTGTATAGTATTTCATGGGCACATAAAGTAGCAGGCTTTGCGGATCCTTGTACCGCCAATCTGGTTAAACATGTTAAAGAACATGTGGGAAGTCATCCGTGTCCAAAAAACCTATAACAGCGAGAGATTTGGAACATATGGTGACATATTTTGGGAAAGAGCCAACTCTTTTAGAACAGAGATTCTTAAGTATGTCTCTATTGAGTTTTTCGGGTTTTCTTAAGTTTCTAGAATGCATTGCCTTGAAGAGATCAGATATAGAATTCTTGCCAAATTATATAAAAATAAGCATTGTATCGTCTAAAATTGATCGACATTCAAAAGGAAATAATGTTATTGTTTCTAGAACTGGTAATTCTACTTGCCCGGTTATTGCAGTGCAAAAATACATTGATTTAGCCGGTATAACAAATATTACTGACGAATATATGTTTAGGAAAGTATATTTCTGCAAGAAAGATAACTCTTATCACTTGCGACATGGAGGTCATATTTCGTACAACACAGCAAGAGAAAGTTTAATCAAGATGTTAAATAAGCTCGGATTTGACATTTCTGTGTACGGATTACATTCATTTATATCTGATGGAGCAACTGCAGCTGCTCTTAGTGGAGTTCCCGGTAGAGTGTTTAAAAAACATGGCAGGTGGAAATATTGCATATATGGCTAAGGATCGTTATGTTAGAGAGGACGAAGTGACTGGATGTCAAACGTCTCTACAATTGGGATTGTAGACATCATATTGTATACATATGTACATGTTTTTATACTGAGTAGTCATGTACATGCATTTATACTGCGCAGTCATGTACATGCATTTATACTGCACAGTCATGTACATGCATTTATACTGCACAGTCATGTACATGTTTTTATACTGAGCAGTCATGTACATGCATTTATACTGCGCAGTCATGTACATGCATTTATACTGCGCAGTCATGTACATGCATTTATACTGCAAAGTCATGTACATGCATTTATACTGCAAAGTCATGTACATGCATTTATACTGCACAGTCATGTACATGCATTTATACTGCGCAGTCATGTACATGCATTTATAGTGCGCAGTCATGTACATGCATTTATACTGCGCAGTCATGTACATGCATTTATACTGCGCAGTCATGTACACGCATTTATACTGCACAGTCATGTACATGCATTTATACTGCGCAGTCATGTACATGCATTTATACTGCGCAGTCATGTACATGCATTTATACTGCGCAGTTTATGCTTATTAATTATGTATAAATTAGTGTATATATGTTACTTAAATTAGCCCGTTCTTTTTCAGTCGATACGTAGCCTGTGTGACCAATTCCTATACAAGTCAGGGCCTCCGCTGTCTATCGCCACTGGCGCCAATTTTGGCAAAAGTGGCTCCAAATATTCGAAAGTGGCGAATATGTATGGCGCCATGATTTAAGTGACCCGAAAATTAGTTCTTGAGTCATGCGTACCACGAGTCGCAGGGCACAGAAAAGTCGATAACCAGCCCAATCAATACACTGTCAAGATTGTTTATTGCTCGTTAGTGGGATATGAATGACACGATGTGAGAAGATAATTGGGTAAGTATGCTCGATCAATTAGTTAAGAAAACACCTGGCATCATGTATATTTGAAGTGTGCCATGGATACAAGAAATTAACAACAATTACGGCACAATTTTGATGATAAAGACACCGACTTGAATGTTTACAGCACTCGACAAATTCGGCCGTTTTGATTTTGATCAGCTGTTAATTACGCTAGTTTGCTGTTTTGCAAACGTTTTTTGTGATGATCTCTTAATTACCGTGATCCCAACAAAGGTGAGGAAATTGATTGTTTATCAATAATTTCTGCTTGCCCAGCAGGAAACTCAACGTGCCCGGTGAAAAATCACGTTTCATTTTGTGTCTGTGATTCGAAAGCCACACCAGGTTATTAACTTGTCCGTGAACATGTTTTATTATTATATTACGGACTTGTGTCATTGTGTTTTATAGCACAATGACTTATATTTAAGCGTGCTCGACTATAAAGATAATCTATGTTCTCGTAAGAGACAGAGTGCACTGAATCGGTAGTAAAGTCAATTTTCTGGAAAATTCGGAAATTCCACATCTATATTTAGACACGCACCTGTTAAATGAAACTCGTAGTGGTTATTTGCCTTATAGACGGGCTTGCTCTCCGCAATAATGATCAATGTAGTACTATGCTGTAATTAGTGTACCAGTCAATTGACTATTACGTTTGAAGTTACAATTTAATGCCTTGGGGAAAACATCTGTCACGGATTAATTTATGGCTTCGGATTATCGGACAATAGCGGCAATCAACAAGGATCAGTCAAGCAGGTCGCATATCTTATCTTACTTGTGGCCCCTGTTTCCACTGTTGAGTGTGAAAGGGGGTTCAGCAGGCAAAATCTCATCAAAACTTGCCTGAGAAACTCTCAGGCAATGCCCACATTTAACAACCTGATGAGAATTTCTATTGATATTGAGGACTTTGACTTTGGGGGAGCATTTTTTAAGTGGAAGTCCATGAAATCCAGAAGATTCCTCTTTTAACACCTTTATGAGAGATTTTTATTTGTATGAATGTAAAGAATAAAGAATGTATGAGAACACAAAATGTTGTAAAACAAAGAAATTGAGCCTTTCGTTTGTTGTTGTAGTTTATTATATATTGGCTCCAATTTTAGCTTATATGGCTCCAAAGTGGCTCCAACTTTTTGAAAGTGGCGACAGAGGTGGCTTCACCTTAAAAAAAGCCAGTGGAGGCCCTGCAAGTGTTTGTTATTCTACATTGGGTAAAAATTGGTAAATTAATTATAATGATGACTTATAACTATATTGGTTAGATTATAAATAATTTATGTTTGGCTGAATGGAATGATAGAAAACATAATATTAATATACATTAATAGTGAAAGTGACGGAATATTCTTGACAGCCGATTTCAATGCACGAATTGGGTCATTGTCGGATATTATAGATGATTTTGACAATATTCCTTCCCCCTAGGCAGGTTCTGGATAAATATGTACCGGTAAACCTGCATGGACACGATATAATTGAATTTTTGAATGATGCCAAATTTTGCATTCTGAATGGCCGTTGTTCCATGGACCTGCCCGTCGCTAGGCATACGCAAGTACGCATGTGCGTATCATTGGTCTCAGAAAATGAAAAAAAATTAAAACTCCAAAAATGCATTAAAACCCCAGGACGTTCACTAGACTTTGAAAGTCAAGAGTCAATGACCCTTGAAGTCAAAATCTCAAGTCAAGCTGTATTTTTCAAGAGTCAAACTGGATTTTTCAAGAGTCAATATGCATGTTGGTACTTTCCGTACAGATAACTTTTTACCGACCAATGTCCATATAATAACCTCTGGACAAGGTATGTCTTGGGTGCTGCCAGTAATTTGCTGCCAGTAATTTTGTTATCATAATTAGAGAAAACATTGACTAGTTTGCTGAGCTTTGCATCTGGGTTTAGAACCGTAGGAGTATTTAAGTTTCATGTTACTTTGTGATACATGTACAGACGAAAAACTGTAAAGTTTAAGTCTTAATAAAGCATTCTTCTTCTTCATGTAGAGCATCGGATTTGGAATAGAACTGTCCGGGTTTGATACTGAGCAAGGCACCTCACACAAATTGCTTAGTACTGGTTAACCACTCAGGTCTACTAATTCTGCCCTGCATGTCTAGGTCCCCGCAAGTGGTTTGACATAAATGTATCATACATACATACAACTTGTATAGTTCTACATTGTTGCAAAGTGTTGCAAAGATCACCAAATGATCATCAGTAGTTGGTTTCAACATGAGCCTTCTGGGGTCCTGCATCTAGATTAGCCTTGACAAACCAATACAAATGTCGATTATACAAAATACATTTTTTTAGCTGATCTGCATTTAGTTTTATTTTTCATGAAATTGGTACGAAACGGAACGAGTACGGTTCCTTGACCGTAAAACATGAATTTCTTATATAAAGGGGACATACAGTCAAACCTGTGTTAGTGGTCACCTCCATTAAGCAGCCAACCTGTATTAAACAGCCAGTTTCCATATTCCCAATATGCTGTTTTATTATACAGTTGACCTTTATTAAGCAGCCACCTGTGCTAAACAGCCACTTTCTGTGATTTCCTTGACTGGCTGCTTAAGACAGGTTTGACTGTATTCATTTCAATATCTATGAATTTTTTTAATTTAAGCACATTTTTATGCATATGTAATATGTATAATTAGTATCATTTGTGAAAACAAATGAAATTATTATGGGGAGTGAAATTGATTTTTGATCAGCTGTTCCCAAACTGGGACGAATCTGAAAATGTTCATTCATAATGATAACGACGTGAACACTCGGAATTATTATGAAATTTCATAAAATATATTTAGTTACGAATTGCAATAAATCATAAAAACTCGTAAATTAAATTGTGTATTGGCTATAAAGTAGTTTTATCATTCACTGGCGTCGTATAATTTGTATATTCAAAATGGACGCGCTTAGATTTAAGGCTGGAGTAAACAAAATACGGGTAACTTATAGTTTGTTCCAGAAAATGATTTTTGTATTAACAATAAGATAAAAGCATATATGCATTAAATCAGCAGAAAAGTCGTATTTTCATGTAAATTTGGCTCCAATTTTATGCGAATATATCTAGGCAAATTTTACAGACAACTTCGTTCATTGGCCGAAGCCGGATTTAGGCGTTTATTTTTAGACGGACTCCGCCCTATCCGATCGCATTTGACAGGCAGATTAGGATAATTACACTGTTGAGAATATGTTCGATGACGCTTGACCACTCATCGTCCCAGGTCGACGCATTTTAACGAAGAGTCAAACAAGCTCGGGTCAAATGAACGCCTTGGGGGGAGGTTGTAGGGATACATAGGCGCCATGATGTGTGGAATAATTGAGCCCATTGCAAATATGGTGCATCTTAAAATTTAGTTTGTGCTATTTTACGTGCTTGTTTAATTGATAAGGGCGATAGATCATGTATATTATACATCTAGCCTTAATGTATACCTTTATACGGATTGTCGCAAGAACTTCAGTCCTGTAATTGTATGTTACAAAAAGCATTGAAATGCAGGACTTCCTCATTTCAAAAAATCTCCGGACCCCCTAGCGTACTCGCTCGCTATGGTCACTCGACAAATAAGCATATGCGTATCATCAAAATAGCTCTGGTCAGCGACGGCCCTTATAGAAGATGTTGATAGTAACAAATGGACTGTGCATTCAGGAAATGTAGGGTAATTGTCGTCTGCTGGTCAAGAGATAAGATACGAATGGTACAAAGTGAGAACAGTGTCAGACGATTTCATGGATAGTGACATAGCGAGACTGGCAATTATAGACTGTATATCAAGGATCGAAATTTGTCAAGAAACATAGTATGATAATGGTAATCTGTGTCAAGCAATTAAGGACGAAATGAACAGAAATCTCCCCAAATATGAATCGCAGGCAACTAATAAAAGATATAAAACCAGAAAACCGTACTGGAATGACAATCTTTCTGATCAGTGGAAATTATTACGTCAGAGAGAACAAGCGTTTTTGAAATGCAATGACAATGAGGGTGTGAAAACGGCACTGAAGCGGGAATACATTGTGGCAAGGGACAGTTTTGATAAATCACTGTGTCACGCTGAGCGTGCATACAGGAGAGCAAAATCTATCGAAATAGAAACTATGTCGACAAACAATCCTAACGAATTCTGGGATAAGATAAATAAGCTCGGCCCAAGAAGTAATAAAAGCATTCCGTGTGAAATTATAGACGGCGCTGGTAACGTTGTGCGTGACGAACAGGAAGTGCTCAACAACTGAAAACGTAATTTTTTGAGGGCCTATACAATGGCACAGACAATAGTGACTTTGCTAGTGAACATTATCGCCAGGTAAAAGTACACCAAATTCTAATAGAAAAACAACATCAGTGATCCGTTTTATACCTCAAACGTAATGCTCAATAGTTAAAAAAAACATTAACGGAGATCAGTGACTTAGTTATGAAAGCCAAATCACGATCCGCCTGTGGCCGAACGGCCCAGCGAAAACGACAACATTGCATTTCCTGCTGTTCAGTATGAAACAATGTGCCATTCTGGTGTTATTTGACCGATCTCCATGAAATAAAAAATATTTGTTGATAGAATAAGGTCTGGACGTTTTTTACCTAGTTTCTCGTCGATGTTTCTGCATGCATGTTTCATTTTCGTTGGTTGCCTTTAGTAAACATTGCTTAAGATATGACCATAGGCCAACAAAAAAAATGTGTGTCTTGTGCCTGTGGAAAAACTATATGGCAAGTGCAATTAACATTTTATAATGGTCATTATATGTGGGATTTATGCGGATCATAGGTTCCACTGGTCACAAGAAATGACTATAAAGCTATATAAAGCTGGCATTGACCTTTTAAGGAGGTTCCAGTTTTTTCACAACTATGACATCAGAAATGTCACAAATAAATAGTTTGACGCGTATACATACTTACTCTACGTAGTTATGAAGAGCGTCTACATTTTAAATTAGATCAACCGTGACAGAATGTCAGGTCGACTTAAATATCCGCCATTTTGATAAATTACGGTCACATACCTGGCTTTATTTTTGGAATTTCTTCAGAATAAAAAAATACATCACTACACCAGTGGCATTACTTTATAGATACTGGTGTACTTCATCGACACTCAATAAGATTTCTTATTGTCAGATCTGATGTGTATCCCATTTTGTCATTCGTTCAGATCTTTGTAAATTCGTCTTCTAGCCAAAACCCCTGATGCATAATTTATCCTCTTATCGTAAGTAACGTAATTCTTGATTGGTTATGATAAATATTCAGAGGACTGTATCCACATTATTTCTATACTGATTCATTTCCCATTCGTAAAGTTAGTAATACAGTCTAAAACATAAACTAATCAGATGCTCTGTTACAATTGTAAACATTGTTTGAGACGTCCGTGTCGGAAGAGATAAGAGATAGCTTAGGTTCAACTTGTTACTGCCGAACAATCAGTTATGATTATGATTGGAAGGCGCATTCTAGAACAGTTAATTAATCTAAAATGTTACATGTAAGTTAAAAGGATCTACAAAGCGATAGTTAAAAGCAGACAGTTTAAAGTTCAGTTCTACTTGAGTCCGTCACCTCAACCAAATGAATTACGGTCAAGTCGGACCTCTCGGTCCCTAGAAATACCGAAAGACACCGAAAGACACCGACAACCAGTATATAACAGCAATATAAGTAAGAAGTAACGTGTTCTATCTATTTATTAAGCATATTACACCTTATTGACTTAATACCTGCCCTTTATAATGATTAATTATAATGTTATGAGAGTATTTCGACGATTTCATTTTCAAGGGAGACTAATCCTACTCTACCGTATACCGAAAGACACTGAAGATATGTATAAAACAACACTAAAATTAATGTGTTTATAGCTACATATTAACATTTCTATACATTATAACTGTTTATTGATATAAAATATGTCCTTTAGGAGGGGTTTGTATGTGGCGTCCGTGGTCCAGTGGTAGATCGTCGGATTTGGAATCAAACGGTCCCGGGTTCGATACTCGGTCAGGCCACGTATGTAGTATCATTGAGCAAGGCACCTCACACACATTGCTTAGTACTGGTTAATCGCTTAGGTCGGCTAAGCCTGCCCAGGAAAACATGTCTAAGTCCCCGCTAGGGGTTTGACATTAAAGGAACATACATACATACGTTTGCCTTAATAGTGCAAAGTGCGAAAAGTTGATGACTTGCGCAAAGTGGGTATAGCTCGAGTCACCTGCGGAAAGTTGATTATTCAGTGCGAAAAGTTGATGATTAAAGTCACTGTTCCATGCCATAGAATAATGACCCCCCCTGTATATTAACTATATGAGTTAGTTGGGGTCACTTTTCCATGCTATAGAATAATAACCCCCTATGTTTACACAGTAAGAGCGAGGGGGGGGGTCACTTTTCCATGCCATAGAATAATGACCCCCCTGTATATTAACTATATGAGTGAGGTGGGTCACTTTTCCATTACATATAATAATGACCCCCCCCCCCCCCCAGTATGTAAACTATATGAGTGAGAGGGGGGGTCACTTTGTATATCAACTATATGAGTGAAGTTTTCCGTGCCATAGAATAATGACCCCCCTGTATATTAACTATATAGCAATTCACGTTGAAACGAGCGTTCTGATTGGATTATTAGAATGTAACAAGATGTTTTTTTATATATGAAGAACAATCATAATCCAATCCGAACGCTCGTTTCAACGTGAATTGCGCCGCTATAGAAATTTTCAAAACAAATTGAAAATGCTACGAAATCTCTTTCTGACGTACATTATTGCCGAATAAACCTACACGTTAGTGTAAACACATTTTATTGATAATGTTATTCACAGTTAAAACTCTCCCGTCGAATTGTTGCTGACAGAACCCGTGTCCTAGTATGGAAATGTGATCTGCTATGACCAATGTCAGTGGCAATTGTTTGCAAAGTATACATGCATGCAGCTTAAAGTTGTGTTTTATTTGAAGAACAATATAAAGACTCGGGATAGGCTATTTGGATAGCTTTGTACAAAATTGTTTCAGATAGGGCCATTTTACTGATCGATGCGAAATCTGACATCCCACAGAGTAGAATCCCTGTACTTAAATATATATACTAGTACCCCCAAACGTGCCGAATCCCTGTGATCTGGAGGACCCGAAAATTATGTTTTTAGAACAATTATTAAATTTGTTTGATGAAGACAAGTAAATATCTTATTTAGTTTATGCAAATTTCAAATTGCTTGATTGCAAAACAAGTTCTTACATCATTAGTTTATTTGGACTCCTTGCCTCATCCCCTGAGGAAGATGTGGACTCAAACGTCTTGCTTACATACACCACCACTATGGTTCTAGTGGGGCGCAAACTCACAACATTATGGTTACCAAGGCGATAACCTTATCCATTACATTATATGTTCTTTGAAGGTGTTGGAACTTTACTATGTACTTTGTAAGCCAATCGACACAATCAACTCATTTACTTTGATATTTTTATCCAAATATCTGATGCGATACTGAATATAGTGATGAACAGATTTGTTGCAAGTCTCAATGAATACATACCCTTCTGAAATGCCAGACACTGGAACAGTAAACAGCGGCTGACTGACGCTTGTCAGTAGTGGTTGATTGTTGATGGGCAACACCTTTTCATTCTGTGTATACCTCTGTCTCACAAGCAGTTTCTTTATCTGTACCGGTTTCTGTGTCTCAAAACTGTTAAAATCAAATAACGTGTCCAAACAAAATCGGCATTAATTAAGACATAAAGTCGCATGCAAATTTATATTAATTGTTGATTTATATAATTATTATTATGTTCAGTGATCAAGCAGGTTTTCACCGTAAATTACACACAATACCCCATTCACCACCAATGAAAACATTTAATTAAAATCTCTCAAATTAAAGATTATTGCATACATATGGGTATGAAAACTCACAAAATGAAATGGGTGTGGATTGGATTCCTTGCAAAGCACACAACGGGATACCATCTGTTATGGTACAAATATATAATTTGCAGTTATCCCTAAACAAAGACCCACCCCCTGTTCAAGCAGTTTCTCACCCCCGCCTATCCCTTTCAGAAAGGTGTATGGAAAGTGGAGTAGCATGTAGATGTACCGACCCTGCTTATTTTTGTTGTCGTGAGTCTACGGTTCTTGTTGTAGTAATAATGTATTTAGTTGGGGAACTCGCTTGTTATGAGGGGGCGGGTCGGGCTATAATTAAAAGATCCAATTCACAATTTAAATTTTATGAAAAGTTTAATTCTTATTTATTTAACCTGATTCAGATTCTGGATTAGCGTAATGCAGCCAGAATATCGGGGTATATAAGCTAGTGCTGGATTTGAACGCACATCTAACCAGATTGGGTAGCCAATGGGTGAATTTTGAATCTTCATGGACCCAGAATGCCCATGGCAGACACGTTTATTATTATCCAAATATGCAACAGAACAAACAATTAATGTTTATACTGCTTGACACTAATCTCCTGTCATCATATTGCACAGATGAGTAATATAGATGTTGCAAAATAACTATCTAGTGAATGGCAGTAATTATCTGTGTAAAGATATGAAGTATTTGATGTGCTTAATTGCAACCAACAAAATTTCTAAATTATAAATGTATAAACTCTTCGAAATGTAGTAAGGTTGAAAACGGTTACTTATTAGTTATAAAATTGAAGTCTCTATAAATAAATTGACTCACTTATTGTATATACAAAATGTACATCTAATAGGAATGAACAGGCTATCAATTTGAGTTTGATAGCAGATGTTATGTTTTGCACACAAAAAACACCCACAATCCAAACTTGTTCTGACTCCCCCCCCCCCCCTCCTGACAAACAAACGTCCAAAGGGCGGCAGGGGTATTTTTTTTCAAATAGCTCCATAATGCATGAAGAAGCAGTACTGGAAATATATACAATGATTCCTGATAATTATGTATCGATCTTTGTCATGTCACAGTCATTGATATTACTAGACACCCTTTTTCACTTGTCTCCTGCAGGTATATATTAAATTTAGAATTAATATCGTATTAACTGTAAATTTATTCTAAGCACAAACGAATTTAGTATTTGCGAAAATATGTAGGCGATAAAGTAACCGTCTTCCGTCTCAAATATATCTTGGTTTCATACCCCGTGGGAGCCCCATAACTGGGCACTTTGTATACAAGTTACATAGTATGTCCACTGACATACAACCCACATACTATAGTATGTTTGTTTTAAACCCTACAATGATTAAACAACTAATGATGTTATAAGATCCATCGTTTTAATATATTTCCATGCAACTAGCGCTCAAAAATCTACTGTTGTTTCACGCATGCACGCTGTGCGTGTTTACATTCAGTTTGTTGATAAACATTTCGCTTATACGACGGTCTATATTTATTTGATTTTTATTGTTATTTATGTTTTGCTTTAATACCCGTTTGAATAAAAATCATGTTTGCAAGTAAGCACATTAACAGTTACAGTTGCTTATATCTGTGTTCAGGAATTGTTACTTAAAGTTGTGCACATTAACAGTTACTGTTGCTTATATCTGTGTTCAGGAATTGTTACTTAAAGTTGTGCACATTAACAGTTACAGTTGCTTATATCTGTGTTCAGGAATTGTTACTTAAAGTTGTGCACAGTAACAGTTACAGTTGCTTATATCTGTGTTCAGGAATTGTTACTTAAAGTTGTGCACAGTAACAGTTGCTTATATCTGTGTTCAGGAATTGTTACTTAAGCTGTGCACAGTAACAGTTACTGTTGCTTATATCTGTGTTCAGGAATTGTTACTTAAAGTTGTGCACATTAACAGTTACAGTTGCTTATATCTGTGTTCAGGAATTGTTACTTAAAGTTGTGCACATTAACAGTTACAGTTGCTTATATCTGTGTTCAGGAATTGTTACTTAAAGTTGTGCACATAACGTAACAGTTACTGTTGCTTATATCTGTGTTCAGGAATTGTTACTTAAAGTTGTGCACAGTAACAGTTACTGTTGCTTATATCTGTGTTCAGGAATTGTTACTTAAAGTTGTGCACATTAACAGTTACAGTTGCTTATATCTGTGTTCAGGAATTGTTACTTAAAGTTGTGCACATTAACAGTTACAGTTGCTTATATCTGTGTTCAGGAATTGTTACTTAAAGTTGTGCACATTAACAGTTACAGTTGCTTATATCTGTGTTCAGGAATTGTTACTTAAAGTTGTGCACATTAACAGTTACAGTTGCTTATATCTGTGTTCAGGAATTGTTACTTAAAGTTGTGCACATTAACAGTTACAGTTGCTTATATCTGTGTTCAGGAATTGTTACTTAAAGTTGTGCACATTAACAGTTACAGTTGCTTATATCTGTGTTCAGGAATTGTTACTTAAAGTTGTGCACATAACAGTTACGTTGCTTATATCTGTGTTCAGGAATTGTTACTTAAAGTTGTGCACAGTAACAGTTGCTTATATCTGTGTTCAGGAATTGTTACTTAAAGCTGTGCACAGTAACAGTTACTGTTGCTTATATCTGTGTTCAGGAATTGTTACTTAAAGTTGTGCACAGTAACAGTTACTGTTGCTTATATCTGTGTTCAGGAATTGTTACTTAAAGCTGTGCACAGTAACAGTTACTGTTGCTTATATCTGTGTTCAGGAATTGTTACTTAAAGTTGTGCACAGTAACTGATGCTTAAAGCTGTGCACAGTAACAGTTACTGTTGCTTATATCTGTGTTCAGGAATTGTTACTTAAAGTTGTGCATAGTAACAGTTACTGTTACTTATATCTGTGTTCAGGAATTGTTACTTAAAGTTGTGCACAGTAACAGTTACTGTTGCTTATATCTGTGTTCAGGAATTGTTACTTAAAGTTGTGCACATTAACAGTTACAGTTGCTTATATCTGTGTTCAGGAATTGTTACTTAAAGTTGTGCACATTAACATTACAGTTGCTTATATCTGTGTTCAGGAATTGTTACTTAAAGCTGTGCACAGTAACAGTTACTGTTGCTTATATCTGTGTTCAGGAATTGTTACTTAAAGCTGTGCACAGTAACAGTTACTGTTGCTTATATCTGTGTTCAGGAATTGTTACTTAAAGCTGTGCACAGTAACAGTTACTGTTGCTTATATCTGTGTTCAGGAATTGTTACTTAAAGTTGTGCACAGTAACAGTTACTGTTGCTTATATCTGTGTTCAGAAATTGTTACTTAAAGTTATGCACATTAACAGTTACAGTTGCTTATATCTGTGTTCAGGAATTGTTACTTAAAGTTGTGCACATTAACAGTTACAGTTGCTTATATCTGTGTTCAGGAATTGTTACTTAAAGTTGTGCACATTAACAGTTACAGTTGCTTATATCTGTGTTCAGGAATTGTTACTTAAAGTTGTGCACAGTAACAGTTGCTTATATCTGTGTTCAGGAATTGTTACTTAAAGCTGTGCACAGTAACAGTTACAGTTGCTTATATCTGTGTTCAGGAATTGTTACTTAAAGTTGTGCACATTAACAGTTACAGTTGCTTATATCTATGTTCAGGAATTGTTACTTAAAGTTGTGCACAGTAACAGTTGCTTATATCTGTGTTCAGGAATTGTTACTTAAAGCTGTGCACAGTAACAGTTACTGTTGCTTATATCTGTGTTCAGGAATTGTTACTTAAAGTTGTGCAAGTAACAGTTACTGTTCTTATATCTGTGTTCAGTAACAGTTACTGTTGCTTATATCTGTGTTCAGGAATTGTTACTTAAAGCTGTGCACAGTAACAGTTACTGTTGCTTATATCTGTGTTCAGGAATTGTTACTTAAAGTTGTGCACAGTAACTGATGCTTAAAGCTGTGCACAGTAACAGTTACTGTTGCTTATATCTGTGTTCAGGAATTGTTACTTAAAGTTGTGCATAGTAACAGTTACTGTTACTTATATCTGTGTTCAGGAATTGTTACTTAAAGTTGTGCACAGTAACAGTTACTGTTGCTTATATCTGTGTTCAGGAATTGTTACTTAAAGCTGTGCACAGTAACAGTTACTGTTGCTTATATCTGTGTTCAGGAACTGTTACTTAAAGTTGTGCATAGTAACTGATGCTTAAAGATGTGCTTAGAACTGTTTCTTCAATCTGTGTTCAGGAAGTGTTACTTAAAGTTGTGCAGAGTAACAGATGTTTAAAGCTGTGCACAGTAACTGATGCTTAGAGCTGTGCTTTGGAATTGTTGCTTAATTCTATGCTTTGGAACTGTTGCTTAATGATGTGTCAAGTAAGTTGTTTAAAGATGTGCACAGTAAATGGTGCATTCAACTGTGCACAGTAACTGATGCTTAAAGCTGTGCACAGTAACTGATGCTTAAAGCTGTGCACAGTAATGGATGCTTAAAGCTGTGCACAGTAACAGATGTTTAAAGCTGTACACAGTAACTGATGCTTAAAGCTGTGCACAGTAAATGATGCTTAAAGCTGTGCACAGTAACATATGTTTAAAGCTGTACACAGTAACTGATGCTTAAAGCTGTGCACAGTAACTGATGCTTAAAGCTGTGCACAGTAATGGATGCTTAAAGCTGTGCACAGTAACATATGTTTAAAGCTGTGCACAGTAACTGATGCTTAAAGCTGTGCACAGTAACATATGTTTAAAGCTGTACACAGTAACTGATGCTTAAAGCTGTACACAGTAATGGATGTTTAAAGCTGTACACTAACTGATGCTTAAAGCTGTGCACAGTAATGTATGCTTAAAGCTGTGCACAGTAACAGATATTTAAAGCTGTACTCAGTAACTGATGCTTAAAGCTGTGTACTGTAACATATGCTTAAAGCTGTGCACAGTAACAGATGCTTAAAGCTGTGTAGAGTAACATATATTTAAAGCTGTGCACAGTAACTGATGCTTAAAGCTGTGCACAGTAATGGATGCTTAAAGCTGTGCACAGTAACATATGCTTAAAGCTGTGCACAGTAACATATGTTTAAAGCTGTACACAGTAACTGATGCTTAAAGCTGTGCACAGTAACAGATGCTTAAAGCTGTGCACAGTAACAGATGTTTAAAGCTGTACACAGTAACTGATGCTTAAAGCTGTGCACAGTAACTGATGCTTAAAGCTGTGCACAGTAATGGATGCTTAAAGCTGTGTACAGTAACTGATGCTTAAAGCTGTGCACAGTAACATATGTTTAAAGTTGTGCACAGTAACTGATGCTTAAAGCTGTGCACAGTAACATATGTTTAAAGCTGTACACAGTAACTGATGCTTAAAGCTGTGCACAGTAACAGATGCTTAAAGCTGTGCACAGTAACAGATGCTTAAAGCTGTGTAGAGTAACATATATTTAAAGCTGTGCACAGTAACTGATGCTTAAAGCTGTGCACAGTAACTGATGCTTAAAGCTGTGCACAGTAACAGATGTTTAAAGCTGTGCACAGTAACTGATGCTTAAAGCTTTGCACAGTAATCGATGCTTAAAGCTGTGCACAGTAACATATGTTTAAAGCTGTGCACAGTAACTGATGCTTAAAGCTGTGCACAGTAACATATGTTTAAAGCTGTACACAGTAACTGATGCTTAAAGCTGTACACAGTAACTGATGCTTAAAGCTGTGCACAGTAACAGATGCTTAAAGCTGTGCACAGTAACAGATGCGTAACGCTGTGTAGAGTAACATATATTTAAAGCTGTGCACAGTAACTGATGCTTAAAGCTGTGCACAGTAACTGATGCTTAAAGCTGTGCACAGTAACAGATGTTTAAAGCTGTACACAGTAACTGATGCTTAAAGCTGTGCACAGTAACTGATGCTTAAAGCTGTGCACAGTAATGGATGCTTAAAGCTGTGCACAGTAACATATGTTTAAAGCTGTGCACAGTAACTGATGCTTAAAGCTGTGCACAGTAACATATGTTTAAAGCTGTACACAGTAATGGATGCTTAAAGCTGTGCACAGTAACATATGTTTAAAGCTGTGCACAGTAACTGATGCTTAAAGCTGTGCACAGTAACATATGTTTAAAGCTGTACACAGTAACTGATGCTTAAAGCTGTGCACAGTAATGGATGCTTAAAGCTGTGCACAGTAACTGATGCTTAAAGCTGTGCACAGTAACATATTTTAAGCTGTGCACAGTAACTGATGCTTAAAGCTGTGCACAGTAACATATGTTTAAGCTGTCACAGTAACTGATGCTTAAAGCTGTCACAGTAAGATGTTTAAAGCTGTGCACAGTAACTGATGCTTAAAGCTGTGCACAGTAACTGATGCTTAAAGCTGTGTACAGTAATGGATGCTTAAAGCTGTGCACAGTAATGGATGCTTAAAGCTGTGCACAGTAACTGATGCATAAAGCTGTGTACAGTAATGGATGCTTAAAGCTGTGCACAGTAACTGATGCTTAAAGCTGTGCACAATAACAGGTGTTTAAAGCTGTGCACAGTAACGGATGCTTAAAGCTCAGCACAGTAACTGATGCTTAAAGCTGTGTACAGTAACATATGCTTAAAGCTGTGTACAGTAACTGATGCATAAAGCTGTGTACAGTAACAGATGCTTAAAGCTGTGCACAGTAACTGATGCTTAAACCTGTGCACAGTAATGGATGCTTATAGCTGTGCACAGTAACTGATGCTTAAAGCTGTGCACAGTAACTATATTTAAAGCTGTGCACAGTAACTGATGCTTAAAGCTGTGTTAAAGCTGTGACAGTAAGATGCTTAAGCTGACAGTAAGATGCTTAAAGCTGTGACAGTAACATATGCTTAAAGCTGTGCACAGTAACTGATGCTTAAAGCTGTGTACAGTAACTGATGCTTAAAGCTGTGCACAGTAACTGATGCTTAAAGCTGTGCACAGTAATGGATGCTTAAAGCTGTGCACAGTAACTGATGCTTAAAGCTGTGCACAGTAACTGATGCTTAAAGCTGTGCACAGTAATGGATGCTTAAAGCTGTGCACAGTAACTGATGCTTAAAGCTGTGCACAGTAACTGATGCTTAAAGCTGTGCACAGTAATGTATGCTTAAAGCTGTGCACAGTAACAGATATTTAAAGCTGTACTCAGTAACTGATGCTTAAAGCTGTGTACTGTAACATATGCTTAAAGCTGTGCACAGTAACAGATGCTTAAAGCTGTGTAGAGTAACATATATTTAAAGCTGTGCACAGTAACTGATGCTTAAAGCTGTGCACAGTAACTGATGCTTAAAGCTGTGCACAGTAACATATGCTTAAAGTTGTGCACAGTAACATATGTTTAAAGCTGTACACAGTAACTGATGCTTAAAGCTGTGCACAGTAACTGATGCTTAAAGCTGTGCACAATAACAGGTGTTTAAAGCTGTGCACAGTAACAGATGCTTAAAGATGTGTACAGTAACTGATGCTTAAAGCTGTGCACAGTAACTGATGCATAAAGCTGTGTACAGTAATGGATGCTTAAAGCTGTGCACAGTAACTGATGCTTAAAGCTGTGCACAATAACAGGTGTTTAAAGCTGTGCACAGTAACGGATGCTTAAAGCTCAGCACAGTAACTGATGCTTAAAGCTGTGTACAGTAACATATGCTTAAAGCTGTGTACAGTAACTGATGCATAAAGCTGTGTACAGTAACAGATGCTTAAAGCTGTGCACAGTAACTGATGCTTAAACCTGTGCACAGTAATGGATGCTTATAGCTGTGCACAGTTACTGATGCTTAAAGCTGTGCACAGTAACATATATTTAAAGCTGTGCACAGTAACTGATGCTTAAAGCTGTGTACAGTAACTGATGCTTAAAGCTGTGTACAGTAATGGATGCTTAAAGCTGTGCACAGTAATGGATGCTTAAAGCTGTGCACAGTAACTGATGCATAAAGCTGTGTACAGTAATGGATGCTTAAAGCTGTGCACAGTAACTGATGCTTAAAGCTGTGCACAATAACAGGTGTTTAAAGCTGTGCACAGTAACGGATGCTTAAAGCTCAGCACAGTAACTGATGCTTAAAGCTGTGTACAGTAACATATGCTTAAAGCTGTGTACAGTAACTGATGCATAAAGCTGTGTACAGTAACAGATGCTTAAAGCTGTGCACAGTAACTGATGCTTAAACCTGTGCACAGTAATGGATGCTTATAGCTGTGCACAGTAACTGATGCTTAAAGCTGTGCACAGTAACATATATTTAAAGCTGTGCACAGTAACTGATGCTTAAAGCTGTGTACAGTAACTGATGCTTAAAGCTGTGTACAGTAATGGATGCTTAAAGCTGTGCACAGTAATGGATGCTTAAAGCTGTGCACAGTAACTGATGCTTAAAGCTGTGCACAGTAACTGATGCTTAAAGCTGTGTACAGTAATGGATGCTTAAAGCTGTGTACAGTAATGGATGCTTAAAGCTGTGCACAGTAACTGATGCTTAAAGCTGTGTACAGTAACTGATGCTTAAAGCTGTGTACAGTAATGGATGCTTAAAGCTGTGCACAGTAACTGATGCTTAAAGCTGTGCATAGTAACTGATGCTTAAAGCTGTGCACAGTAACTGATGCTTAAAGCTGTGCACAGTAACTGATGCTTAAAGCTGTGTACAGTAATGGATGCTTAAAGCTGTGTACAGTAATGGATGCTTAAAGCTGTGTACAGTAATGGATGCTTAAAGCTGTGCACAGTAACTGATGCTTAAAGCTGTGCACAGTAACAGATGCGTAATGCTGTGTAGAGTAACATATATTTAAAGCTGTGCACAGTAACTGATGCTTAAAGCTGTGCATAGTAACTGATGCTTAAAGCTGTGCACAGTAACATATGCTTAAAGCTGTGCACAGTAACAGATGTTTAAAGCTGTGCACAGTAACTGATGCTTAAAGCTGTGCACAGTAATCGATGCTTAAAGCTGTGCACAGTAACATATGTTTAAAGCTGTGCACAGTAACTGATGCTTAAAGCTGTGCACAGTAACATATGTTTAAAGCTGTACACAGTAACTGATGCTTAAAGCTGTACACAGTAACTGATGCTTAAAGCTGTGTACAGTAACAGATGCTTAAAGCTGTGCACAGTAACAGATGCGTAACGCTGTGTAGAGTAACATATATTTAAAGCTGTGCACAGTAACTGATGCTTAAAGCTGTGCACAGTAACTGATGCTTAAAGCTGTGCACAGTAACAGATGCTTAAAGCTGTGCACAGTAACAGATGTTTAAAGCTGTACACAGTAACTGATGCTTAAAGCTGTGCACAGTAAATGATGCTTAAAGCTGTGCACAGTAATGGATGCTTAAAGCTGTGCACAGTAACATATGTTTAAAGCTGTGCACAGTAACTGATGCTTAAAGCTGTGCACAGTAACATATGTTTAAAGCTGTACACAGTAACTGATGCTTAAAGCTGTGCACAGTAACTGATGCTTAAAGCTGTGCACAGTAATGGATGCTTAAAGCTGTGCACAGTAACATATGTTTAAAGCTGTGCACAGTAACTGATGCTTAAAGCTGTGCACAGTAACATATGTTTAAAGCTGTACACAGTAACTGATGCTTAAAGCTGTACACAGTAATGGATGTTTAAAGCTGTACTCAGTAACTGATGCTTAAAGCTGTGTACTGTAACATATGCTTAAAGCTGTGCACAGTAACAGATGCTTAAAGCTGTGTAGAGTAACATATATTTAAAGCTGTGCACAGTAACTGATGCTTAAAGCTGTGCACAGTAACTGATGCTTAAAGCTGTGCACAGTAACATATGCTTAAAGCTGTGCACAGTAACATATGTTTAAAGCTGTACACAGTAACTGATGCTTAAAGCTGTGCACAGTAACTGATGCTTAAAGCTGTGCACAGTAACAGATGTTTAAAGCTGTGCACAGTAACAGATGCTTAAAGCTGTGCACAGTAACTGATGCTTAAAGCTGTGCACAGTAACTGATGCTTAAAGCTGTGTACAGTAACGGATGCTTAAAGCTGTGCACAGTAACTGATGCTTAAAGCTGTGCACAGTAACAGATGTTTAAAGCTGTGCACAGTAACTGATGCTTAAAGCTGTGCACAGTAACTGATGCTTAAAGCTGTGCACAGTAACATATGTTTAAAGCTGTGCACAGTAACTGATGCTTAAAGCTGTGCACAGTAACAGATGCTTAAAGCTGTGCACAGTAACTGATGCTTAAAGCTGTGCACAGTAATGGATGCTTAAAGCTGTGCACAGTAACTGATGCTTAAAGCTGTGCACAGTAACATATGTTTAAAGCTGTGCACAGTAACTGATGCTTAAAGCTGTGCACAGTAACAGATGCTTAAAGCTGTGCACAGTAACTGATGCTTAAAGCTGTGCACAGTAATGGATGCTTAAAGCTGTGCACAGTAACATATGTTTAAAGCTGTGCACAGTAACTGATGCTTAAAGCTGTGCACAGTAACAGATGCTTAAAGCTGTGCACAGTAACTGATGCTTAAAGCTGTGCACAGTAACATATATTTAAAGCTGTGCACAGTAACTGATGCTTAAAGCTGTGCACAGTAACTGATGCTTAAAGCTGTGCACAGTAATGATGTTTAAAGCTGTGCACAGTAACTGATGCTTAAAGCTGTGCACAGTAATGGATGCTTAAAGCTGTGCACAGTAACATATGTTTAAAGCTGTGCACAGTAACTGATGCTTAAAGCTGTGCACAGTAACATATGTTTAAAGCTGTACACAGTAACTGATGCTTAAATCTGTACACAGTAACTGATGCTTAAAGCTGTGCACAGTAACAGATGCTTAAAGCTGTGCACAGTAACAGATGCGTAACGCTGTGTAGAGTAACATATATTTAAAGCTGTGCACAGTAACTGATGCTTAAAGCTGTGCACAGTAACTGATGCTTAAAGCTGTGCACAGTAACAGATGTTTAAAGCTGTACACAGTAACTGATGCTTAAAGCTGTGCACAGTAACTGATGCTTAAAGCTGTGCACAGTAATTGATGCTTAAAGCTGTGCACAGTAACATATGTTTAAAGCTGTGCACAGTAACTGATGCTTAAAGCTGTGCACAGTAACATATGTTT
This sequence comes from Archivesica marissinica, assembly GCA_014843695.1. Classification (NCBI taxonomy): domain Eukaryota; kingdom Metazoa; phylum Mollusca; class Bivalvia; order Venerida; family Vesicomyidae; genus Archivesica; species Archivesica marissinica. The sequence continues at coordinate 39,911,298 of CM026395.1, forward strand.
AAAGCTGTACACAGTAACTGATGCTTAAAGCTGTGCACAGTAACGATGTTTAAAGCTGTGCACAGTAACTGATGCTTAAAGCTGTGCACAGTAACATATGTTTAAAGCTGTGCACAGTAACTGATGCTTAAAGCTGTGCACAGTAACATATGTTTAAAGCTGTACACAGTAACTGATGCTTAAAGCTGTACACAGTAATGGATGTTTAAAGCTGTACACAGTAACTGATGCTTAAAGCTGTGCACAGTAACATATGTTTAAAGCTGTGCACAGTAACTGATGCTTAAAGCTGTGCACAGTAACATATGTTTAAAGCTGTACACAGTAACTGATGCTTAAAGCTGTACACAGTAATGGATGTTTAAAGCTGTACACAGTAACTGATGCTTAAAGCTGTGCACAGTAATGTATGCTTAAAGCTGTGCACAGTAACAGATATTTAAAGCTGTACTCAGTAACTGATGCTTAAAGCTGTGTACTGTAACATATGCTTAAAGCTGTGCACAGTAACAGATGCTTAAAGCTGTGTAGAGTAACATATATTTAAAGCTGTGCACAGTAACTGATGCTTAAAGCTGTGCACAGTAACTGATGCTTAAAGCTGTGCACAGTAACATATGCTTAAAGTTGTGCACAGTAACATATGTTTAAAGCTGTACACAGTAACTGATGCTTAAAGCTGTGCACAGTAACTGATGCTTAAAGCTGTGCACAATAACAGGTGTTTAAAGCTGTGCACAGTAACAGATGCTTAAAGATGTGTACAGTAACTGATGCTTAAAGCTGTGCACAGTAACTGATGCATAAAGCTGTGTACAGTAATGGATGCTTAAAGCTGTGCACAGTAACTGATGCTTAAAGCTGTGCACAATAACAGGTGTTTAAAGCTGTGCACAGTAACGGATGCTTAAAGCTCAGCACAGTAACTGATGCTTAAAGCTGTGTACAGTAACATATGCTTAAAGCTGTGTACAGTAACTGATGCATAAAGCTGTGTACAGTAACAGATGCTTAAAGCTGTGCACAGTAACTGATGCTTAAACCTGTGCACAGTAATGGATGCTTATAGCTGTGCACAGTTACTGATGCTTAAAGCTGTGCACAGTAACATATAGTTAAAGCTGTGCACAGTAACTGATGCTTAAAGCTGTGTACAGTAACTGATGCTTAAAGCTGTGTACAGTAATGGATGCTTAAAGCTGTGCACAGTAATGGATGCTTAAAGCTGTGCACAGTAATGGATGCTTAAAGCTGTGCACAGTAACTGATGCTTAAAGCTGTGCACAATAACAGGTGTTTAAAGCTGTGCACAGTAACGGATGCTTAAAGCTCAGCACAGTAACTGATGCTTAAAGCTGTATACAGTAACATATGCTTAAAGCTGTGTACAGTAACTGATGCATAAAGCTGTGTACAGTAACAGATGCTTAAAGCTGTGCACAGTAACTGATGCTTAAACCTGTGCACAGTAATGGATGCTTATAGCTGTGCACAGTAACTGATGCTTAAAGCTGTGCACAGTAACATATATTTAAAGCTGTGCACAGTAACTGATGCTTAAAGCTGTGTACAGTAACTGATGCTTAAAGCTGTGTACAGTAATGGATGCTTAAAGCTGTGCACAGTAATGGATGCTTAAAGCTGTGCACAGTAACTGATGCTTAAAGCTGTGCACAGTACATGATGCTTAAAGCTGTGCACAGTAATGGATGCTTAAAGCTGTGCACAGTAACTGATGCTTAAAGCTGTGCACAGTAACTGATGCTTAAAGCTGTGCACAGTAATGTATGCTTAAAGCTGTGCACAGTAACAGATATTTAAAGCTGTACTCAGTAACTGATGCTTAAAGCTGTGTACTGTAACATATGCTTAAAGCTGTGCACAGTAACAGATGCTTAAAGCTGTGTAGAGTAACATATATTTAAAGCTGTGCACAGTAACTGATGCTTAAAGCTGTGCACAGTAACTGATGCTTAAAGCTGTGCACAGTAACATATGCTTAAAGTTGTGCACAGTAACATATGTTTAAAGCTGTACACAGTAACTGATGCTTAAAGCTGTGCACAGTAACTGATGCTTAAAGCTGTGCACAATAACAGGTGTTTAAAGCTGTGCACAGTAACAGATGCTTAAAGATGTGTACAGTAACTGATGCTTAAAGCTGTGCACAGTAACTGATGCATAAAGCTGTGTACAGTAATGGATGCTTAAAGCTGTGCACAGTAACTGATGCTTAAAGCTGTGCACAATAACAGGTGTTTAAAGCTGTGCACAGTAACGGATGCTTAAAGCTCAGCACAGTAACTGATGCTTAAAGCTGTGTACAGTAACATATGCTTAAAGCTGTGTACAGTAACTGATGCATAAAGCTGTGTACAGTAACATATGCTTAAAGCTGTGCACAGTAACTGATGCTTAAACCTGTGCACAGTAATGGATGCTTATAGCTGTGCACAGTTACTGATGCTTAAAGCTGTGCACAGTAACATATATTTAAAGCTGTGCACAGTAACTGATGCTTAAAGCTGTGTACAGTAACTGATGCTTAAAGCTGTGTACAGTAATGGATGCTTAAAGCTGTGCACAGTAACTGATGCTTAAAGCTGTGCACAATAACAGGTGTTTAAAGCTGTGCACAGTAACGGATGCTTAAAGCTCAGCACAGTAACTGATGCTTAAAGCTGTGACATACAGTAACATATGCTTAAAGCTGTGTACAGTAACTGATGCATAAAGCTGTGTACAGTAACAGATGCTTAAAGCTGTGCACAGTAACTGATGCTTAAACCTGTGCACAGTAATGGATGCTTATAGCTGTGCACAGTAACTGATGCTTAAAGCTGTGCACAGTAACATATATTTAAAGCTGTGCACAGTAACTGATGCTTAAAGCTGTGTACAGTAACTGATGCTTAAAGCTGTGTACAGTAATGGATGCTTAAAGCTGTGCACAGTAATGGATGCTTAAAGCTGTGCACAGTAACTGATGCTTAAAGCTGTGCACAGTAACTGATGCTTAAAGCTGTGCACAGTAATGGATGCTTAAAGCTGTGCACAGTAATGGATGCTTAAAGCTGTGCACAGTAACTGATGCTTAAAGCTGTGCACAGTAACTGATGCTTAAAGCTGTGTACAGTAATGGATGCTTAAAGCTGTGCACAGTAACTGATGCTTAAAGCTGTGCACAGTAACTGATGCTTAAAGCTGTGCACAGTAACTGATGCTTAAAGCTGTGCACAGTAACTGATGCTTAAAGCTGTGTACAGTAATGGATGCTTAAAGCTGTGTACAGTAATGGATGCTTAAAGCTGTGTACAGTAATGGATGCTTAAAGCTGTGCACAGTAACTGATGCTTAAAGCTGTGCACAGTAACAGATGCTAAGCTGTGTAGAGTAACATATATTTAAAGCTGTGCACAGTAACTGATGCTTAAAGCTGTGCACAGTAACTGATGCTTAAAGCTGTGCACAGTAACATATGCTTAAAGCTGTGCACAGTAACAGATGCTTAAAGCTGTGCACAGTAACTGATGCTTAAAGCTGTGCACAGTAATCGATGCTTAAAGCTGTGCACAGTAACATATGTTTAAAGCTGTGCACAGTAACTGATGCTTAAAGCTGTGCACAGTAACATATGTTTAAAGCTGTACACAGTAACTGATGCTTAAAGCTGTACACAGTAACTGATGCTTAAAGCTGTGTACAGTAACAGATGCTTAAAGCTGTGCACAGTAACAGATGCTTTAAAGCTGTGCACAGTAACTGATGCTTAAAGCTGTGCACAGTAACTGATGCTTAAAGCTGTGCACAGTAACAGATGCTTAAAGCTGTGCACAGTAACAGATGCTTAAAGCTGTGCACAGTAACTGATGCTTAAAGCTGTGCACAGTAAATGATGCTTAAAGCTGTGTACAGTAATGGATGCTTAAAGCTGTGCACAGTAACAGATGCTTAAAGCTGTGCACAGTAACTGATGCTTAAAGCTGTGCACAGTAACATATGTTTAAAGCTGTACACAGTAACTGATGCTTAAAGCTGTGCACAGTAACTGATGCTTAAAGCTGTGCACAGTAATGGATGCTTAAAGCTGTGCACAGTAACTGATGCTTAAAGCTGTGCATAGTAACAGAGCTTTCAATTCAATCCACTTGTCTTGATAGTTGTATTGTATGAATGTTATATGTACAGATGTTATATGTCATGTTTATCTTGATAAATAAAATATGTTTAAACCAACAGAGGTTTAATGCTGTGTAGAGTAACTGATGCGTAAAGCTGTGCTCTGGACTTGTTGCTTAAATCTATGCTTTGGAACTGTTGCTTAATAGTGTGTCAAGTAAGTGTTGTTTAAAGATGTGCACAGTAACTGTCAAGTAAGTGTTGTTTAAAGATGTGCACAGTAACTGATGCATCAAACACAGACGGATCTGTAGTCCAGCTGGACTGGTAATCCAGGGATCGCAGGTTCGATCCCCCATCTGACCCTAATAAAATTGGGAGCTGTGCTCTAGGACTGTAGATTAAAGCTGTGCTCTAGAACTGTAGATTAAAGCTGTGCTCTGAACTATAGATGATAGCTGTACTCTAGAACTGTAGATTAAAGCTGTGCTCTGAACTATAGATTAAAGCTGTACTCTAGAACTGTAGATTAAAGCTGTGCTCTAGAACTATAGATTAAAGCTGTGCTCTGAACTATAGATTATAGCTGTACTCTAGAACTATAGATTAAAGCTGTGCTCTAGAACTGTAGATTAAAGCTGTACTCTAGAACTGTATATTAAAACTGTGCTCTAGAACTGTAGATTAAAGCTGTGCTCTAGAACTGTAGATTAAAGCTGTGCTCTGAACTGTAGATTAAAGCTGTACTCTAGAACTGTATATTAAAGCTGTGCTCTAGAACTATAGCTTAAAGCTGTGCTCTAGGACTGTAGATTATAGCTGTGCTCTAGAACTATAGATTATAGCTGTGCTCTAGAACTATAGATTATAGCTGTGCTCTATAACTATAGATTAAAGCTGTGCTCTGAACTGTAGATTAAAGCTGTACTCTAGAACTGTAGATTAAAGCTGTGCTCTAGAACTATAGATTATAGCTGTACTCTAGAACTATAGATTAAAGCTGTGCTCTAGAACTATAGATTATAGCTGTACTCTAGAACTATAGATTAAAGCTGTGCTCTAGAACTGTAGATTAAAGCTGTACTCTAGAACGGTATATTAAAACTGTGCTCTAGAACTGTAGATTAAAGCTGTGCTCTAGAACTGTAGATTGTAGCTGTGCTCTAGAACTATAGATTAAAGCTGTGCTCTAGAACTATAGATTAAAGCTGTGCTCTAGAACTATAGATTATAGCTGTACTCTAGAACTATAGATTAAAGCTGTGCTCTAGAACTGTAGATTAAAGCTGTACTCTAGAACGGTATATTAAAACTGTGCTCTAGAACTGTAGATTAAAGCTGTGCTCTAGAACTGTAGATTGTAGCTGTGCTCTAGAACTATAGATTAAAGCTGTGCTCTAGAACTATAGATTAAAGCTGTGCTCTAGAACTATAGATTATAGCTGTACTCTAGAACTATAGATTAAAGCTGTGCTCTAGAACTGTAGATTAAAGCTGTGCTCTAGAACTATGATTAAAGCTGTGCTCTAGAACTATAGATTTTAGCTGTGCTCTAGAACTATAGATTATAGCTGTGCTCATGAACTGTAGAGTATAGCTGTGCTCATGAACTGTTGCTTAAGTCTTTGCTCAGTAATTACAGCTTAAAAGTGTTTACTAGTAAATCTTTTATTCTTCAAAATGTAGTTCTATATTAATTTTATGAATTACAGAGCTCTCAAAAAATGTATTTTTTGCTGTACAATGTCGACTTTGTAGCATGTTCTGGGCAATCTTTGATCCTGTAAACATATTAGCATATTAGTAATAAATCCAGTGTTTTATTCATGTACCAATTTATCTATTTTTTTTATTTTTCACAGTTAGAATTACCCACATTAATTATTTGTATAAGAATAGGTACATGTATCTGTAGTACATGACTAAAAAAAAAAAAGTTGAAATTTTTATTTTACAACTATTTCAAGTTTTAACAACTTATATTAATCACTCTCTGATGAAAGCATAAATGTGGTCATTCATGTGGGAGGAAACCAGAGTACCCGGAGAAAACCCATCTGTCCGTTCTGGCGACCACTGTACCATCTCACATTCTTCCCAGTCCGAGGATCGAATACAGGTTGCATTGATTACTATATAGTATATAGTAAATTATGTTGATAATAATTATTATTGTAATAATAAATTATATAGTTGTCATTTGACTATTTCAGGGCAGAAGACTAGTTTAGGAATTTCAAAAGAATCAAGTTATACCGATGCTATATTTATTTGAAATTAATGATATTTAACCAGGGAAGCCATGGAAGCCATGACTACACAATATCCCTGTATCAAGCAACTCAAAGAAAGATTTCTACCATTTGACACTCGTTACAACAGTGAAAAATTTAGACTCAACCTTCACGATTCCATTCTAAAGAGAGCCAGCGTATTGATTCCGTTATTCTACAAGGGTGATGAACTACACGTGCTCTTGACTGTCAGGAATAAAAATATGTCGAGTCATGCTGGGAATGTTGCATTTCCTGGCGGAATGTGGGAACCAGGTGATATTGATGACGTAGCGACAGCATTGCGAGAGGCCCAAGAGGAAGTCGGAATACAGCCAAGCAATATCGATATTGTCGCGGTTTTATCGTCAAATATTGTGAGACCAAACTCAATAGTGTCGCCTGTTGTTGGAATACTTGCGAGTGATTTCAAACTGACAATCAATCCAAGAGAAGTGGACTTCGTGTTTGATTTACCGTTGAAGAGATTTTTAAGTTTAGAAAGTAGAACGTGTAAATGGTTTACCTTCGATGTAGGCTTCAACTTCAATGTTTACCATTTTAGTGATACTATTAAGGGACGCGAGTTGGATACCTGGGGTTTTACTGCTATGCTGTGCATTGAAGTGGCTATGGTGGCCTTTCAATCAGACAATGAAATACACGGTTACAATAATGAGATTTTAACAAAAGAGAACTGTTTTAATACAATACTAACACAAGCTATCGTAGATAAATGGAACATCAGAGGAAAGCTATGAAAACAATTTGTGTGTATACTGAGATATATCACTAAATGTCTAATGATGCTTACTGTACCTGGATCGACATGGGTATATCACTAAATGTCTAATGATGCTTACTGTACCTGGATCGACATGGGTATATCACTAAATGTCTAATGATGCTTACTGTACCTGGATCGACATGGGTATACCACTAAATGTCTAATGATGCTTACTGTACCTGGATCGACATGGGTATATCACTAAATGTCTAATGATGCTTACTGTACCTGGATCGACATGGGTATACCACTAAATGTCTAATGATGCTTACTGTACCTGGATCGACATGGGTATACCACTAAATGTCTAATGATGCTTACTGTACCTGGATCGACATGGGTATATCACTAAATGTCTAATGATGCTTACTGTACCTGGATCGACATGGGTATACCACTAAATGTCTAATGATGCTTACTGTACCTGGATCGACATGGGTATACCACTAAATGTCTAATGATGCTTACTGTACCTGGATCGACATGGGTATACCACTAAATGTCTAATGATGCTTACTGTACCTGGATCGACATGGGTATACCACTAAATGTCTAATGATGCTTACTGTACCTGGATCGACATGGTAATGTGCTTACTGTACCTGGATCGACATGGGTATACCACTAAATGTCTAATGATGCTTACTGTACCTGGATCGACATGGGTATACCACTAAATGTCTAATGATGCTTACTGTACCTGGATCCAGGGTTGGCAGGTTTCTTCCCTATAGGGAAAAAACCGTGGTTTTTTCCAGGTTTTTTCCGATACGGAAGAAATACGTTTCTTCCCAACTACTGGGAAGAAATGGAAGAAACCTCCTTTTTGTCAATTTGTTTAGTAATATATGCGCAAAATATAGATAAAATGTATATATTATGATTAATATTGCTTCAACAATAACATCTGTTGATCAAGTCCAATTGACAGGTGTCAATTAGATTGTATAGTGAAGTCCCATAAGCTGGGTCACACCAACCAACCTGTTATAATTACTAGCTATTGTTATATGTTTCAATTGACAGGTTATTGACTTCTAAAAGTGGCAAACATAGCTTCATTTTTGTTCAGGGGTTTCCTATTGAAATACAATACACGACAATGGCATGCCCCTTATTAAACAACTTTTACATGAAGATTGTTCAGGACCATGAGGATGAGATTGACCAAACCATTGCCAAAAAGATACAGGATATCAATATCTATAGGAATTCCAAGGACATGGCAGAGAGAGCTGCTTCGCCCTGTAGCAACTGCTATTGATGCTTGCCAGGCAGACTACTCCTCTCTGGCATCAGCGTGCCATACATGGCTGTCTCTTCTGGATAATCCCAATCTTCAGTCACCAGCGCACAAGACCCTTGTCACAAAGCGGTTTAAGCAAGCAATCATACCAGAACACTTTACAGCTTACAAACTACATCCAGCATATCAGGGTGTTAAACTATCTGCTTGGCAATTGGAGATTGTTAATGACTTTATTATGTCCAAGAGTCCTGCCTTCATCACTGAGCTGATTGCCTTTCAAGCCAAATCCACACCATACCCTGCTGCATTTTTCAATGAGGCAGCACTTCGGATGGATCCAGTTACCTGGTGGAAAGCAGCTAAATCCAGTGGTGTAAATTCTGACTTTGTAGACTTTGTGGTATGTCTTCTACAGGCACCAGCTTCCTCAGCGTCAGTAGAGCGTATATTTTCCAACTTTGGACAGATCCACAGTAAAATTAGGAACAGACTAGGAAATCAAACTGCAGGAAAGTTAGTGTTCTGTTTCCGGCTCCTGAGAGGTGATCTTGAGATTGATTATTAACTGCTGTTTTTTTACATGAACAGTGTGCTTATCTACCTGATGTGAAGACTGCTAATTGTGAGAACATTGTGCTAATGTATATATGTAAATATTATTCTCTTATAGTTGCTGACAGTGATGCATATAAAAATATCACACTTTATTCCCAGTTTCTTCCTAGTTTCTCCCATTTCTTCCGGGAAGAAAGGTGTTTCTTCCCTTTTTTCCCATGTTTCTTCCCACGGAAGGGAAGAAATACCTTTCTTCCCGGAAGAAAGCCAACCCTGCTGAGTCAGAGGTGTATGTAAGAATCCTCTGTGGACTGGGATAATTGAATTGTGAATATAGAGGTGTGTGTAGGAATCCTCTATGGACTGGGATAATATAGAGGTGTGTGTAAGAATCCTCTATGGACTGGGATAATATAGAGGTGTATGTAAGAATCCTCTATGGACTGGGATAATATAGAGGTGTATGTAAGAATCCTCTATGGACTGGGATAGTATAGAGGTGTGTGTAAGAATCCTCTATGGACTGGGATAATATAGAGGTGTATGTAAGAATAATCTACGGACTGGGATAATATAGAGGTGTATGTAAGAATCCTCTATGGACTGGGATAATATAGAGGTGTATGTAAGAATCCTCTATGGACTGGGATAATATAGAGGTGTGTGTAAGAATCCTCTATGGACTGGATAATATAGTGGTGTGTGTAAGAATCCTCTATGGACTGGGATAATATAGAGGTGTGTGTAAGAATCCTCTATGGACTGGGATAATATAGTGGTGTGTGTAATTGTGACTGGGATAATTGAATTGTGAAATTTGTTCATATCGTAGAACAGGCATCTCTATTTGTGTCGTAGATTGTCTTAACCCATGACCTGCCAATCACAACTAAAGTCACAGCATAGAACCACATAAGACACAGAACGTGCCGTCTGATCATGCTCTATGCTGTGTGCTCTTTGGATAGTGGAGCTGAAACACTGAATAGCAAACAACATAGATCCTGATCAGACACAACGTTAAGCACTGCAGCTGATCTGGATCTATGTTGTTTGCACATTCCGTCCAATTTATTTGGCAGGTTATGGGTTAACAGTTGACCAATAGTTTATTTTCCTGAGGAAATAAATATTCAACTAATAGTGTTATTGTGCATGATATCGGTGATTTATATGGTCAATGTTGTTGTTTTGTTGTGTATGATATCGGTGATTTATATGGTCAATGTTGTTGTTTTGTTGCCAGGATTTGGTAGAAGATGGGCCGGTACCCTGGGTGACAAGCAATAACCTCAGCTTTATAGCAGAACAAGTTTCCCATCACCCACCTAGTAAGTTAGTCCTGTTAACTCATTAAATAATCAGTCATATATGTCAGGGTTCATTCTAGATGGCGACGTGGGTGAAATAGTCACCTTAGGGTCACCTTCGCCCCCTAGGGGCCCCACTTCTCCCTAAATTTTTTTTTACAATTTTCAATAAAAGATTATGTCCAGTATATTGTGTATTTTAACCCTATTTTGCAGAAATTTATTAAAGACCACCATTTATGGACGCAATCCCGTGCTTTCTCACTTCTCCCAAACAATCTGGCCAGGAATGAACCCTGTATCTCATACAATTTTGTTAGAATTGTCTCATAGCAACACGATTCTAATGAAATTCCATGATATATTTTCATAATATTCAGTTATAAATAACAGACACACATTAATGAATTGTTGTCTGCTACAATTATTTGAACTATTTATAGCCTTTATATTACCCAGCATGCAGAGTTAAATATATCTAGAACTTATGAGCGTATGGTTTGCAAAACTGGTCTTGAGAGAGCTGATTTGTATTGACAGTGAGGCAGGTAAGCTGTGAATAATTGAGGTGTTACTGTAGTATCAAAGCCAGTTTGGTAGCCGGAGTTGTCAATAGCATAGCCGGCTAGTAGTGGTATCTAATGTTTGTATACTGGTTTATTTTATCTTGTGTGAGTCCGCCTCCGTGGTCGAGTGGTTATGGTCGCTGACTTGTATACCACTGTAAACTATCATCACTGATGGTCACGGGTTCGAGCCCCGCTCAGGCAGTGTCTCATTTATATGAAAAAGTTGGCAGTTTCTTACGGAGGTTGGTGCAACCAAGTACTGATTAACCGCTGGATCCTGCCCAGTAAAGGTGTTTTTAGGTAAACTGCCCGCCGGCGATATAGCCCAAAATGATGCAGGCGTAAAACCCAAAATATAACATAACATAATTTATCTTGATTGTGAAACAAGTTCTTACAACTCTGTTAAATTGCTCTGGAGAACTCATTCCTGATGGAATGCATCGCCATGAGGGTGGGAGAGGATGCAAGGTGGATGACAAGTGCGTTACCTAAAGGCACAATCGTAACGACTACAGCTGGGAGCAAACTCTGGGCCTCTCACCTGAAGTGAACATGCTACCACTGCCCCTATCACTTTGGAATGCTGTACTGTGAAGTGAAGCAGCCAACCTGTATTAAGCAGCCAACCTGTATTAAGCAGCCAGTTTCACGATTCCCAATATGTTATTTTATTATACAGTTGTGATCTAAGCGGCCACCTGTGTTAAGCAGCCAATTTTTGACATTCCCTTGGGTTGCTGCTTAACACAGGTTTGACTGTAGTATCATAGAGCTATAGCAATTATTTCTTGTCGATCGAATGTTTGTAATCGCAGCCATAAAACCGAGATGACTCGTCAAACAAACCGATTAGCGCAGTGGTTAGCGCGCTCTCCTCTCACCAATGCGACCCAGGTTCGATCCTCGGACCGAGAAGTATGTGAGATGGTATGATGGTCGCCAGATTGGACAGGTGGGTTTTCTCCGGGTTCTCCGGTTTCCTCCCACATGAATGACCATATATATGCTTTCATCCGAGCCAACGAGAGTGATTAATATAAGTTGTTAAAACTTGCTTCGCAATCGTTGTTAAATAAATAAAGTTTAAAATTTTTAAAAAACTCTTTACTACGCACATTCTTTGTTGTTGCAGTTTCAGCATTCTATGCAGAGCATGCGGACAAGCATATAACGGTAGATGGTTATATCTGGACAAAGTCCAAGTTCCTGGGGCTGTCTATAGGTGTACATATGATCGGCCAGGCCGTTGTATCTCTCATAGACTGGGACGAGGAATACATCTTCACGTTCCCAAACGGATACGGAAGGTAAAAACCAAATCATTCTGTTAGCATAGTTTTCCCTTTTGGGTAGATTTGAACGTCACAATTGTGCATCCGTCTAATTGATTACACAGTACAATTGTGCATCCGTCTAATTGATTACACAGTACAATTGTGCATCCGTCTAATTGATTACACAGTACAATTGTGTATCCGTCTAATTGATTACACAGTACAATTGTGCATCCGTCTAATTGATTACACAGTACAATTGTGCATCCGTCTAGTTGATTACACAGTACAATTGTGCATCCGTCTAGTTGATTACACAGTACAATTGTGAATCCGTCTAGTTGATTACACAGTACAATTGTGAATCCGTCTAATTGATTACACAGTACAATTGTGCATCCGTCTAATTGATTACACAGTACAATTGTGCATCCGTCTAATTGATTACACAGTACAATTGTGCATCCGTCTAATTGATTACACACAGTACAATTGTGCATCCGTCTAATTGATTACACAGTACAATTGTGCAACCGTCTAATTGATTACAAGTACAATTGTGCATCCGTCTAATTGATTACACAGTACAATTGTGCATCCGTCTAATTGATTACACAGTACAATTGTGCATCCGTCTAATTGATTACACAGTACAATTGTGCATCCGTCTAATTGATTACACAGTACAATTGTGCATCCGTCTAATTGATTACACAGTACAATTGTGCATCCGTCTAATTGATTACACAGTACAATTGTGCATCCGTCTAATTGATGACACAGTACAATTGTGCATTCGTCTAATTGATTACACAGTACAATTGTGCATCCGTCTAATTGATTACACAGTACAATTGTGAATCCGTCTAGTTGATTACACAGTACAATTGTGCATCCGTCTAATTGATTACACAGTACAATTGTGCACCCGTCTAATTGATCACACAGTACAATTGTGCATCCGCCTAATTGATCACACAGTACAATTGTGCATCCGTCTAATTGATCACACAGTACAATTGTGCATCCGTCTAATTGATTACACAGTACAATTGTGCATCCGTCTAATTGATGACACAGTACAATTGTGCATCCGTCTAATTGATTACACAGTACAATTGTGCATCCGTCTAATTGATTACACAGTACAATTGTGCATCCGTCTAATTGATTACACAGTACAATTGTGCATCCGTCTAATTGATTACACAGTACAATTGTGCATCCGTCTAATTGATTACACAGTACAATTGTGCATCCGTCTAATTGATTACACACAGTACAATTGTGCATCCGTCTAATTGATTACACAGTACAATTGTGCAACCGTCTAATTGATTACACAGTACAATTGTGCATCCGTCTAATTGATTACAAGTACAATTGTGCATCCGTCTAATTGATTACACAGTACAATTGTGCATCCGTCTAATTGATTACACAGTACAATTGTGCATCCGTCTAATTGATTACACAGTACAATTGTGCATCCATCTAATTGATTACACAGTACAATTGTGCATCCGTCTAATTGATTACACAGTACAATTGTGCATCCGTCTAATTGATTACACAGTACAATTGTGCATCCGTCTAATTGATTACACAGTACAATTGTGCATCCGTCTAATTGATTACACAGTACAATTGTGCACCCGTCTAATTGATCACACAGTACAATTGTGCATCCGCCTAATTGATCACACAGTACAATTGTGCATCCATCTAATTGATCACACAGTACAATTGTGCATCCGTCTAATTGATTACACAGTACAATTGTGCATCCGTCTAATTGATGACACAGTACAATTGTGCATCCGTCTAATTGATTACACAGTACAATTGTGCATCCGTCTAGTTGATTACACAGTACAATTGTGCATCCGTCTAATTGATTACACTACAATTGTGCATCCGTCTAATTGATTACACAGTACAATTGTGCACCCGTCTAATTGATCACACAGTACAATTGTGCATCCGCCTAATTGATCACACAGTACAATTGTGCATCCGTCTAATTGATTACACAGTACAATTGTGCATCCGTCTAATTGATTACACAGTACAATTGTGCATCCGTCTAATTGATTACACAGTACAATTGTGCATCCGTCTAATTGATTACACAGTACAATTGTGCATCCGTCTAATTGATTACACAGTACAATTGTGCATCCGTCTAATTGATTACACAGTACAATTGTGCATCCGTCTAATTGATTACACAGTACAATTGTGCATCCGTCTAATTGATTACACAGTACAATTGTGCATCCGTCTAATTGATTACACAGTACAATTGTGCATCCATCTAATTGATTACACAGTACAATTGTTGCATCCGTCTAATTGATTACACAGTACAATTGTGCATCCGTCTAATTGGTTACACAGTACAATTGTTCATCCGTCTAATTGATTACACAGTACAATTGTGCATCCGTCTAATTGATTACACAGTACAATTGTGCATCCGTCTAATTGATTACACAGTACAATTGTGCATCCGTCTAATTGATTACACAGTACAATTGTGCATCCGTCTAATTGATTACACAGTAACAGTTATCAACAGCATCATATTAAATTTCAATGCTTTTTGGTCGGAAAATGCATGTCGTGATGTCGTGAACTATGAACTTGGCATTTAAAGAGAAGTAGGTCTTTAAATGATGTGCCTCCGTGGCCGAGCGGTTAGGGGTGTTCACTTCAAATCACTTGCCATTCACCGCTGCACGTTGGAATCCCACTGCTGCACGTTGGAATCCCACTGCTGCATGTTGGAATCCCACTGCTGCACATTGGAATCCCACTGCTGCATGTTGGAATCCCACTGCTGCACATTGGAATCCCACTGTTGCATGTTGGAATCCCACTGTTGCATGTTGGAATCCCACTGCTGCATGTTGGAATCCCACTGCTGCATGTTGGAATCCCACTGGGGGATGTGGAATTTGTTCATGAGGAAACCATCAATCCGGCTTGTGGAAGGTCGGTGGTTCTACCAGAGTTACTGAAATACTGCTCGTATGGTAATGGCACCCTGGGGTTTACTCCACCAATAATAGCTGGAGAGTTGCCATATGACCTACCGGTAGCTGTTGGTGCGACTTTAAACCATTAAAACAAAGAAATAAATGTTTAAATAACCTGACAATTTGTGATTGTGTACAAGTATACATGTATGGTTTACTATAATACACAGACATCTACTTTCAGATCAATATTAACCGTTCCATGGATGGAGATGGGAGGTAATATATCTGTCTCTTGTGCCAAAACAGGGTACAACGCAACTGTGGACTTTCTCACGAAACCCTTCTACGGGGGTAAAAAACATCGAATAGCTGGAAACATATATGCTCCCAACGACAAGAAACCATTTTGTGTTCTAGACGGTGAATGGAATGGAACAGTTTGGGCAAAATATAGTTCGGGTGTAAGTCGGCTTTATATCTGTCTTTAACTCGCCATAACAACGGTCCAGATGCTTTTGCATTGACCCCCCCCCCCCCCAGCTGAAAATTACAAAATTTCACACATTGAATTGATTTGTGAGTGATTAAGGTGACTTGTGTGTGGAGATTGTTTGCATATTTGCCATTATGGGATTCAGTGGCCCAGGATAGTCTGGACTCTACGGTTTGAATATGATAGAACCAGCCAGTATTCCTAGCAATTTCCAAGTATTACAAAGTGATATAAACACAATGTGGCTGTTTCTTCTTCCTACCTGAACTGCCTGGTAACAAGAACTACATAGCATATCTCAATGTCATATCTGAAGTAACTGTATTGCGATGTCTTAATTGAAAATGTTCATTCAAATAATTCGGTACAAGATTGTGCATAATTTTGTACATTGTTACTGCTTTTTGAAACATAATTCATTGGTCAAATATTGATCAAGACCTAGATGTGAAATATACAATAAATCTTTAGGATACTCTGGTCCAAATATATGGAATTGTCTACCATTGGAAATTAAGACCTTTAATCCAGATCTTTAAATATGTTCAAGACAAAATGTAAATTATGGATAGCAGTAGACACTAGAAAGTTATACAGTGGAACCTCTCTTAATCAGCCACTCTTGGGAAGGGCACAAATTGGCTGCTTAAGGGAGGTGGCTGCTTAATGGAGGGAGACTGCTGGACAACTAGAAATTATTTTCAAAGCAAGCATGCCTGGAAAAGCTGTGATAACAATAATCTGTCAATGGGATTGCCTTATAGTATGATAACAACAAGAAATGAGACAACAGAATCTGAAATTTAAACTTTTATTTTTATTAACATTTTATTTATTTTTCAAATTAAACATATGTACATACATTTGTTCTTTTTAAAAAAATTCCGGTTGCTTAGGAGATTAACTTTCATCAAACAATGCGATCGAATAATCGGCCTTTGATATCCCAGTAATCCGATCAAAACAATGGTTTTCAGCGCCTTGTGTGATCACTCCAAGTTTGTTTATGATTTAACAACCTATTGTGTGGAAAACCAGGATGACTCATCAATTTCCCGCATAATGGCGGATAATCACGTATGATTGGAGACTTCTGTAAAAACATGTGAAAAACTAATCAATATTGTTTTTAAGGCCAAAATATCATTTGATAGCTGTAATATAACTATTAAAAAATGATAATTATTAATACAATATTTCTTTTTTTCCACTCCGTAAATTCAATCTTTCAATGTCTACATCTGATTTGAATGTTACATATTTTCGCGACCGCATCTCTGTAAATATTTTGCCGATTTTTGGTGGATTTTGACCGTTTAAGGTAGGAAATTTTGTCCCAAAACGGTCACATTGGTGGCCGCTGGCCGGAGATGAGAGGTGACCGCTCAACAGAGGTGTAATATATAGGAAAATCGCTCGTGGGGGAATAAAAGTGACCGTTTACCGGAGGTGACCGCTCACCAGAGGTGACCGTTAGTGGAGGTTCCACTGTATATATATAATGATTGTCATTCAATATGCTTATGTCGTTTTGTATTTCGATAACATTACCTGATTTGTTTAAGTTACATTGTACAACATTATACATGTATATTGCACGGCGTAACTGTGTACTTTGGCTATAATTATGATGTATGTGCATTAATGTTATAGTGTTAAGAAATTTAAGAGGGCCATAAGAAAGATGAGTTCAGAACTAATTAGGTCACCCGCTATAAATAAAGATATCTATGTATCTAAATTGTGGTGAGAACAGATGTGCAATGTAGGAAAAGCATGAGGTACATACAGTGAAACCCCGCTAAATAAAGAAATATATCTAAATTGTGGTGAGAACAGATGTGCAATGTAGGAAAAGCATGAGGTACATACAGTGAAACCCCGTTAAATAAAGAAATATATCTAAATTGTGGTGAGAACAGATGTGCAATGTAGGAAAAGCATGAGGTACATACAGTGAAACCCCGCTAAATAAAGAAATATATCTAAATTGTGGTGAGAACAGATGTGCAATGTAGGAAAAGCATGAGGTACATACAGTGAAACCCCGCTAAATAAAGAAATATATCTAAATTGTGGTGAGAACAGATGTGCAATGTAGGAAAAGCATGAGGTACATATAGTGAAACCCCGCTAAATAAAGAAATATATCTAAATTGTGGTGAGAACAGATGTGCAATGTAGGAAAAGCATGAGGTACATACAGTGAAACCCCGCTAAATAAAGAAATATATCTAAATTGTGGTGAGAACAGATGTGCAATGTAGGAAAAGCATGAGGTACATACAGTGAAACCCCGCTAAATAAAGAAATATATCTAAATTGTGGTGAGAACAGATGTGCAATGTAGAAAAAGCATGAGGTACATACAGTGAAACCCCGCTAAACTGAATGCCATCCTTACCAGAGTTCACGTTGGAGGGATTTATTTGTTTAGATGGGTTTTTTGGAATGGGTAGGTGGGGGGTGGGGTTTGAGTCTCTGATCAATTTCAATTCGTCCTCAAGGGACAACACTTAGAAGGAGGTTGAGACATGCTTAGATTTTGGAAGTTACCAAAAAAGTAAATCGCTTAAATGTGGAAGAAAATATATTGAAAACAAAATGAGCTCGAAATTGTTACAAATATAATAAATAGTAAATAATGCCTCGTCTGTTTCTTACTTGATCCATAAGATTAATCACTGAAAATAGACAATGTTTTACCGTAAATAACGATAGTTTGCCTTTTGTGAAATCCCATTCACAATTAATTATTACTGAAACATGAAAACAAACCACCGATTCCTCACAAAGAACAATATAAAATAATGCCCAGTGATTTTCACGCCTGTATGCTTCTCACAAGAACACCGCATGTCCGGCACGCATTGGAGTAAACAATATGCCGACCGATTACATGTAATTGATTGACCAAAACATAGACAGTGTTAAATATAAGGCGAGACCAAGGTCACGGGCATCCGGTTTTCACAGTAATTTGAAATAGAAATGTGCACAAATGGTTCGGAAGACTTGTCCGCTGTTCAGAAATGAAGGTTTCAGTTCATAGAGGTTTCTTTTCATTGAATAAAGAATAAAGGAAAAATATCGGGACCGGGAAAATCGTCCAGTTTAGAGGGAATTCCGGTATTGAAGGCGGGGAGGGGGGTCCACTGTATTATCGTATATGATTTTAGATGACAAGGAATTTGTTGAGTTCCGGTATATTATTTCAGATGAACGAGGCATTTGTTGAGTTCCGGTATATTATTTCAGATGAACGAGGCATTTGTTGACACAAAGAAGCTTCCCATCATTAGGAAACAAGTGAAACCAAGAGATGCTCAAGACGAATTTGAATCACGCAGGTAATTCAACTTGTCTATCTGGCTGTCTGTCCAGGCCAATATTTGGTGTTATGGGGCAAACGTTTTAGTTGAATACTGTTGAAAAGCTCCTAAATCAATAGGGTTAGGAGCCATTTTGTAACCCTTGGGCTACACGATTTAGCAAAGTTATTTTGTGTCAAAGTTTCTGAATTTTGCAAATAGGAAGCGTATCACCTAAATTACGTTTAGATATTACATATATACTAGTTGTAACTAGGCAAGAAGTAATATGCATAAATATTAATTTGCTCGAGAAAACATTGTTCAATATTTCTATTGTCTTCACTAAAATATTGTTCGGTTATACTATTACTCTGTGAATATTGTAAAATGCTTTATGCCGAATAAGGGATTCGTATAAACCTTGGGTTTTTGGTCCGTCTGCCCAGCCACCCAATCGTCGTTCGGATTCTATTCTTCAGTAGAGGAAATCATGTGATGCTCTTGATTTAGGGATATTTTAATCATCTGCATGTACTTTATTCCATGACAACATTATACAGTAATCATCTGCATGTACTTTATTCCATGACAACATTATACAGTAATCATCTGCATGTACTTTATTCCATGACAACATTATACAGTAATCATCTGCATGCACTTTATTCCATGACAACATAATACAGTAATCATCTGCATGTACTTTATTCCATGACAACATAATACAGTAATCATCTGCATGTACTTTATTCCATGACAACATAATACAGTAATCATCTGCATGTACTTTATTCCATGACAACATAATACAGTAATAGTTAACCCAAGGTGAAGTACAGTGAAACCCCTCTAAACCGAACGGCTTCCGGACTGGAAGAGAAGTTCGGTTTGGAGGGGTTTTCGGTTTAGAGGGATTTTCGGATGAGGGGGGTGGAGAGATAAAGTTAGTTTTGAACAAATGTCTGTAATACAGGAATAACAAGAAATGACACTAAAATTACTTTTAATAATAAAAATATATACGTGAACTAATAACTTACAAATGTGGAATAAAATATATATAAGCTCAATTTGTTTGTATGTAATGACTTGTCGGTGGTTCCGTATTTGATCAATAATTATGAAATATAATTATCAATGTTATGCCTTAAATAATGATAGTCTGCCTTTTGTGAAATCCCATTCACATCTAATTAGATCGTATTAAAACTAATTACTCAATCATGAAAAGAGATTAACAAACCTGCAATTGCAAAGGACATAATTAAATGGTGTCCAGTCGTAATCCATTTGAAAACAACGTAATTAAAACAAATTTTCAGCATCATTGGTTTTTATCACGCCTTTATGTTCTCACAACACCACGTCGGATGTAAACAATACGGATAAAACACCAATATGCCGACTGATTAATTGACTTGTGAAAACACGGAAGGTGTTATGTTTCAGGTGATACAAAGGTTGTTCCGGATTTTATGCCGCTGGCTGTTCGGTTTTCAGGGGTAATTTGCAATAGAAATGTGCACAAATGGTCCCGAAAACTTGTCCGATATTCGGAAAAGAGAGGTTCCGGTTTAGAGAGGTTTTTTTACAATGAACAAAGAAGGGAAAATATCGGGACCGCGAAAATTGTCCGGTTTGGAGGGAATTCCGATTTAGAGGGGTTCCGGTTTTGAGGGGTTTCACTGTACATGTATTGTTATTGGGTTTTGTTTTAATCAAATCATGAATGTTCACCAATGTTGGCCTGTAGCCGTGCATTTACATTAATGGTCAAATACTTGAAAGAACATCCGAGTATCGAATAGCAAAATGCTAATCAAGTATTTTGAAACATTGGCTGAAAAAACTGTCTGTATGTGTCATCAGTGACAATTGTTCCATTCAATTTTCAATAAACACAGTAATTATCTTAAACCCTGACCATATCCGGGGGCGGGGGGGGGGGGCAATAATCCACATGCTTAACCGTAAGTGCGAAAATAATCCTTGTTTACAGGAATTCTTTCATTAAACAAGTCAACAGATTGACATTATTGGCAGGTGTTTGTGCCGCTTATATCTTTTCTCAAGTGGAAGAAAAAACGAATATTTATGATGTGAGATTAATCAAAGGTCGAGATTAATCAAAGGTCGAGATCAGTCGAGATTAATCAAAGGTCGAGATTAATCAAAGGTCGAGATTAATCAAAGGTCTAGATTAATCAACGGTCGAGATTAATCAAGGTCGAGATTAATCAAAGGTCGAGATTAATCAAAGGTCGAGATTAATCAAAGGTCGAGATTAATCAAAGGTCGAGATTAATCAAAGGTCGAGATTAATCAAACGGTCGAGATTAATCAAAGGTCGAGATTAATCAAACGGTCGAGATTAATCAAAGGTCAAGATTAATCAAAGGTCGTTGCTACACATCTGAGGATAAACTGTTAATATGTTTGTTTAATAATTATATATGCCAATAAACTTTGATTAAAGGGAAGTTTGTTGCAGAAATCTTTTGAAGAGGACGTCTTAGTACGGTTGAATTATGTCAATAAAGTTGAATAAACTTAATAATGGTATGTCCCCCCCCCCCCATATACGTTTGACTTTCAGACCTAAACAATATGAAAACCTTATTTGTTATGACCTTAGTACAATTCTTGGCAAGAACTAACTTGTTTTCATTAAACGTCTACATCTGGGATAATCTTGTATGAGGACCTCCACTCGTGTTTATTGTACAATAAGTGGAAGTCGTGATTGCGCCATGGTAGTGCGTTTGGTTCATGTCCGGAGTTTGAACCCGGCTGGAGCTGTTACGAATGTGACCTTAGGCAAGGCATTAATTCAACGTTGCCTCTTCTCTATCCCTCGTGGCGATGGATTCCATCTGGAATGAGGTCTCGAGAGTGATTAATATAAGTTGTAAGAACTTGTTTCAGAATCGAGCTAAAATAAATTTGTATAAGCATTTCAAATAAAATGCAAAAATGTATTAACGTGATGGAATCAGCTGGGTGGGTGGGGACAGCGTATGGCATGCGACGTTCGACATTCTAGCCCTAAATCGCTAGACGTGGAGTTGGAGATGGGGTTGTGTCATATGTTTGTTCACACTTCTGCTGTAGTCAATACTATGTTCCATAGTCTATATATATGAAGCACATTTCGTTTTTCGGTGAGGATTATATCATATGTGGGACAATTAGACATGTATATAAAGTATGAAATCTAAAACAATGTTTCTTAAATAAATGTTTACTAGTTTCTTAAATAAATGTTTACTATTTAATAGGGATGGCAACAAATAGCGATTCCACTATCCGAATATTCGGTCAGTAAGGTATTCGAATATTCGGTTGGCTTTTGTTAAATAATCAAAATCACTCAAACTCTTATAAGAAATGCCAAATATAGATACTTTTAAATTACTAAACGTCATCTTCTTCCTGTAAGGCCATGCAAATATGACGACGATTCATTCAGTTATTGTTATCGGCCACTGTACATTTATGGGCGTTTTCACAAATGAAGCCGATGTCACTAGAACTGCTTTCCGTTGAAGTGTGTTGGTTTTTCAGATTGATCTTGTACCCGAATCTGTTAAATCCAATTTACACCTAGCAGTTTTCTTATTCCTTGCGCGAATGTAGTCATTCCAAACGTATGACTGAGTGGGCGGCATTTTTTTGAGGACAACATCATAAAGATCGTATTTTATATAGTACTTTTGGGTAATATTGAGCAGTTAATTATAAATTTAAGAAACACGGGGTGGATGTTGCAGCTTGTCTGTAATATTTCAAAGGAATTTTCTCGTCTAAACAGTTTTGACATCATAATTAAACACCTTAGCACTTACTGTAATTATCCAATTACATGGCAGAGTGTCAATTAACACTTGCCATGGATGCGACCACAACATTGTTTATTCAAACATCCTGGGGTCCGCCTCCGTGGTCGAGTGGTTAAGGTCGCTGACTTGTATACCACTGTAACCTATCATCACTGATGGTCACGGGTTCGAGCCCCGCTCAGACCGTGTCTCATTTATATGAAAAAGTTGGCAGTTTCTTACGGAGGTTGGTGCACCCAAGTACTGGTTAACCGCTGGAGCCTGCCCAGGAAAGGTGTTGTTAGGTAAACTGCCCGCCGGCGATATAGCCCAAAATGGTGCTGATGCAGGCGTAAAACCCGAAATATAACATAACATAATCAAACATCCTGGGGCAATTTCTTTTGTATTGGAAGGTTTTATGATGGCTTCAAATTGTAAAAGAAAGCAACGTATCGGATTTATGACAGTTTATATCATTTTTGCAAATATTATATATTCCCCCCGAATATTCAAATACTTGAATAGTATTCGGATATTCGTTGCCATCCCTACTATTTAATAATTATGTATAATATGCTATGTAAAATATATATTATATATATATTATGTTCTAGAATACGGACATGTATCATGCATCTGTGTAATTAACTCTGTAGATTATGGCAAGATGTGACGTACAACCTAAAGATAGATAATGTTGAGAAAGCCACAGAATATAAGCAGAGACTTGAACAGCGACAACGAGATGAGGCCAAGGAACGTAAGGAAAAGGGCCTCAAAGTGGAAACAAAGGTAAGGATTGCTAGTTGAACAGCGACAATGTTTGTATAAGCAAGTGTTTGTTGTATAGGCAAGTGTTTGTTGTATAAGCAAGTGTTTGTTGTATAAGCAAGTGTTTGTTGTATAAGCAAGTGTTTGTATAAGCAAGTGTTTGTATAAGCAAGTGTTTGTTATATAGGCAAGTGTTTGTTGTATAAGCAAGTGTTTGTTGTATAAGCAAGTGTTTGTTGTATAAGCAAGTGTTTGTATAAGCAAGTGTTTGTATAAGCAAGTGTTTGTTGTATAGGCAAGTGTTTGTTGTATAAGCAAGTGTTTGTTGTATAAGCAAGTGTTTGTATAAGCAAGTGTTTGTATAAGCAAGTGTTTGTTGTATAGGCAAGTGTTTGTTGTATAAGCAAGTGTTTGTTGTATTTTGCATTTTGTGTGCCCAATGTTTGTGAACCTACAGCGGTGAGGCTCAACTGATTTGAAGCCAACAACATTAACCACTCTGCCACGGAGGCCACTTGATCACTTAGTTTATACAAATTTATTTTAGCTTGATTGCGAAACAAGTTCTTACAACTTATATTAATCACTCTCGAGACCTCATTCCTGATGGAATCCATCGCCACGAGGGAGAGAGAAGAGGCAACATGGAAATTAAATACCTTGCCTAAGGGCACAATCGTAATGGCTCCAGCGGGGATCGAACTCCGGACCTTTCGCACCTGAAGCAAACGCGCATCCACTGCACTATCACGACTTCCGCTTCTAGATGATTTGTACATATACATAATGTCAAGTACTGTTAAACTGTAATACGGTGAAATTGTATTTATGTTTCTGTGTATATAAATATGAAAAAACAAATAAACGGGTTGCTCCATGGCAACTCAAAAATGAAAAAAAAATGAAAATGTTAAGTACTGTAATGTGAATGTATAGTTCAAGTTTATTCATTCAGAAACACAAGGACCAGTAACCTCTATTTGTCTTGTAGTCCATACATCAGTACCAGTAATTTATGGATAAAGAATGGCGAACAAATGATCAGGAGGTGGTAAAACCAATATTCATCCATCTGTATTTCTCCATTTTCAGCATTTCCACGAAGTAGGGGAACACTGGGTTTATGATCGGCCTCTATTGAAACGTATAGGACGGACGTTAACCCCTAATCTGGGGGGTGCTGTACAGAACCTCTCATGAAACGTATAGGACGGACGTTAACCCCTAATCTGGGGGGTGCTGTACAGAACCTCTCATGAAACGTATAGGACGGACGTTAACCCCTAATCTGGGGGGTGCTGTACAGAACCTCTCATGAAACGTATAGAACGGACGTTAACCCCTAATCTGGGGGGGTGCTGTACAGAACCTCTCATGAAACGTATAGGACTGACGTTAACCCCTAATCTGGGGGGTGCTGTACAGAACCTCTCATGAAACGTATAGGACGGACGTTAACCCCTAATCTGGGGGGTGCTGCAAGAACTCATCCTGGATAATCAGTGTATTCAAGGTGATTGCCTGGAATGGACAACAGAAAACGCGTGCACACCGCGGTGATTGCCTGGAATGGACAACAGAAAACGCGTGCACACGCTGTTATTGGCTGTAATATACTGCAGAAAGTGCATGCACTGTGATTGCCAGGAATATACTGCAGAAAGTGCATGCACTGTGATTGCCTGGAATATACTGCAGAAAGTGCATGCACTGTGATTGCCCGGAATATACTGTAGGTGACAATAATGAGTTATTGTGCTTTTTCCAGGAACTTTTATAGATCTGTCTACAAATAAACTGGATTGCATAATATTTTTTTTAGAATTACCTCCCTTTATACATACTTGTTTAAGAAATCACCAGTAACTTTAAATTTGTGTATGAATTATAGATTTTATTTTTCCATTTGAAAACAAATTTGCATACTATTGTGTTACAATTAATGTAAAGCAATATTTCTGTTCAGAAAGATAAACTTGTAAACTTGGAGTGTTCTATCTTTTATGCCATTAGTTTATATGAAACATGCTAAAAGTGATCCGCCGGCCAAGTCTGCTTCCGTGGTAAAGTGGTTACGGTCGATTACTTGTATACCCCTGTAGCCTATCATCACTGGTGGTCACAGATTCGAGCCACACTCAGACCATGTCTCTTTATATGAAAAAGTTGGCAGTTTCTTACGGAGGTTGGTACATCAAGTACTTGTTAACAACTGGAGCTAGCCCAGGAAAGGTGTTATGTAAACTGCCCGTCGCTGAAATGGGCAACAGGTAGCGATGTTAAATAAACTTAAATAAACAAACAAGTGATCTGCCCATATTAATATTTTCTTTGCAATTACTATTTGTTACGGTCTTGCGGAGAGCCGAACAAAAAAAACTAGTCAAAATAAGATGATAAACCTTTCAATTACAAAAATATCTTATTTGATTTTATAAAATGTTTTTGGTTGATTTTAATACTTATATACGTAGGTAACGTTACATAATTTATTGTGCTACATTTTGCCCCCAGCGACATCCGTGGCTGAGTGGTTTACTTCATGGCTTGCCGCTAACTGCTGTAGATTCAAATCCACCTGTGGGTGTCAAATTCTTTCATGTGAGGAAGCTGTCCATCTGGCCTGCCCGCCCATGCCTGATGTACTGCACGGAACCTGTGATTGTCCACCATCAATAACATCTGGCCTGCCCGCCCGTGCCTGATGTACTGCACGGAACCTGTGATTGTCCACCATCAATAACATCTGGCCTGCCCGCCTGTGCCTGATGTACTGCACGGAACCTGTGATTGTCCACCATCAATAACATCTGGCCTGCCCGCCCGTGCCTGATGTACTGCACGGAACCTGGAATTGTCCACCATCAATAACATCTGGCCTGCCCGCCTGTGCCTGATGTACTGCACGGAACCTGGGATTGTCCACCATCAATAACATCTGGCCTGCCCGCCCGTGCCTGATGTACTGCACGGAACCTGGGATTGTCCACCATCAATAACATCTGGCCTGCCCGCCCGTGCCTGATGTACTGCACGGAACCTGGGATTGTCCACCATCAATAACATCTGGCCGCCCGTGCCTGATGTACTGCACGGAACCTGGGATTGTCCACCATCAATAACATCTGGCCGCCCGTGCCTGATGTACTGCACGGAACCTGGGATTGTCCACCATCAATAACATCTGGCCTGCCCGCCCGTGCCTGATGTACTGCACGGAACCTGGAATTGTCCACCATCAATAACATCTGGCCTGCCCGCCCTTGCATGATGTACTGCACGGAACCTGGAATTGTCCACCATCAATAACATCTGGAGTCGCCATAATACCTGGAATGTCTGCAACTTCAATACTGAGCAGACAAACAGCATGTTGGTGTTAACCCTGGTCACACCGTACTATCCTGTATCTCATATTCGTTATTAGTGTGAATATGTTAGATGGATATGATTTGATTTCAGGCGTATCACTGTACCATCCCGTATATCTTGTTTTTATATTTCTATTTTCATGTTCTATGTTTTTTATGTTTCCGCTTGCGATGCGCGATTAATATCTCGATTACTTATTTGTTTCTCGTCGTTTGTGTCATAATGGTACAAGCAGTCGCAAATCCTCAACATTGGACATGTTTCACTTTGCGGTTAATTTTTATTTTTATTTAACGTCGCTATCGGTTGCCCATTTGAGCGACGGGCAGTTTACCTAACAACACCTTTCCTGGGCAGGCTCCAGCGGTTAACCAACCACCGTAAGAAATTGCCAACTGTTTCATATAAATGAGACACGGTCTGAGCGTGGCTCGAACCCGTGACCATCAGAGATGATAGGTTACAGTGGTATACAAGTCAGCGACTGTAACCACTCGACCACGGAGGCTGTTAACTTTAGTAATTAATTTTGTTTTATAGTACAAGCATGCACACAGTGCAACAACTTTAGATTATTGAATTGTATAGACAATCCTGAATTATATGTGTTGTAATTAACTCTACGGTTTTGTTGATGACTAGTCATATGTGCAATACAACATTTTATCAAGTGACAGTTTCATACAGCCATCCCATATTTTCTTATATGTACACACGTGTAATACAACCTGCAAGGATTCTGATTGGTTGAGAGAATAATCCTTATTATTTGTAAATTAATCTTTAAATAATGCATATTTCCAGGCGAATTGGTACATAACGTTAACGATAAGACAAACAAGGTCTCGGCATAGTTATAACCCATATTAACCCTTTCAACCACACAGGCCTCTAAATAGGCTTATGAAAAGTGTAGATCCAGATGAGCCGGCTCGTAACGAGCCGTCTCATCAGGATCTGCACTTTTTTGCCAGTAATAATTATTACTATTTTTAGATAAAATTACCCATTTTGATAAATGAACTGGTCCAAAGGTAATTTTCTTATTAATTTATTGGTCTGAAAATATAATGCACCAGTCCATGTCAGTTACTTGTGGTTGAATGCTGTTTTGCGTAGTGATGTCATGACAGTTTAGTGATGTGTTGACAATTTGTGCCGACGCTTTGCGCCAAAATGGCATTAAAACGAGAACTATATATATATATATATATACGGTAATGTGATAAAATGGCATTAAAACGAGAACTATATATATATATATATATACAGTAATGTGATAAAATGGCATTAAAACGAGAACTAATATATATATATATACGGTAAGTGATAAAAATGGCATTAAAACGAGAACTATATATATATATATATATACCGGTAATGTGATAAAATGGCATTAAAACGAGAACTATTATATATATATAGGTAATGTGATAAAATGGCATTAAAACGAGAACTATATATATATATATATACGGTAATGTGATAAATGGCATTAAAACGAGAACTATATATATATATATAATACGGTAATGTGATAAAATGGCATTAAAACGAGAACTATATATATATATATATACGGTAATGTGATAAAATGGCATTAAAACGAGAACTATATATATATATACGGTAATGTGATAAAAAGGATCTTGCACTCGCGGTGATTTCATACCATATTTTATACCATATAATTTTGGAATTTTGCTATTAAGCTCGCCAAAAGACTCGCTTTATAGCAAAGTTCCAAAACTCTTCATAAAATATGGTATGAAATCACCGCTCGTGTCAGATCCTGTATGTATAATGTATATAGAGCCAAGTGCGTTATTTCTGTTCAATTATATAAATGTAGCTGACTCTTAAGTGCTTTATTATGTCTCCTCAGAGAGGGGGGGACATCCATTATTCATTTTGTACTATCTCTGTCTGTCTGTCTGTCTGTCTTTTGCAAAGTTCTTCTAAACCATCTTTGTGTTCCGCTCGGTTCATTTTGAACAGTTACGTCCCATAGAATTGTTGAGATTGGAGAAAAGTTTTATAACCTCCAGGAGGTTATAAAAAAATTCTCCAATCTCATACTGTCACAAGCTTCTGATTGGTTCAGCCGACAGTAAAACTTAGAATCAACCAATCAAATGACTTTAGCGTGAATTTGAGATCTGAGAAAATTTGTATAACCTGGGGACCTGGTAACATCAGATGTATTCGTAAGATTCCAATTTTCAGCTCTCTAGATTGCATTTCAATGTCACAAAATACATTTGCATAGATTGTTTAGTTTAATCATATTTTATTGCATTCTATATATACAATGTACAATACAAAACAAATGAACAAACATGTATAACTATCCATAATGCATGATTTGTGGCATTGTTTGCTCAAGGATTGTCATTATATGTTGAAGCAAATGGGTTGGGCCACAAGTTTTAACAACATTGGTTACGGCCCTCCCCATAAGACTAGATTGTAATTAACAAAGAGACTGAATACAAGAGTTGTGCTAGTACTTTACTAATTTAATGATACTAATAGAAAAAGGGTAAAATGATTAAGAGAATAAGCAGCATTTTAGGTAATAAGAATTTAGAAACAAAAAACAACAATAAACAAACCAAAGATAGGTTGAGCAGCAAGAGATGACATTTTAAGGACTCGGATTGTTCAACATTGTCCGTTTTGTCTTACAGTTCCTTCTTAATTGATACTAATTGATTTTAAAATTGTTCTGATGATCTACTGGGAAATTTGATATAAAATATATAAACCCACCTTTCTTCAGGTTTAATCAAGTTTTTTATCAGCCGTAGGAAACCGCACATTCTGCATGGCAACATCACATCGTCATCTATTGTTTTAATTCTTGAAGACAATAACTTCCGTGTTTCATACTAATGATAAAACACTTGATGAAACATTGAGAAAGATGGGGTTCTAGCACCGAAACGTCGGTACAACTGTGTTACCGAGTTACCGAGTATTTTATAGCATTTATTTTAGCTTGATTGTAACAGTACTTATGACATTAGTTTATCTTGTGAGCTGATGGAATCCCTCGCTAACTCCTGATGTAATGCATCGCTAACTCCTGATGTAATGCATCGCTAACTCCTGATGTAATGCATCGCTAACTCCTGATGTAATGCATCGCTAACTCCTGATGTAATCCCTCGCTAACTCCTGATGGAATCCCTCGCTAACTCCTGATGGAATCCCTCGCTAACTCCTGATGGAATCCCTCGCTAACTCCTGATGGAATCCCTCGCTAACTCCTGATGTAATCCCTCGCTAACTCCGATGGAATCCTCGCTATCTGATGTAATCCCTCGCTAACTCCTGATGTAATCCATCGCTAACTCCTGATGTAATCCCTCGCTAACTCCTGATGTAATGCATCGCTAACTCCTGATGTAATGCATCGCTAACTCCTGATGTAATCCCTCGCTAACTCCTGATGTAATGCATCGCTAACTCCTGATGGAATCCCTCGCTAACTCCTGATGTAATGCATCGCTAACTCCTGATGGAATCCCTCGCTAACTCCTGATGGAATCCTCGCTAACTCCTGATGTAATGCATCGCTAACTCCTGATGTAATGCATCGCTAACTCCTGATGTAATGATCGCTAACTCCTGATGTAATGCATCGCTAACTCCTGATGTAATGCATCGCTAACTCCTGATGTAATGCATCGCTAACTCCTGATGTAATGCATCGCTAACTCCTGATGTAATGCATCGCTAACTCCTGATGTAATGCATCGCTAACTCCTGATGTAATGCATCGCTAACTCCTGATGTAATCCCTCGCTAACTCCTGATGTAATGCATCGCTAACTCCTGATGTAATGCATCGCTAACTCCTGATGTAATGCCTCGCTAACTCCTGATGTAATGCATCGCTAACTCCTGATGTAATCCATCGCTAACTCCTGATGTAATGCATCGCTAACTCCTGATGGAATCCCTCGCTAACTCCTGATGTAATGCATCGCTAACTCCTGATGTAATCCCTCGCTAACTCCTGATGGAATCCCTCGCTAACTCCTGATGTAATGCATCGCTAACTCCTGATGTAATCCTCGCTAACTCCTGATGTAATGCATCACTAACTCCTGATGTAATGCATCGCTAACTCCTGATGGAATCCCTCGCTAACTCCTGATGTAATCCATCGCTAACTCCTGATGTAATGCATCGCTAACTCCTGATGTAATGCATCGCTAACTCCTGATGTAATGCATCGCTAACTCCTGATGTAATGCATCACTAACTCCTGATGTAATGCATCACTAACTCCTGATGTAATGCATCGCTAACTCCTGATGTAATGCATCGCTAACTCCTGATGTAATGCATCGCTAACTCCTGATGTAATGCATCGCTAACTCCTGATGTAATGCATCGCTAACTCCTGATGTAATGCATCGCTAACTCCTGATGGAATCCCTCGCTAACTCCTGATGGAATCCCTCGCTAACTCCTGATGTAATGCATCGCTAACTCCTGATGGAATCCCTCGCTAACTCCTGATGTAATGCATCGCTAACTCCTGATGTAATGCATCGCTAACTCCTGATGTAATGCATCGCTAACTCCTGATGTAATGCATCGCTAACTCCTGATGTAATGCATCGCTAACTCCTGATGTAATGCATCGCTAACTCCTGATGTAATGCATCGCTAACTCCTGATGTAATCCCTCGCTAACTCCTGATGTAATGCATCGCTAACTCCTGATGGAATCCATCGCTAACTCCTGATGTAATCCATCGCTAACTCCTGATGTAATGCATCGCTAACTCCTGATGTAATCCATCGCTAACTCCTGATGGAATCCATCGCTAACTCCTGATGTAATCCATCGCTAACTCCTGATGTAATGCATCGCTAACTCCTGATGTAATGCATCGCTAACTCCTGATGGAATCCCTCGCTAACTCCTGATGGAATCCATCGCTAACTCCTGATGTAATGCATCGCTAACTCCTGATGTAATCCCTCGCTAACTCCTGATGTAATCCCTCGCTAACTCCTGATGGAATCCCTCGCTAACTCCTGATGTAATGCATCGCTAACTCCTGATGGAATCCCTCGCTAACTCCTGATGGAATCCCTCGCTAACTCCTGATGGAATCCCTCGCTAACTCCTGATGTAATGCATCGCTAACTCCTGATGTAATGCATCGCTAACTCCTGATGGAATCCCTCGCTAACTCCTGATGTAATGCATCGCTAACTCCTGATGTAATGCATCGCTAACTCCTGATGTAATGCATCGCTAACTCCTGATGTAATCCCTCGCTAACTCCTGATGGAATCCCTCGCTAACTCCTGATGGAATCCCTCGCTAACTCCTGATGTAATCCCTCGCTAACTCCTGATGTAATCCATCGCTAACTCCTGATGTAATCCCTCGCTAACTCCTGATGTAATCCATCGCTAACTCCTGATGTAATCCCTCGCTAACTCCTGATGTAATGCATCGCTAACTCCTGATGGAATCCCTCGCTAACTCCTGATGGAATCCCTCGCTAACTCCTGATGTAATCCCTCGCTAACTCCTGATGGAATCCCTCGCTAACTCCTGATGGAATCCCTCGCTAACTCCTGATGTAATGCATCGCTAACTCCTGATG
This sequence comes from Archivesica marissinica, assembly GCA_014843695.1. Lineage (NCBI taxonomy): Eukaryota > Metazoa > Mollusca > Bivalvia > Venerida > Vesicomyidae > Archivesica > Archivesica marissinica. The sequence goes on from CM026395.1 coordinate 39,943,831, forward strand.
TAATGCATCGCTAACTCCTGATGGAATCCCTCGCTAACTCCTGATGGAATCCATCGCTAACTCCTGATGTAATGCATCGCTAACTCCTGATGTAATCCCTCGCTAACTCCTGATGTAATCCCTCGCTAACTCCTGATGGAATCCCTCGCTAACTCCTGATGTAATGCATCGCTAACTCCTGATGGAATCCCTCGCTAACTCCTGATGGAATCCCTCGCTAACTCCTGATGGAATCCCTCGCTAACTCCTGATGTAATGCATCGCTAACTCCTGATGTAATGCATCACTAACTCCTGATGGAATCCCTCGCTAACTCCTGATGTAATCCCTCGCTAACTCCTGATGGAATCCCTCGCTAACTCCTGATGGAATCCCTCGCTAACTCCTGATGTAATGCATCGCTAACTCCTGATGTAATGCATCGCTAACTACTGATGGAATCCCTCGCTAACTCCTGATGTAATCCCTCGCTAACTCCTGATGGAATCCATCGCTAACTCCTGATGTAATGCATCGCTAACTCCTGATGTAATGCATCGCTAACTCCTGATGTAATGCATCACTAACTCCTGATGTAATGCATCGCTAACTCCTGATGTAATGCATCACTAACTCCTGATGTAATGCATCGCTAACTCCTGATGGAATCCCTCGCTAACTCCTGATGTAATGCATCGCTAACTCCTGATGTAATGCATCGCTAACTCCTGATGTAATGCATCGCTAACTCCTGATGTAATGCATCACTAACTCCTGATGTAATCCATCTCTAACTCCTGATGTAATCCATCACTAACTCCTGATGGAATCCCTCGCTAACTCCTGATGTAATGCATCGCTAACTCCTGATGTAATTCCTCGCTAACTCCTGATGGAATCCCTCGCTAACTCCTGATGGAATCCCTCGCTAACTCCTGATGTAATGCATCGCTAACTCCTGATGTAATGCATCGCTAACTCCTGATGGAATCCCTCGCTAACTCCTGATGTAATGCATCGCTAACTCCTGATGGAATCCCTCGCTAACTCCTGATGGAATCCCTCGCTAACTCCTGATGTAATCCCTCGCTAACTCCTGATGTAATCCTCGCTAACTCCTGATGGAATCCCTCGCTAACTCCTGATGGAATCCCTCGCTAACTCCTGATGTAATGCATCGCTAACTCCTGATGTAATCCATCGCTAACTCCTGATGTAATGCATCGCTAACTCCTGATGGAATCCCTCGCTAACTCCTGATGTAATCCCTCGCTAACTCCTGATGTAATCCCTCGCTAACTCCTGATGTAATGCATCGCTAACTCCTGATGGAATCCCTCGCTAACTCCTGATGTAATCCCTCGCTAACTCCTGATGTAATCCATCGCTAACTCCTGATGTAATGCATCGCTAACT
>CM026395.1:39955656-40012334 GCA_014843695.1 Archivesica marissinica
CACAGGTGGTGGGGAGTGTGAGATGGCAAAGGTAAGTCAATCCACAGGTGGTGGGGAGTGTGAGATGGCAAAGGTAAGTCAATCCACAGGTGGTGGGGAGTGTGAGATGGCAAAGGTAAGTCAATCCACAGGTGGTGGGGAGTGTGAGATGGCAAAGGTAAGTCAATCCACAGGTGGTGGGGAGTGTGAGATGGCAGAGGTAAGTCAATCCACAGGTGGTGGGGAGTGTGAGATGGCAAAGGTAAGTCAATCCACAGGTGGTGGGGAGTGTGAGATGGCAAAGGTAAGTCAATCCACAGGTGGTGGGGAGTGTGATATGGCAGAAGGTATGTCAATCCACAGATGGTGGGGAGTGTGAGATGGCAAAGGTAAGTCAATCCACAGATGGTGGGGAGTGTGATATGGCAGAAGGTATGTCAATCCACAGATGGTGGGGAGTGTGATATGGCAGAAGGTAAGTCAATCCACAGATGGTGGGGAGTGTGATATGGCAGAAGGTATGTCAATCCACAGATGGTGGGGAGTGTGATATGACAGGAGGTATGTCAATCCACAGGTGGTGGGGAGTGTGAGATGGCAAAGGTAAGTCAATCCACAGGTGGTGGGGAGTGTGATATGGCAGAAGGTAAGTCAATCCACAGATGGTGGGGAGTGTGATATGGCAGAAGGTAAGTCAATCCACAGATGGTGGGGAGTGTGATATGGCAGAAGGTATGTCAATCCACAGATGGTGGGGAGTGTGATATGACAGGAGGTATGTCAATCCACAGGTGGTGGGGAGTGTGAGATGGCAAAGGTAAGTCAATCCACAGATGGTGGGGAGTGTGAGATGGCAAAGGTAAGTCAATCCACAGGTGGTGGGGAGTGTGAGATGGCAAAGGTAAGTCAATCCACAGGTGGTGGGGAGTGTGAGATGGCAAAGGTAAGTCAATCCACAGGTGGTGGGGAGTGTGATATGGCAGAAGGTAAGTCAATCCACAGATGGTGGGGAGTGTGATATGGCAGAAGGTAAGTCAATCCACAGATGGTGGGGAGTGTGAGATGGCAAAGGTAAGTCAATCCACAGGTGGTGGGGAGTGTGAGATGGCAAAGGTAAGTCAATCCACAGATGGTGGGGAGTGTGAGATGGCAAAGGTAAGTCAATCCACAGGTGGTGGGGAGTGTGAGATGGCAAAGGTAAGTCAATCCACAGGTGGTGGGGAGTGTGAGATGGCAAAGGTAAGTCAATCCACAGATGGTGGGGAGTGTGAGATGGCAAAGGTAAGTCAATCCACAGGTGGTGGGGAGTGTGAGATGGCAAAGGTAAGTCAATCCACAGGTGGTGGGGAGTGTGAGATGGCAAAGGTAAGTCAATCCACAGGTGGTGGGGAGTGTGAGATGGCAAAGGTAAGTCAATCCACAGATGGTGGGGAGTGTGAGATGGCAAAGGTAAGTCAATCCACAGGTGGTGGGGAGTGTGAGATGGCAAAGGTAAGTCAATCCACAGGTGGTGGGGAGTGTGAGATGGCAAAGGTAAGTCAATCCACAGGTGGTGGGGAGTGTGAGATGGCAAAGGTAAGTCAATCCACAGGTGGTGGGGAGTGTGAGATGGCAAAGGTAAGTCAATCCACAGGTGGTGGGGAGTGTGATATGGCAGAGGTAAGTCAATCCACAGATGGTGGGGAGTGTGATATGGCAGAAGGTATGTCAATCCACAGATGGTGGGGAGTGTGATATGGCAGAAGGTAAGTCAATCCACAGATGGTGGGGAGTGTGAGATGGCAAAGGTAAGTCAATCCACAGGTGGTGGGGAGTGTGAGATGGCAAAGGTAAGTCAATCCACAGATGGTGGGGAGTGTGAGATGGCAAAGGTAAGTCAATCCACAGGTGGTGGGAGTGTGAGATGGCAAAGGTAAGTCAATCCACAGATGGTGGGGAGTGTGAGATGGCAAAGGTAAGTCAATCCACAGGTGGTGGGGAGTGTGAGATGGCAAAGGTAAGTCAATCCACAGGTGGTGGGGAGTGTGAGATGGCAAAGGTAAGTCAATCCACAGATGGTGGGGAGTGTGAGATGGCAAAGGTAAGTCAATCCACAGGTGGTGGGGAGTGTGAGATGGCAAAGGTAAGTCAATCCACAGGTGGTGGGGAGTGTGAGATGGCAAAGGTAAGTCAATCCACAGGTGGTGGGGAGTGTGAGATGGCAGAAGGTAAGTCAATCCACAGGTGGTGGGGAGTGTGAGATGGCAAAGGTAAGTCAATCCTCGTGTGCTGAGATGGTGAAGGACTCGCCTACCAATGGTGGTGATCAATGTTGGTCGTGAATAGATCAATGTTGGTCGTGAATAGATCAATGTTGGTCGTGAATAGATAAATGTTGGTCGTGAATAGATCAATGTTGGTCGTGAATAGATCAATGTTGGTCGTGAATAGATCAATGTTGGTCTTGAATAGATCAATGTTGGTCGTGAATAGATCAATGTTGGTCTTGAATAGATCAATGTTGGTCGTGAATAGATCAATGTTGGTCGTGAATAGATCAATGTTGGTCGTGAATAGATCAATGTTGGTCGTGAATAGATCAATGTTGGTCGTGAATAGATCAATGTTGATCGTGAATAGATCAATGTTGGTCGTGAATAGATCAATGTTGGTCGTGAATAGATTAATGTTGGTCGTGAATAGATCAATGTTGGTCGTGAATAGATCAATGTTGGTCGTGAATAGATTAATGTTGGTCGTGAATAGATCAATGTTGGTCGTGAATAGAACAGAATTTGCGTAACATTACATAGAAGATGAAATTTTATTGTCCAATTTGAACTTAAACGTTCATCATTGTACAACATATATATACATAAAAGCATTCACATGAAAACTATGTCAATATGAGAAATTATATACAGTATTGACACTACCTACTATACATATATGAATTAATTCATGCGCGTCTCAGTGCAAATACTTCATACAGATATTTTCCAATTTGGCTATACTATTACTGTTGCGAGAAGATTGCATTAAAGTTACAAATTTGAAAACACTAGGTATATTATGGTATCCTTCTTAATGGGTATGGATACTTCTTAATCTATTTCTTTCTAATGATATTTTATAGTTTACATATTGGATTGTTTTCAGCATATATCCTGTACATATCAGTTATAGTTTACATATTGGATTGTTTTCAGCATATATCCTGTACATATCAGTTATAGTTTACAGCCAATATGTACATTGCTACTCCAACATCGAGTTTTTTACAGACGAATACGTAGTCCAGTGGTTAATACGTTGGACTGGGAATCCTGGGAGCGCAGGTTCAATACCCCGGTCTGACCCTAATAAAATTAACAGTCTTTCAGATGGGACATTAAACCGAGGTCTCCTGTCTGTTGTTTACACCGTGCACGTAAATGAAACAGAGTAGATGTTGGAATAGGTCTCTTTTTGTATCTGTGAATAATCTCTTCTGGAGGCGTTGCTTTTATGTGCAACCGGTAGCGACTTTAAAGTAAGGTAAAACACACAAACATCTAGCTATAAAGAGATGAACAAAAAACCTATATCATCATCTCCAACATGGGATTATAACAAAAAACCTATATCATCATCTCTAACATGGGATTATAACAAAAAACCTATATCATCATCTCTAACATGGGATTATAACAAAAAACCTATATCATCATCTGCAACATGGGATTATAGCAAAAAACCTATATCATCATCTGCAACATGGGATTATAGCAAAAAACCTATATCATCATCTCCAACATGGGATTATAGCAAAAAACCTATATCATCATCTCCAACATGGGATTATAGCAAAAAACCTATATCATCATCTGCAACATGGGATTATAACAAAAAACCTATATCATCATCTCCAACATGGGATTATAGCAAAAAACCTATATCATCATCTCCAACATGGGATTATAACAAAAACCTATATCATCATCTCTAACATGGGATTATAACGAAAAAGTTATTTCATCATCTGCAACATGGGATTATAACAAAAAACCTATATCATCATCACCAACATGGGATTATAACAAAAAAGTTATTTCATCATCTCTAACATGGGATTATAACAAAAAACCTATGACATCATCTCCAACATAGGATTATAACAAAAAACCTATATCATCATCTCCAAAATGGGATTATAGCAAAAAACCTATATCATCATCTCTAACATGGGATTATAATGAAAAACCTATATCATCACCAACATGGGATTATAACAAAAAAGTTATTTCATCATCTCTAACATGGGATTATAACAAAAAACCTATATCATCATCTCCAACATGGGATTATAACAAAAACACCTATAACATCATCTCCAACATGGGATTATAACAAAAAACCTATATCATCATCTCCAACATCAGATCATAACAAAAAACCTATATCATCATCTCCAACATAGGATTATAACAAAAAACCTATATCATCATCTTCATCATGGGATTATAACAAAACACAAACCTATATCATCATCTCCAACATGGGATTAAAACAATAAAGCTATATCATCTCCAACATGGGATTATAACAAAAAACATACATATTTCATCATCTCTAACATGGGATTATAACAAAAAAAACTATATCATCATCTCCAGCATGGGATTATAACAAAAAACCTATATCATCATCTCCACCATGTGATTATAACAAAAAACCTATATCATCATCTCCAACATGGGATTATAACAATAAACCTATATCATCATCTTCAATTTGGGATTATAACAAAAAAGTTATTTCATCATCTCTAACATGGGATTATAAAAAAAAACCTATATTATCATCACCAACATGGGATTATAACACAAAACCTATGTCATCATCTCCAACATGGGATTATAACAAAAAACCTATATCATCATCTCCAAATTGGGATTATAACAAAAAACCTATATCATCATCTCCAACATGGGATTATAACAAAAAAACCTATATCATCATCTCCAACATGGGATTATAACAAAAAACCTATATCATCATCTCCAACATGGGATTATAACAAAAAACCTATATCATCATCTCCAACATGGGATTATAACAAAAAACCTATATCATCATCTCCAACATGGGATTAAACCAATAAACCTATATCATCTCTAACATGGGATTATAACAAAAAACCTATATCATCATCACCAACATGGGATTATAACAAAATACATATATCATCATCTCCAACATGGGATTATAACAAATAACCTACAACATCATCTCCTGCATGGGATTATAACAAAACACCTATATCATCATCTCCAACATGGGATTATAACAAAAAACCTATATCATCATCTCCAACATGGGATTATAACAAAAAACCTACAACATCATCTCCTGCATGGGATTATAACAAAACACCTATATCATCATCTCCACAATGGGATTATCTCAAAAAACCTATATTATCATCTCCAACATGGGCTTATAACAAAAAACCTATATCATCATCTCCAATATGGGATTTTAACAAATAACATATATCATCATCTCTAACATGGGATTATAACAAACAAACCTATTTCATCTCATAACATGGGATTATAACAAAAAAACCTATATCATTATCTCCAACATGGGATTATAACAACAATCAAACCTATATCATCATCTCCAACATGGGATTATAACAACAATCAAACCTATATCATCATCTCCAACATGGGATTATAACAAAAAACCTATATCATTATCTCCAACATGGGATTATAACAACAATCAAACCTATATCATCATCTCCAACATGGGATTATAACAACAATCAAACCTATATCATCATCTCCAACATGGGATTAAAACAAAAAACCTATATCATCATCTCCAACATGGAATTATAACAAAAAACCTATATCATCATCACCAACATGGGATTATAACAAAAAATGTATATCATCATCTCTAAAATGGGATTAAAACAAAAAACATATATCATCATCTCCAACATGGCATTATAACAAAAAACCTATATAATCATAACCAACATGGGATTATAACAAATAACATATATCATCATCTCTAACATGGGATTATAATAAACAAACCTATCATCATCTTCAACATGGGATTATAACAAAAAACCCATATCATCTCCAACATGGGATTATAACAAAAAACCTATATCATCATCTTCAACATGGGATTATAACAAAAAAATTATTTCATCATCTCTAAAATGGGATTATAACAAAAAATCTATATCATCATCACTAACATGGGATTATAACAAAGAAACCTATATCATCATCTCTAACATGGGATTATAACAAAAAACCTATATCATCATTACCAACATGGGATTTTAAAAAAAACCTATATCATCATCTTCAACATGGGATTATAACAAAAAAGTTATTTCATCATCTCTAACATGGTATTATAACAAAAAACCTATATCATCTCCAGCATGGGATTATAACAAAACACCTATATCATCATCTCTAACATGGGATTATAACAAAAAACCTATATCATCATCTCCAACATGGGATGATAGCAAAAAACCTATATCATCTCTAACATGGGATTATAACAAAAAAACCTATATCATCATCTCCAACATGGGATTATAACAAAAAACCTATATCATCATCTCCAATATGGGATTTTAACAAATAACATATATCATCATCTCATAACATGGGATTATAACAAAAAAACCTATATCATTATCTCCAACATGGGATTATAACAACAATCAAACCTATATCATCATCTCCAACATGGGAGTATAACAAACAACCTATATCATCATCTTCAACATGGGATTATAACAATAAAGTTATTTCATCATCACCAACATAAGATTATAACAAACAACCTATATCATCATCTCCAACATGGGATTATAACAAACAACCTATATCATCATCTTCAACATGGGATTATAACAATAAAGTTATTTCATCATCACCAACATAAGATTATAACAAACAACCTATATCATCATCTCCAGCATGGGATTATAACAAATAACCTATATTATCATCACCAACATGGGATTATAACAAAAAAGTTATTTCATCATCTCTAACATGGGATTATAACACAAAACATATATCATCATCATCAACATGGGATTATAACAAAAAACCTATAACATCATCTCCAACATAGGATTATAACAATAAACCTATATCATCATCTCCAACATAGGATTATATCAAAAAACCTATAACATCATCTCCAACATGGGATTACAACAAATAACATATATCATCATCTCTAACATGGGATTATAACAAAAAACCTATATCTTCATCTCTAACATGGGATTATAACAAAAAACCTATATCATTATCTCTAACATGGGATTATAACAAAAAACCTATATCATCATCACCAACATGGGATTATAACAAAAAAGTTATTTCAACATCTCTAACATGGGATTATAACAAAAAACCTATATCATCATCTCCAACATGGGATTATAACAAACAACCTATATCATCATCTTCAACATGGGATTATAACAAAAAAGTTATTTCATCATCTCTAACATGGGATTATAACAAAAAACCTATATCATCATCACCAACATGGGATTATAACAAAATACATATATCATCATCACCAACATGGGATTATAACAAAAAAGTTATTTCATCATCTCTAACATGGGATTATAACACAAAACATATATCATCATCACCAACATGGGATTTTAACAAAAAACCTATAACATCATCTCCAACATAGGATTATAACAATAAACTTATATCATCATCTCCAACATGGGCTTATAACAAAAAAACCTATATCATTATCTCCAACATGGGATTATAACAACAATCAAACCTATATCATCATCTCCAACATGGGATTATAACAAACAACCTATATCATCATCTTCAACATGGGATTATAACAATAAAGTTATTTCATCATCACCAACATGAGATTATAACAACACCTATATCATCATCTCCAGCATGGGATTATAACAAATAACCTATATTATCATCTCTAACATGGGATTATAACAAATAACCTATATTATCATCACCAACATGGGATTATAACAAAAAAGTTATTTCATCATCTCTAACATGGGATTATAACACAAAACATATATCATCATCATCAACATGGGATTATAACAAAAAACCTATATCATCATCTCTAACATGGGATTATAACAAACGAACCTATATCATCATCTTCAACATGGGATTATAACAAAAAACCTATATCATCATCTTCAACATGGGATTATAACAAAAAAGTTATTTCATCATCTCTAAAATGGGATTATAACAAAAAACCTATGAAATCATCTCCAACATGGGATTATAACAAAAAACCTATGACATCATCTCCAACATGGGATTATAACAAAAATATCTGTATCATCATGGAATTATAACAAAAAACATATAGCGTCATCTCCAACATTGGTTGATAGCAAAAATCCTATATCATCTCTAACATGGGATTATAACAAAAAACCTATATCATCATCTCTAACATGGGATTATAACAAAAAACCTATATCATCATCTCTAACATGGGATTATAACAAAAAACCTATATCTTCATCTCTAACATGGGATTATAACAAAAAACCTATATCATTATCTCTAACATGGGATTATAACAAAAAACCTATATCATCACCAACATGGGATTATAACAAAAAAGTTATTTCAACATCTCTAACATGGGATTATAACTAAAAACCTATATCATCATCTTCAACATGGGATTATAACAAAACAATCTGTATCATCATGTGATTATAACAAAAAACCTATATCATCATCTCCAACATGGGATTATAACAAACAACCTATATCATCATCTTCAACATGGGATTATAACAAAAATGTTATTTCATCATCTCTAACATGGGATTATAATAAAAAAACCTATATCATCATCACCAACATGGGATTATAACAAAAAACCTATATCATCATCTTCAACATGGGATTATAACAAAAAACCTATGACATCATCTCCAACATGGGATTATAACAAAAATATCTGTATCATCATGGAATTATAACAAAAAACATATAGCGTCATCTCCAACATTGGTTGATAGCAAAAATCCTATATCATCTCTAACATGGGATTATAACAAAAAACCTATATCATCATCTCTAACATGGGATTATAACAAAAAACCTATATCATCATCTCTAACATGGGATTATAACAAAAAACCTATATCTTCATCTCTAACATGGGATTATAACAAAAAACCTATATCATTATCTCTAACATGGGATTATAACAAAAAACCTATATCATCACCAACATGGGATTATAACAAAAAAGTTATTTCAACATCTCTAACATGGGATTATAACTAAAAACCTATATCATCATCTTCAACATGGGATTATAACAAAACAATCTGTATCATCATGTGATTATAACAAAAAACCTATATCATCATCTCCAACATGGGATTATAACAAACAACCTATATCATCATCTTCAACATGGGATTATAACAAAAATGTTATTTCATCATCTCTAACATGGGATTATAATAAAAAAACCTATATCATCATCACCAACATGGGATTATAACAAAAAACCTATATCATCATCTTCAACATGGGATTATAACAAAAAAGTTATTTCATCATCTCTAACATGGGATTATAACAAAAAACCTATATCATCATCACCAACATGGGATTATAACAAAAAAGTTATTTCATCATCTCTAACATGGGATTATAACAAAAAACCTATATCATCATCTCCACCATGTGATTATAGCAAAAAACCTATATCATCATCTCTAACATGGGATTATAACAAAAAAACCTATATCATCATCTCTAACATGGGATTATAACAATAAACCTATATCATCATCTCCACCATGTGATAATAGCAAAAAACCTATATCATCATCTCTAACATGGGATTATAACAAAAAACCTATATCATCATCTCTAACATGGGATTATAACAAATAACCTATATCATCATCTCCAACATGGGATTATAACAAAAAAGTTATTTCATCATCTCTAACATGGGATTATAACAAAAAACCTATATCATCATCACCAACATGGGATTATAACAAAAAAGTTATTTCATCATCTCTAACATGGAATTATAACAAAAAACCTATATCATCATCACCAACATAGGATTATAACAAAAACTCCTATATCATCATCTCCAACATGAGATTATAACAAATAACCTATATCATCATCTCCAACATGGGATTATAACAAAAAACCTATATCATCATCTATCTCCAACATGGGATTATAACAAAAAGCCTATGACATCATCTCCAACATGGAATTATAACAAAAAACCTATATCATCATCACCAACATAGGATTATAACAAAAACTCCTATATCATCATCTCTAACATGAGATTATAACAAATAACCTATATCATCATGTCCAACATGGGATTATAACAAAAAACCTATATCATCATCCTCAACATGGGATTATAACAAAAAAGTTATTTCATCATCTCTAACATGGGATTATAACAAAAAACCTATATCATCATCTCCACCATGTGATTATAGAAAAAAAACCTATATCATCATCTCTAACATGGGATTATAACAAATAACCTATATCATCATCTCCAACATGGGATTATAACAAAAAAGTTATTTCATCATCTCTAACATGGGATTATAACAAAAAACCTATATCATAATCACCAACATGGGATTATAGCAAAAAACCTATATCATCATCTCTAACATGGGATTATAACAAACAAACCTATTTCATCTCATAACATGGGATTATAACAAAAAAACCTATATCATTATCTCCAACATGGGATTATAACAACAATCAAACCTATATCATCATCTCCAACATGGGATTATAACAAAATCAAACCTATATCATCATCTCCAACATGGGATTATAACAAAAAACCTATATCATCATCTCCAACATGGGATTATAACAAAAAACCTATATCATCATCTTCAACATGGGATTATAACAAAAAAGTTATTTCATTATGTCTAACATGGGATTATAACAAAAAACCTATATCATCATCTCCAACATGTGATTATAGCAAAAAACCTATATCATCATCTCTAACATGGGATTATAACAAATAACCTATATCATCATCTCTAACATGGGATTATAACAAAAAACCTATATCATCATCACCAACATGAGATTATAACAAAAAAGTTATATCATCATCTCTAACATGGGATTATAACAAATAACCTATATCATCATCTCTAACATGGGATTATAACAAAAAACCTATATCATCATCACCAACATGAGATTATAACAAAAAAGTTATATCATCATCTCTAACATGGGATTATAACAAAAAACCTATATCATCATCTCCAACATGGGATTATAACAAAAAACCTATATCATCATCTCCAACATGGGATTATAACAAAAAACCTATATCATCATCTCTAACATGGGATTATAACAAATAACCTATATCATCATCTCCAACATGGGATTATAACAAAAAACTTATATCATCATCTCCAACATGGGATTATAACAAAAAACCTATATCATCATCTCTAACATGGGATTATAACAAAAAAACATATATCATCATCTCTAACATGGGATTATAACAAACAAACCTATTTCATCTCATAACATGGGATTATAACAAAAAAACCTATATCATTATCTCCAACATGGGACTATAACAACAATCAAACCTATATCATCATCTCCAACATGGGATTATAACAACAATCAAACCTATATCATCATCTTCAACATGGGATTATAACAACAATCAAACCTATATCATCATCTTCAACATGCGATTATAACAAAAAAATCTGTATCATCATGGGATTATAACAAAAATCATATATCATCAATTATAGCAAAAAACCTATGACATCATCTCCAACCTGGGATTATAACAAAAAGATCTGTATCATCATGGGATTATAACAAAAAACATATAGCGTCATCTCCAACATGGGATGATAGCAAAAACCTATATCATCTCTAACATGGGATTATAACAAAAAACCTATATCATCATCTCTAACATGGGATTATAACAAACAAACCTATTTCATCTCATAACATGGGATTACAACAAAACCCCTATATCATCTCCAACATGGGATTATAACAAAAAACCTATGACATCATCTCCAACATGGAATTATAACAAAAAAACCTATGACATCATCTCCAACATGGGATTATAACAAAAAAACCTGTATCATCATCTTCAACATGGGATTATAACAAAAACGTTATTTCATCATCTCTAACATGGGATTATAACAAAAAACCTATATCATCATCTCCAACATGGGATTATAACAAAAAACATATAGCGTCATCTCCAACATGGGATGATAGCAAAAAACCTATATCATCTCTAATATGGGATTATAACAAAAAAGTTATTTCATCATCTCTAACATGGGATTATAACAAAAAAACCTATATCATCATCACCAACATGGGATTATAACAAAAAACATATAGCGTCATCTCCAACATGGGATTATAACAAATAACATATATCATCATCTCTAACATGGGATTATAACAAAAAAACCTATATCATCATCTCCAGCATGGGATTATAACAAAAACGTTATTTCATCATCTCTAACATGGGATTATAACAAAAAACCTATATCATCATCACCAACATGGGATTATAACAAAAAACCTATATCATCATCTCCAACATGGGATTATAACAAAAAACCTATATCATCATCTCCAACATGGGATTATAGCAAAAAAACTATATCATCTCTAATATGGGATTATAACAAAAAAGTTATTTCATCATCTCTAACATGGGATTATAACAAAAAACCTATATCATCATCTCCAATATGGGATTACAACAAATAACATATATCATTATCTCCAACATGGGATTATAACAAAAAACCTATATCATCATCTCCAACATGGGATTATAACAAAAAACCTATATCTTCATCTCCGACATGGGATTATAATAAAAAACCTATATCATCATCTCCAACATGGGATTATAACAAAAAACCTATATCATCATCTCCAACATGGGATTATAACAAAAAACCTATATCATCATCTCCAACATGGGATTATAACAAAAAACCTATATCATCATCTCCAACATGGGATTATAATAAAAAACCTATATCATCATCTCCAACATGGGATTATAACAAAAAACCTATATCATCATTACCAACATGGGATTACAGCAAAAAACCTATATCATCTCCAACATGGGATTATAACAAAAAACCTATATCATCATCTCCAACCTGGGATTATAGCAAAAAACCTATATCATCTCCAACATGGGATTATAACAAAAAACCTATATCATCATCCCCAACATGGGATTATAACAAAAAACCTATTTCATCATCTCTAACATAGCATCATAGCAAAAAACCTATATCATCATCTCCAACATGGGATTATAACAAAAACCTATTGTAACAAAATGAAAGTGACCATTTTAACTAATGTGTAGTTGGGCCTCTTTATCAATGGATTTCAGAGCATTTTGCCATACGATTGAAACATTTATTTAGTGATTTTATCATAAATTGGGACGAATGTATCTATACCAGATAAAGGACAGTGGTGTATTATTATATATCACTTATAAGGGAAATTCCCGTTTATTTGATATAAATCCGTCTAGTATTAGCAGATTTGGGTTTATTCTTTTCAAATCACTGTTCCCTTTATCAGTGAAATTAACCTCCAGGGCCTGATAAGAACGCGCAGTCAATATGGTATGTTTCATATCGGCTGATAAAATGCATGGAAAAAGCGTGCGTATACTCAGGTGAAGGCTCTATATATCTTCGGTCCCGTACAGTGCACGGACATTGCTTTCGGAACATCACACTTGACTGTTGTGGAATTGTATATGCGACAGATTTGGGTATGTAAATATATATTATATTGTTCGTAGTTGTCATTAGGTTATTTTATCTGAACGTCGTCTAAAGCAACTGTCCGAGACGTTACCAGAAACATGTTGTAGTAAATCGTTATTCAATGTCGTTCTAGTGATTTACGACGATGGATATCTACTGTTCATTACATACATAATAATTAACTAATAACTACTGTTGTATCCAGTGTTGAATATATGGCTGGGGCAGGGTAGTGATCAGCTGTTATTGAAAGGGGTGTCGGGTACGCTCAAATTGCAGGAGCGGTGTAATAGGTTATCGAGTGGTTCTAAGTTTGTGTATATATATATAGATATACTATACGAGGTCATGATGAGGAGTCGTTGTATATTTAGACCGTGAAGGTCACCATATGTATTGATTCTACATAGACGTGTGTGTATCTATGGCTAAGCATTATGGTAACTATTGTCTTGTTGTTGTACCACAATGCTATAATATAAGGTGGTAAGAAGAGCCGAGTAGATTGACGTAGCACAAGGGTTTTATATTTGTTATTGTTGTAGTCGCTTCATGCCTGAACCAGGAGCCGTGAGAGGTGTAGCTCAGGGGCGTAGATCCTGTTCGGAACGATCAAGATAACAAGCTGGGGCACGAGCCGACTGGGATAGTTTGCCGGCGTGAGCTGGTGACGTCCATATACTGGAGAGTGTCAGCGGTTAGCGGTAGCTGTACAGCATCGAGTCCGCCGTCAGTGGACAGGGTCCTTAGGGAGTTAATGATCTGGTGTATTGTAAATATTTAAAGTGTGCATTATAGCACTGTGACGGCAATACTTGCCAAGCTTTTAATGTGTGCATTATAGCACTGTGATGGCCATACGTGCCAATGGTTAAATAGGTGTATTATAGCCTAAAGTTAAAGCCGAGTGTGGAACGGCAGAGATTTAGATCTCGGAACTGTGACATAAATTAACGGCATTGCCAGCCGAAGACCGGGCTCTATACCGGAAGTGAAGCAATCATCTGTGAAGAGCCAAACTACGGACAAACATACGTCTCTTACCATCCATTGTCTGTGTTGCAAGTGTTGTTTGATGTGTATTAAAAATTGTAAATCTACTTAGTCTTTATGCATACACTTGATCCTGGTATCCGTGACCCTGAGATAAGCTGGCCCTCGTGTCATTCTGTGAAACCTATATCATCATCTCCAACATGGGATTATAACAAAGAACAAACCTATATCACCATCTCTAACATGGGATTATCTCAAAAAATCTATATCATCATTTCCAACATGGGATTATAACAAAGAACAAACCTATATCACCATCTCTAACATGGGATTATAACAAAAAACCTATATCATCATCTCCAACATGGGATTATAACAAAAAACCTATATCATCATCTCCAACATGGGATTATAACAAACGACCTATATCATCATCTCCAACATGGGATTATAACAAAACACCTATATCATCATCTCCAACATGGGATTATAACAAAAAACCTATATTATAATCTCCAACATGGGATTATAACAAACAAACCTATAACATCATCTCCAACATGGGATTATAACAAAACACCTATATCATCATCTCTAACATGGGATTATAACAAAAAACCTATATCATCATCTCCAACATGGGATTATAGCAAAAAACCTATATCATCATCACCAACATGGGATTATAACAAAAAACAAACATATATCATCATCTCCCTACTTGGGATTTTTAAAAAACGTATATCATCATCTCCAACATGGGATTATAACAAAAAACCTATATCATCATCTCTAACATGGGATTATAACAAAAAACCTATATCATCATCTTCAACATGGGATTATAGCAAAAAACAAACCTATATCATCATCTCCAACATGGGATTAAAACAATAAACCTATATCATCTCCAACATGGGATTATAACAAAAATCCTATATCATCTCCAACATGGGATTATAACACAAAACCTATATTATCATCTCCAACAATGGGATTATCTCAAAAAACCTATATCATCATCTCCAACATGGGCTTATAACAAAAAACACAAATATATCATCATCTCTAACATTGGCATTATAACAAAAAACCTATATCATCATCTCCAACATGGAATTATAACACAAAACCTATATCATCATCTGCATCATGGGATTATGACAAAAAACCTATATCATCATTTCCAACATGGGATTATAACAAAAAACCTATATCATCATTTCCAACATGGAATTATGACAAAAAACCTATATCATCATTTCCAACATGGGATTATGACAAAAAACCTATATCGTCATCTCCAAAATGGAATTATAACAAAAAACCTATATTATAATCTGCAACATGGGATTATAACAAAAAACCTATATCATCATCTCCAACATGGGATTATAACAAAAACCTATATCATCATCTGCAACATGGGATTATAGCAAAAAACCTATATCATCATCTCCAACATGGGATTATAACAATAAACCTATATCATCATCTCCAACATGGGATTAAGACAACAAATCTATATCATCATCTCCAACATGGGATTATAACACAAAACCTATATCATCATCTCCAAAATGGGATTATAACACAAAACCTATATCATCATCTCTAATATGGGATTTTAACAATTAACCTATATCATCATCTCCAACATGGGATTATAACAAACAAACCTATATCATCTCCAACATGGGATTATAACAAACAACCTATATCATCATCTGCATCATGGGATTATGACAAAAAACCTATATCATCATTTCCAACATGGGATTATGACAAAAAACCTATATCATCATCTCCAACATGGGATTATAACAAGAAACCTATATCATCATTACCAACATGGGATTATATCAAAAAACCTATATCATCATCTCCAACATGGGATTATAACAAAAGACCTATATCATTATCTCCAACATGGGATTATAACAAAAAACAAACATATATCATCATCTCCCTACTTGGGATTTTTAAAAAACGTATATCATCATCTCCAACATGGGATTATAACAAAAAACCTATATCATCATCTCTAACATGGGATTATAACAAAAAACCTATGTCATCATCTCTAACATGGGATTATAACAAAAAACCTATATCATCATCTCTAACATGGGATTATAACAAAAAACCTATATCATCATCTCTAACATGGGATTATAACAAAAAACCTATGTCATCATCTCTAACATGGGATTATAACAAAAAACCTATATCATCATCACCAACATGGGATTATAACAAAAGACCTATATCATCATCTCCAACATGGGATTATAACAAAAAACAAACATATATCATCATCTCCCTACTTGGGATTTTTAAAAAACGTATATCATCATCTCCAACATGGGATTATAACAAAAAACCTATATCATCATCTCTAACATGGGATTATAACAAAAAACCTATGTCATCATCTCTAACATGGGATTAAGACAACAAATCTATATCATCATCTCCAACATGGGATTATAACAAAACACCTATATCATCATCTCTAACATGGGATTAGAACAAAAAACCTATATCATCTCCACCATGTGATTATAACAAAAAACCTATATCATCATCTCCACAATGGGATTAGAACAAACAAACTATATCATCATCTCCAATATTGGATTATCTCAAAAAACCTATATCACACAGTACCCGACGTCAAGCATTGCAAAGTACAGCTCCTCTGGTAAACCCATATCTATATAGAAAGGGAAAAAAATCTCAAGCGCGACAATTACTTGGAGAGTTTATATGCCACGAGGACTGTCGCGGTCATCCCCAGGACGGCGAAGGCAATCTCACGATCGTTCTGGTCATCGCTAGGCGTGTAGAAGTATGAGAGCCGGGGCTGTCGTTCCGACACCAGCGGCGCGACATGCGGAAATACCTGCGCGTACTCACGGATCGCCGTGTCGACGTCCCGGAAAGTTTGCACGGCATGACCCTGACGGCGGAGTTCTTCGTTAATCCAATCAAGGCGCTCAGCCCGTTTTTTGGACCATGCTGACTGCGCGGCCTGGAGCTGTTCTACAGCTGTGTCGTGCCGTTTGCGCTCCTCGTCAACACCCGAGCTTCGCAGCTTCGATAATAGGTAGTTGCTACCGCTGAAGGCCAGGGCGCCCCCAACTAGCATTGCGATCGAGGCCATCGTTGTTATACATACGTCTACTTCATGATATCTGCAGGTATGATCCTCTGTTTAATTAGCATGTCTTTCGTGGCCATGGCCAGGCCCACATCAAGAACTACCATGCCGACGTCATAACCATTGAAGTCCAGCTTGGGGGTAGCTGCTTTGAAGGCCATCTTACACAGGCGTGTATAGCCCACAGCCAGGCCAGATACCACAACCGAATGATACGCCGCATTGGCCAACATGTTTCCGTCAGTAGACATTGTTTTTTTATTGCATATAGAATGGGTCAAGCGAAGTTTTTAAATGACCCGCTGGTATCGCTGTCGGAACGACAATGTTAGCTCGGGCGGGCATAGGTTTATGCGTTAACGCCTCCCGCCTACTTTTCACAACAACCCATAAGGCGCATTCAAGACCGCCAACGATCCACGGGATTCAGACCTCGCTACACTGGTACCAGTGTTCCATCGCGGTTTCCGCTGCTGAAACATGCTGCGGGGCGACAACCGTTTGTTCTCCAGCGTTGCCCTGTTCCACCGGGGCGACGGGTGTCAGGACGATTGAGGGTTTGTGATTCTCGAGTTTCGATGTTTGCAACGTGGCTTTGGCATCTCTGAGCTCGGCAAGTATTTTATCTTCCTTGGCCTTCCGAGCCGCAGCCCCTGCCCGTCCTGCCGCTTGTTTTTTAGGATCCTTCCGCCGTGCTGTTTGCAGCTTCGCAGGCGTCGTCTCTGGTGTCAGAACTACAGGATATGTCACTCTCTCCGGTGTAGACATCGTCAGCTATGGTACGCGGTCATACGTGTCCAAATTGGCAATGCCTCGCAGTGGTTAACGCCGTGAGCGGTGCAAGATACATGCCATACCTGTGGTATAGCTCGCACGTGGCTGTACTTAACGCGTGACTGACGAACGGGTCGGCTTCTAAATCAGCAACTAGTCTCGGTTGATTTTCTGGTTGTATGGGTAGAAACATACTTGCTGCTGCTGCGTAGAACTGAAGGGCTGCGGTCCCTAACGTTTTTGTCATCGCGGCCCCGAGCTTCGCTTCATAGCGCGCGTAGAGCCTCTCGACGTCATTGTCTGCCATATTGTCAACCTGGTCGGCTGTGAGCTGTCGCCCTAGATATTGTTTAGTCTGCCCCCCCCCCATGCGGCTAGTGCTGCAAGTCGTTGACGCTTGTCGTCTCCCGGTGTCTCTGCAGTCGTTCCGACGGCCGCTGTTCCCGTCGTCCCATCAATCGGGGCGGGAACCTCGGTTCCGACATCCATCAACTGATCAAGAAGTTCGTCGCAGTTCATTTTTCTGAGTGCTATTCGTACCCACCTCTTTAGTCTAAAATACTGCCACACACCCAGTGTGGCGAAATATATGATCTGGTTGATCAGTAGAATTGCTTCCCACATGCTAAGCTGTGAATAGCACTTTATAAGCAGCTGGTTGGTCAGTCTTTAACAGCAGTTTTTGTTCCTGCAAGCGTCTGCCGTACCGTGGCTCGCTCTTCGTACGTGGGAATGACGTCATTCTCTCGAAGGCACTCTTCGAAGGAGTCACGATCTTTGCAGTGAAAGACGGCATTCCAGCGTGTCTGCTCGCGGAGATCCTTCAGAACTGAGTTGTATTTCTGGGTCAACACCCAGACGCTTTGTAGCGCATGACGTCCGCTGAAGGCCAGCTCTGACAGCATGTCCTTCTTTTTAGTCATAGCTGTCTTGGCCGAGCAGTCGTCAATCACGTACAGGGTGGGCTCACCCTGGAACATGGTGTAGAAGACCCGCAGCCAGGTATGGAACTTTTCACAGGGGTCTAGTATGTAGACCTCGGGGTCCATCCAGGTCCAAGGGCGGCTCTGGTAAGTTGCGTTATGCGCAATCGTGGGGCAGAAGATCCCGCGGTAGGGGCCCTCGAGCAAGTCCAGTATGAATACAGTTTTACCGCAACCAGTCTGACCGCATATGATGGCCGAGTTGGGGGTCGTGGGGTAGCAGATCAGTAGAGCGCACTGACGAATCGAACATCTTCGATGTTGAGCTGCGCATCTGTAATGATATACAGATACACGTTCAATGCACCATCGGCGTCTGCTTCTTTAGCTATCTGAATGGTTACACCCTCGCTGGTATTCTGCGCCCACTGCCATGGAGTTGGTCATCATCGCTGGTCCGCAAATCGAGCCACAATGCGTATTTCGAAGTTAGGAACTCTGCCAGAGAGACGTCCGCGAGCTGTAGGTCTTTGGCGATCGCAGCAACCTCTGGGGCGCGCTTAGAGCCGCATGCAAACTGCTTTTTGGCTTCATCCCACTGCTGGTAGGCGCGCAGACCCTGGCTGTACAGCTGGTTGGGGACACCCTCAATTGTCACCTATACCTTGGTAATTTTGGGATTGTAGAAGCTTTCGGTTTCTCTAGCCCCGGCCTCCTCGAACAGCATCAGGATTCCCTTCATCGAGCGGGCCGGGACGTTGATATTAATGTTCCACTGGGTGTGGTTTTTGTTTTTCGTTATTTTGCGATGACGAAGAACTCTGTCATAAAGGATTGCAAGCCGTCCGGTATACTGTTCTCTAATTCTTCGTGCGAGGTCGGGCAGCGTGACCATGTCGTACTCCAGTGAAATGTTTTCCACCGCATACGTCGAGTTCACGTCTGTAGCAATGAGAACACGGCTATAGTCGTTGAACGTTAGTTCGTATTCCAGGCGGTCTGCAAGTGCGCTTTGATAAAATGGCATGTGGCTCTCCAGCAGCTCAAAGTCGAGTGGGATGTGGTAGCGGTTACCGTATGTCGCAGATGTCGTATGCCTTGTTACCAGCATCGATTCTATGTCTGGTTACGTTCCGATTGTTGCTAGTGTCAATGCCCTGATAGACCGCACTTTCGCGCTCTTGTGCAGTCTTCCAGAGATCTTGGTAACAGTAGTAGACATCGGAGTCGTCGATAGACATAATCTCATTACCACTGATTTTGATAGTCGTTGTCTTGACTATGGCGCGGCCCATGTTCTGGACGACGGTTCGATCTACGTCTGTTGACGTCAGTGAGATCGTGAAAGCGAGGCGAACGGTCCCTGGCACAATCACGTCGTTAGCTCCAAGGTTGGGGAAGCGGACCAAGAGCTGCTGGTTCTGGTCAATCGTCGAGGGGTTGTTCGTAATGACCACGCTCTGTCTTATGCCCTTTGCCCGGAGGGGCTCCCGCAGCCTGCGGTATGGATTGAGTTGAAGTCATTACTATATTGAACCCAAATGTGGTAGCCTTCAATACGATGGCAGACATGGACGATTTCGTACGCGGTGATGATGTAGAAAATGATGCAGAAGACATCGATGATACCGGTATGTTGACTGGCGGGACGCAGGATGTCACGGACGAAAACGTCACTCCTGGGGGGGGGGCCATCGGGCCTCTTAGTCAGGAACTGCTCGGATCCGCCGTAGATGCCTACTACGGCGAACTGGCAGAAAAAGGCATGGTCCCATCGGTTGGCCGTGACTACTCCAAGTTTGAATTGAATCGGTACGGTAGATTGCACCTGAAATCCGCCCCTAACATCGAGATTGTCAATGCCCGCACCGGCGAGCCACTCTCATTAAATACCATTGCCGGGAGGCGGGGTGGCGGCCAAATCATCAGAGACGAGCTTGGATTCACGGATTGGGTGCGAGGTAAAAAAAATAAAATCCGCCCGGGCAGTAGAGGCCCTCCATGCAGCTACCACTGAGCTAGGTGGAGCAGCAGCCAACATAGAAACAGTTGAGCTCAACGAGATCCCGCAAGTCTCCACCGATGTTATTTGCACAGTGGAGACGACGTTCACCGATAATCAGATAGAAGACATACTCAGCACAATGGATGATCCGCCGTTAAACCTTCGTGAACTCCGCGGGCTTAATAAAACCATGCACACGGTCCGGGGCGAGCTAACCAACAACCTCGCCAAATTGACGGAACTCGATGAACACATCGCGCTAGAAAAAAGGAAACTAGCCGAGGCCGACACAACACACGATAAGCGACGGATCACTGAGCGCCTGCAGGGGTTGCAGGATGAAAGAGCAGCCCGCTTGGAGGCCGCCTCTGCCAACCGGGAGGCGCTCCGTACACAAATCAATCGGATCCGCGAAACTATATCACGGGTACTCCATGAGGACACCACGCTCGGCGAGCGTCTTCGCACGTTGTTCAGAGAACAGGGCACACTAGTAAGCATTATGACTGCACTTGGGTTTATTGTGAGTACGCTTGTGCTGGCTCTTACGGGCGGTGGAGCCGCTGCAGCGGGAACCGCGACGCCCGCTAAGGGAGGTATCAAGGAGTGGGCTAAAAAGGTGTTGAAATATTTTAGTAGGGCACTGGCAAAACTCACCGGAAAGGCTGCGGCAGCGCTTCCTGGCATTATCGGTGGCATTGCCTCCTGGCTCCTCATCTTCTTGAGCAAGACAGCGGGGTGGCTCTCAGAAAATATATGGGCACTGGTCGTTGCCGTCGGCGGGCTACTGTATGTTGCAGCCTGGCGCGGCCTAGGTTAGTACAGTACTAGGGTAATAGCCAAAGAATTGCCAACCCTGTGATGACGCCAACCACAATGAGCGCATTTTTCTCATCTTCATGCTGTTCTTATCAGTCGTTTCCGTGGGAACCGCTGCCGGTGGGCCTGGTTCCGGCCGTCGTCCCGACACGGTAATCTTTTGATGTAGCCCCGGCGCTGCAGAGAAGCTCCCGTGAGTTGTTGGTATGTCAGCCACCCCGTTGACATCGTCATTGCGACCTAAGGACAGGTTGGAGCTAGCTATCACGATTTCATTGTTGTATCCGGCCTGATGCCCGATTCACAGCAACATGTCGCTCGGGGCCATGCAGAGGCTGTGGCCGAAGACGAAATCTACCTGGCTCTTCGCATACTGAAGAACGTCTTGGTACCGCCTGATTGCCGATGGTATGTCCACCGGGGGGTTTATGGCGTCCTCAAGATTCGCTAGAAACTGCTTCTGTGCGTCAAATGCCGTGCCAACTCCCACGATGCGGGACCTCGTCTGTGACTGGGCTCCCAGGAGAGCCCAAACATAGGTCCGGATAGTCATTCAGGCGGGAAACACCGGCCCGGGTGAACCCGTTTGACTTATCTAGCACAAATGTGCTCCAGACGTCGTCTACGCCCGGATCTTGCAGAATATGATCAATATGAGCCTTTTTTGGCGGCAGCCAGTCGCAGGATGAAACACCACAGTGACACCCGCCAGAGACCTCTGACCCGAATGTCATTTTCGCCGGGTCCCAATTTCCGGCATCCTGGGTGGCAATGTGTTTATCCGGGCTGCCGTGCCTGAAATCGGTCTACCTCCACGCGGTATGTCCTTTGGTGTAGGCATCGCCGAGCCCGTTGCTGTTCGGGAAGCTCTTCTGCCGCCAGTCGGTCATCGGGCTGTCCCCAAACTCTGCGCAGAGCCGCTCGTACGCCCGCCGGTCATACGTATTTGAGAAGGGGTCGTACGCTCTGTCTTGTGGTAGTGCGGATTTTAGCTCGCACAGGATCCTCCGCATGGTATAGTACACGTGGAACAGGAAGACCGACTGCATCAGTGGCTCTGTTTCGCCCGTAAGATGATCATTGAAAGACACACCGCAGCCTGCGGTGGCGCACCAGATGGCGAAATTAAGCTGGTTCTGCCAGAATTGCATCGGTGTGTTGTTCCAAGCCTGCATCACGGTGTCTGTCTTGACAGGAGGTAGCCTGTATTTTCGCCAGATATCCGTAACCTCGGTGTAGAAGACCTCATTCGGGCCGACCGTGATCATCAGGGTGGTTAGGTTCACGGCCGCAAGCTGGCGTTTATGCACACCGCCGGTTTTATAAACGACCGAAGGATTATAGCCAAAACCTCTATTTAAAGTATTAGCCATATTTTATTATAACTATGTTTCAAACAATCACCGATGTTCAAAGGGGCGAGGCCACAAGCCTCCAACAATATATTGATAACCGCGGCGCGGATCTGCGCGTTGGCCTCAGATCAATAACACTTACGGTCGGTTGGTATAATATGAATGACGGTGAGGGGTTCGGGTACGAGAGGGACAGTACTGCGGTCGTGATAAAGTTACCACAGGGGTTATGGAGTTTTAGCTGCTTGCAAACATTTATCGACTCAGAATGTTCTGACTAAAAAAATAACTATGTGCGGTATGTACGAAATACTCGGTATCTTTAAAGTGTATGACGCCAATAAAGGCTTTCCCACCGGCCTTCTGCGGGTCAGTTGGACTTGCATTTCATTTGTTATACGACCAGGTAGAACCGCCGGTCTTCTGTGGGCCAGTTGGACTTGCATTTCATTTGTTATATGACCACGTAGAACCGCCGGTCTTCTGCGGGCCAGTTGGACTTGCATTTCATTTGTTATATGACCAGGTAGAACCACCGGTCTTCTGAGGGCCAGTTGGACTTGCTTTTCATTTATTGCTTATTTATGTGTCTGGGTCGAGATGAATTACCACCGGAGTACACACCTCGTATCCCGACCGCTCCACCATGTTCCGAATAGCTCACCATACTTTTACACAAATACGTCTATTTATGATATCGGTAAGTTAAATCGTGCGCTGGCATGTTACTATAAACTATCCTTACAACACACACATAAATTTACAAACATGTTATGGATGAATTAAATAAGATATATGGTACAAACATTATCAGTATGTATATAGACAGACATTTTATTCAAAACCATTAGGCCAAAAAAAAAAATGTTTGTTTCCGATTTCACTGTCAGAAAAAATAGGGTAGGTAGGTAGGGATTTTTTTTTTTTTTTTTTTTTATAAGCCTAGCTTACCAGAAAGTCACAGTAAAGGATTACAACTTGCATCTATAACCGATAGTTCGCACAACCTACACTATTTACATTCATTGCTTTGACTTGTCAGCTATTTTGATGGGCAAACTTCATAAAATCTAATTGAATAAAAATCAGAAATCAATTTTCAGCCAGCTTGATATAAAAGAAATGAAATGAAATCATGATGCAGATATTAAATGCATTTCAAATACCTGCATTTAGCACTATATATCTACAGGAAATGTTCTTGTTTAGTACACATGTGAAATTGTGTGTGTGTTTTACGTTTATTTATCGTCGCTACCGGTTGCCCATATGAGCGACGCCTCCTGAAGAAATTAGTTATTTTAGATTTTGGAGGATAGTGCATGATACAGACAGAGACCAATTCCAGAATCTCCTCTGGTTCTTTTACGTGCACGGTGTAAAGCACCGACACGAGACCTCGGTTTAACGTCCCATTTGAAAGACTGTTAATTTTATTAGGGTCAGACGGGGGATCGAACCTGCGATCCCTGGATTACCAGTCCAGCGTGTTACCACTGGACTACATATCCGTCGAAATTGTGTTTTGATATCATTTTATATACAAAGTATCTTTTTAAAAACAATTGCCCACCATAATTGCATTTAATTAAAGCAATGGAGTTAAATAATTGTGTAATGGGAATTACCTAGTAGTACATGTACGTAGTTATATTTTCAGAATTATATGATAGTGTTTATATGAGCCCTGCTGTGAAATTTCCAACCACAATACAATTGCAAAAAGTGTAGACCCAGATCGGATGACACATTTACAATGTGGCAGCTGATCTTGGCATACACCATTTGTATGTTTTTATGTCCTGGAAATCTCATAGCAGGGGGAAAATAAAGATTTTATCAGTTTCATACTACTCTTAGCTATACTGCAAACCATGCAGATCCAGATCAAAAGCGATCTGCACTGTTAGATGTGTAAAACTGCATCAGTTCAAGTGATACATGATACTTCACTTTGTGGTATTCTTTCCATATGGTCTATGAACAATGGTTTGTTTGCCATTGCCCAAGCACAGATCGCATATTGGCAATACAATTTTTTCAACTGCTGGTCTACTTCGGCACCAGAGCTTCCACAATGGCAACACATGTCCATTGGCCCCAAAGAAGCTCCATAATAGCAGATCTCCACTGTGGTTGCACATTCCAGTGGCCGACATTTCACATCCAACGCAAAGGTGGGCTCCTTCACATCAACGGTACCACACGTAAAGTCACTCTCGTTCAGGTCAGCCGCCAAAGACGTTTTTTGGCGTCCTGTCAGTCTGTGTTTACTGTACACAACTCTAGGTTTTCGACACTCTATACACTCAACGTAAGCTCTAGCATTCTGTGTTGTATACAGGTGTGAATAATCAGATGCATTGCCTTCACAAACATTCGGTGTTGTTTGCCGTTTCTTTCCTTTCTGATTTTGAGGGTTCTTTGCTTTGATAGATGGTCTAGCCAACTCTGTTGTGTCCATGTTTTTTACAGTTTCATACTTCAGATAGTGTTCACCACTATCATCAAGCATAGGGTCAGGCAACCATGCTATTTGATCAGATTTGCTTGGACTACAGCAAGCTGGGTTTTGACATTTCCTGATCTGAAATATGTAATGTCTTTCACGGCAGTGATCAGACACCCATTGAACATATTCCTGATTTTTGCTTGTGTGCACCTTCTGAGGTTTGCCAGTATCAAGTGTAGGAAATAGTTCACGCAAATGGCGCTGCATGATGTCAATATCACCTTCACTAACAGGATCAATGACTTGGAACGGTTCCTCTTTCAACTTGAGTCTCAAAAAACGGTTTCTCACTGTTGACTGTACAGGTTCAATGGACTGTTTCCATGTGTCTTTAACTTCTGGTTGTTGTCTGGCTAATTCTCTGAGTTCAGCCATGCTGCCACACTTCTTGACGACCTTTTCACCTTCTTCATCCAATGATTTTCTTTCTAATGATCAATTCTGCAAACCTAAGTTTAAAATTGACATGATACGTTCTGCTGCATTCGTCCAGCTGTGCCCCGGGGCACATCGAGCATGCACTAACAAGTCTAAGTCAAGCTCTTTGAAGATACAAATGTTGGAACATTTAACACTCTCCAAATTGTTTCGCTGATTTTTTTCCCAGCCCGATATCGCTTAAAAAGTTGTAGGGTCGGGGCCAAAAATTAGGGTAGGTCGGGAAACCGGAAACAAACATTTTTTTTATTACGCCTTAGGCTAAAAAGCCCATGAGGTCAAAACATATGCATGATAGAGATAGCGAACAGTGAAACTACATTTTGTAGTGACAATCTACACAACACACATAATAAAACAGATCATCGTACAAAACAAAGAGAAGGCCCTGTAATTTTATACCCCAAAATCATTTGAGCTTTATGCAATTATATTTATTTCGTTTTATACGAAAATAGAAAAATTTAGTGCAATAGTCTTTCCAATATGATTTAATTATTTGCATGTATAGTACAATGTACATGCATATATACCTTACCCGATAGCATATATGTATACGCATATATGTCATACATGCATGGTAAGTAAATGTATAAACGAAATATTATCCTTACGTTTTTTATTTATTTAAGTAAATGTTTTATTGTAGTGCCTTTGCCAAACATTTTGTACAGACGTCAAATTATAATACAATAAATTTACATTATATATACGTTGATCTATACCACACAATCAACTGTATCTATATAACCATCAGTTCATATATGGTTTAATAATGAACAAAATGACATACAAAACACTGTGCTTACATTCAAAAGTGCATCACAGTGTGTAGCCGGTCCATTGATGGGGTATATCCCTACCTACGTGGCTCCCGCTACACATGTGACCCCCTCCCCGGAATAAGCACAGTGTTGTATCATGTCTATATATAATACTTAATATATATGTTGTAGACAGTAATCTGACAAGATCTTATGGAGAAGCAAAAGGGTTGGGCCACAAGTTTTAACAACATTAGTTTCTAGTGACTAGTTTGTAATTAACAAAGAGACTGAATATAGTATAAGGTCACGCACTTGTTTACAACCGGAACGCATCATCCGCACTTGTTTACATTCGGAATGTATCTTCCCCATTTGTCCCACGTTGTCTTTTTAATTAAATTACTTGATATGTTGATTCATGCCTCTGTTAGCTAAGTCTTTTAGGGACATATCTACATCCCCGCGAGGGGTTCGACATTAGAGGAAGATAGATAGATATTCTTTCATGTTCAAAATATATACGTTGTTTACTACATCCTCTGTTGTTGCACGCATGCGAGCTGTGTTTACAGTTCGTGTGTTGATAAACAAATTCGCGTATAATACATACGACGGTTTAAATTTATTGTAATTTTTATCGTTTCTGAGCGACTATTTCGATTTTTGTAAACACACACACACATTAGTATTTATATTTTACCCAAAACAATCTTTATTACGATGTAATGCTGCTTTAAGCAGATGGTTTGTAATCCATATAAAGTTAGAAAGTTATATCATTACATAATTTGGTAACATATAGCTGGGTAACATATACAATGACACTATTTTTGATAATATAAATAATTTATTTTACATATGATCCAACAACTTCATGGAAGTCCGTATTATTAGGATGGTGACAGTTATAGGACGGTGACAGTTATAGGACGGTGTCAGTTATAGGACGGTGACAGTTATAGGAAGGTGACAGTTATAGGATGGTGACAGTTATAGGATGGTGACAGTTATATGACGGTGTCAGTTATAGGACGGTGACAGTTATAGGAAGGTGTCAGTTATAGGAGGGTGACAGTTATAGGATGGTGACAGTTATAGGAAGGTGACAGTTATAGGATGGTGAGAGTTATAGGATGGTGACAGTTATAGAACGGTGACAGTTATAGGATGGTGACAGTTATAGGATGGTGACAGTTATAGGACGGTGACAGTTATAGGAAGGTGACAGTTATAGGATGGTGACAGTTATAGGATAGTGACAGTTATAGGATGGTGACAGTTATAGGAAGGTGTCAGTTATAGGATAGTGACAGTTATAGGATGGTGACAGTTATAGGATGGTGACAGTTATAGGATGGTGACAATTATAGGATGGTGAGAGTTATAGGATGGTGACAGTTATAGGATGGTGACAGTTATAGGATGGTGACAGTTATAGGATGGTGACAGTTATAGGATGGTGAGAGTTATAGGATGGTGACAATTATAGGATGGTGAGAGTTATAGGATGGTGACAGTTATAGGATGGTGACAGTTATAGGATGGTGACAGTTATAGGATGGTGACAGTTATAGGATGGTGACAATTATAGGATGGTGAGAGTTATATGATGGTGACAGTTATAGGATGGTGACAGTTATAGGATGGTGACAGTTATAGGATGGTGACAGTTATAGGAAGGTGACAGTTATAGGAAGGTGACAGTTATAGGACGGTGACAGTTATAGGACGGTGACAGTTATAGGACGGTGACAGTTATAGGACGGTGACAGTTATAGGATGGTGACAGTTATAGGATGGTGACAGTTATAGGATGGTGACAGTTATAGGATGGTGACAGTTATAGGATGGTGACAGTTATAGGAAGGTGACAGTTATAGGACGGTGACAGTTATAGGATGGTGACAGTTATAGGACGGTGGATGTTATAGGAAGGTGACAGTTATAGGACGGTGGATGTTATAGGAAGGTGACAGTTATAGGACGGTGACAGTTATAGGACGGTGGATGTTATAGGACGGTGACAGTTATAGGATGGTGACAGTTATAGGAATGTGACAGTTATAGGACGGTGGATGTTATAGGAAGGTGACAGTTATAGGACGGTGACAGTTATAGGATGGTGACAGTTATAGGATGGTGACAGTTATAGGAAGGTGACAGTTATAGGAAGGTGACAGTTATAGGATGGTGACAGTTATAGGAAGGTGACAGTTATAGGATGGTGACAGTTATAGGATGGTGACAGTTATAGGACGGTGACAGTTATAGGACGGTGACAGTTATAGGACGGTGACAGTTATAGGACGGTGACAGTTATAGGATGGTGACAGTTATAGGAATGTGACAGTTATAGGACGGTGGATGTTATAGGAAGGTGACAGTTATAGGACGGTGACAGTTATAGGATGGTGACAGTTATAGGATGGTGACAGTTATAGGAAGGTGACAGTTATAGGAAGGTGACAGTTATAGGATGGTGACAGTTATAGGAAGGTGACAGTTATAGGATGGTGACAGTTATAGGATGGTGACAGTTATAGGACGGTGACAGTTATAGGACGGTGACAGTTATAGGAAGGTGACAGTTATAGGACGGTGACAGTTATAGGACGGTGACAGTTATAGGATGGTGACAGTTATAGGATGGTGACAGTTATAGGACGGTGACAGTTATAGGACGGTGACAGTTATAGGATGGTGACAGTTATAGGATGGTGACAGTTATAGGAAGGTGACAGTTATAGGAAGGTGACAGTTATAGGAAGGTGACAGTTATAGGAAGGTGACAGTTATAGGAAGGTGACAGTTATAGGAAGATGACAGTTATAGGAAGATGACAGTTATAGGACGGTGACAGTTATAGGATGGTGACAGTTATAGGATGGTGACAGTTATAGGACGGTGACAGTTATAGGAAGGTGACAGTTATAGGATGGTGACAGTTATAGGACGGTGACAGTTATAGGATGGTGACAGTTATAGGATGTGGTATAGTGACAGTTATAGGATGGTGACAGTTATAGGATGGTGACAGTTATAGGACGGTGACAGTTATAGGACGGTGACAGTTATAGGACGGTGACAGTTATAGGATGGTGACATATATAGGATGGTGACAGTTATAGGACGGTGACAGTTATAGGACGGTGACAGTTATAGGATGGTGACAGTTATAGGATGGTGACAGTTATAGGAAGGTGACAGTTATAGGAAGGTGACAGTTATAGGAAGGTGACAGTTATAGGAAGGTGACAGTTATAGGAAGGTGACAGTTATAGGAAGGTGACAGTTATAGGAAGGTGACAGTTATAGGATGGTGACAGTTATAGGAAGGTGACAGTTATAGGATGGTGACAGTTATAGGACGGTGACAGTTATAGGACGGTGACAGTTATAGGATGGTGACAGTTATAGGATGGTGACAGTTATAGGACGGTGACAGTTATAGGACGGTGACAGTTATAGGATGGTGACAGTTATAGGATGGTGACAGTTATAGGACGGTGACAGTTATAGGACGGTGACAGTTATAGGATGGTGACAGTTATAGGAAGGTGACAGTTATAGGAAGGTGACAGTTATAGGAAGGTGACAGTTATAGGAAGGTGACAGTTATAGGACGGTGACAGTTATAGGATGGTGACAGTTATAGGAAGGTGACAGTTATAGGAAGGTGACAGTTATAGGATGGTGACAGTTATAGGAAGGTGACAGTTATAGGAAGGTGACAGTTATAGGAAGGTGACAGTTATAGGATGGTGACAGTTATAGGATGGTGACAGTTATAGGATGGTGACAGTTATAGGACGGTGACAGTTATAGGACGGTGACAGTTATAGGATGGTGACAGTTATAGGACGGTGACAGTTATAGGATGGTGACAGTTATAGGAAGGTGACAGTTATAGGATGGTGACAGTTATAGGAAGGTGACAGTTATAGGATGGTGACAGTTATAGGAAGGTGACAGTTATCAGAAGGTTTATGTTATATGAAGGTGACAGTTATATGAAGGTTTATGTTATAGGAAGGTGACAGTTATATGAAGGTGGATGTTATAGGAAGGTGACAGTTATATGAAGGTGGATGTTATAGGAAGGTGACAGTTATACTTATAGGAAGGTGGATGTTATATGAAGGTGGATGTTATATGAAGGTGGATGTTATAGGAAGGTGACAGTTATATGAAGGTGGATGTTATATGAAGGTGGATGTTATAGGAAGGTGACAGTTATACTTATAGGAAGGTGGATGTTATATGAAGGTGGATGTTATATGAAGGTGGATGTTATAGGAAGGTGACAGTTATATGAAGGTGGATGTTATATGAAGGTGGATGTTATAGGAAGGTGACAGTTATACTTATAGGAAGGTGGATGTTATATGAAGGTGGATGTTATATGAAGGTGGATGTTATAGGAAGGTGACAGTTATATGAAGGTGGATGTTATATGAAGGTGGATGTTATAGGAAGGTGACAGTTATACTTATAGGAAGGTGGATGTTATATGAAGGTGGATGTTATATGAAGGTGGATGTTATAGGAAGGTGACAGTTATATGAAGGTGGATGTTATAGGAAGGTGACAGTTATATGAAGGTGGATGTTATAGGGCTTTGGTCCATCTGAGACCATCGCTCTAGTGCAGGTGCTTGCTGAAACCGAACTTGTGCCGTACCCGGAAGCTCTCTCGCACCAAACCGACTCTCAAGTTTTTGCATTAGTCGGCGATCTGGTAGATCACAGGGATTCGACACGTTTGGGGGTAATAGTATATATATTTAAGTACAGGGATTCTACTCTGTGGGATGTCAGATTTCGCATCGATCAGTAAAATGGCCCTATCTGAAACAATTGTGTACACATCTGTCCAAATATAACGCCTATCCCAAGTCTTTATATTGTTCTTCAAATAAAACACAACTTTAAGCTTTAATATAAAGACTCGGGAGTTAGTTGTCTCTCTATTAAACAATGACCACGGTTATCTGAAATGATAGAACACAATTATTATATGATGTGTGACCATCCTCTAGATAGTATAACATTTTCCAATGAATACTTTTCCAAGGAACATTTCAGTGGTGAATTATTCTAGTAGAGCAAAGACAGCAACAAGTAAATTGGATTTTTCATCTAAAAATAAATATAACGTCATAGACTGGTTGTATATATTATTATAGTGATTATAATACCTTGACTGAAGAACTGGTACACCAGTCAATGCATCTGTGAGTGGGCGTTACAAGTTGTTTCTTGTTGTCCAGGTACTATTTATACATGTTATGGTGATGGTGAAATACGTGTATATAAAAGGGACAGGTACATAGGAGACAAACATCAATTACTACACTAAGCATGTAAGCGATTACTTGTTTAATATAATTTACATATAATTATAATTAATTTGATTTACAATATTGTTTGGAGGGATTAATTGAATTTATAACATTATCACATGAGACACTAAATGTACCTTAGGTAGTTGAATTATGCTTAAAGAATTTAACCTATTTATTGTTGTAAGCATTAGCTATGCTTCAGTTAATATGGTATGACATATATCTCAGTCTTCCTATGACTGGTTTAACCCCACAGACGGATCTGTAGTCCAGTGGTTAACACG
The DNA here is from genome assembly GCA_014843695.1 of Archivesica marissinica. NCBI lineage: Eukaryota > Metazoa > Mollusca > Bivalvia > Venerida > Vesicomyidae > Archivesica > Archivesica marissinica. Next base: position 39,988,937 of record CM026395.1, read on the forward strand.
CTGGACTGGTAATCCAGGGATCGCAGATTCGATCCCCCGTCTGACCCTAATAAAATTAACAGTCTTTCAGATGGGACGTTAAACCGAGGTCTCGTGTCGGTGCTTTACATCGTGCACGTAAAAGAACCAGAGGATACCCTGGATGGGTCTCTGTCTGTATCATTGAACTATCCTCCAAAATCTAAAATGACTAATCTCTTAAGGAGGCGTCGCTCATATGGGTAACCGGTAGCGACGATAAATAAACTTAAAACACACATGGTTTAACCCTCCATCTCATCCCAGTGTCATATTGACCCGCCAAAATAATAACCCACATGTCATTATTCTATAGGAAAAAGTGAATTAATATATTTATTAATAATTGCATAACAATTATTAATAAAATTGTATTGAATTAATGTATGAAAAAAGACATACACCCAACTTAATTGGTATTTGAAACAATGCAGCTCAAAATAAATACAATAAAATAGCACAGTACTAACCATTCTTATATTCATGCATGTTCTCTTAAACTTTCCAGAAAATGTGTACAACTATATAATATCTGTTAACCATTATAATTAGGATTGGTGTGGCTAACTAATTTGCCATAGGTGTGAAAATCCCCATAATAAAGCAATAAAACCTTATTGTTGGGGCACTGCAATCAAACGCTTGCCCACATGGTTTGCCGGAGGCGAGGGTAAATAAGCTCAATCATCATCACTGCAATCAACTGTGACACTTCCTGTGTTCCCAATACTCTGCTTACATGTTTTATATCATTCATACTATGTAATATTTTATTATTGCTATGAGTAAAAACAGAAAACATTATGGGTCATTATTCTACTGCATGGAAAAGTGACCATGCTCACTCGTACAGTGTAAACATAGGAGGGGGGGGTCATTATTTTATGGCATGGAAAAGTGACCACTGTCACTCGTACAGTGTAAACATAGGGGGCTCATTATTCTATAGCATGGAAAAGTGACACCCCCCCCCCATCACTTGTGCGTTGTAAACATAGGGGGAGTCATTATTCTATGGCATGACAAGTGACACCCCCCCATCACTTGTGCGTTGTAAACATAGGGGGGGGGTCATTATTCTATGGCATGGAAAACATTATGACAGCATGAATGAACATGATATGAATTGTGTGCTATAATAGGTGGATAGCATATTAATTAAATTTGATATATTAACATTTAGCTATATTTGGTACACAATAAATGGAAGATATTATTTGGCAACATTAAACTGAGACTCATTAATCTCCGCCAAAGCCTTCGTAAGTTTCTGTGAACTATGATCAGGACTTTTTACCATTAATATTTGAATCAAGTCAGTAAGTAAGTGTACCATAATCTAAAGCTCATATTTTACTTCGGAAATCCGATTATTAACGAAGTAAGTTCACGGAATATGCAAATGTCTCAGTTTAATATTGCCAAACAATACTTATTTGTATAACATATGTATTCGACCATATTATTTACCTGGATAGGTAAGTTTATATAGCCCAGTTGTTCAGGACCGATATCCATGTACATGTATATTTATATATATATGACCCAACTAAATTATCTTATGTGGACGTGTCTAATATTTTCCCGTGACTTTCTTTATCTTTCCAGGATAGTACCAATGCTAGATTAATGTCTGTTGAGTATACAAATCAATTAACAAATTGTCGAGGCAAAATATTAAGACATGACATCCGTCTGCTGACATATCTTTAATGTCCCATTATAACTGTATACCTTGATTCATCAAATCAATGTCCCATTATAACTGTATACCTTGATTCATCAAATCAATGTCTCATTATAACTGTATACCTTGATTCATCAAATCAATGTCTCATTATAACTGTATACCTTGATTCATCGACTGAATGTCCCATTATAACTGTATACCTTGATTCATCAAATCAATGTCCCATTATAACTGTATACCTTGATTCATCAAATCAATGTCCCATTATAACTGTATACCTTGATTCATCAAATCAATGTCCCATTATAACTGTATACCTTGATTCATCGACTGAATGTCCCATTATAACTGTATGCCTTGATTCATCGACTGAATGTCCCATTATAACTGTATACCTTGATTCATCGACTGAATGTCCCATTATAACTGTATACCTTGATTCATCGACTGAATGTCCCATTATAACTGTATACCTTGATTCATCGACTGAATGTCCCATTATAACTGTATACCTTGATTCATCAAATCAATGTCTCATTATAACTGTATACCTTGATCCATCAAATCAATGTCCCATTATAACTGTATACCTTGATTCATCAAATCAATGTCCCATTATAACTGTATACCTTGATCCATCAAATCAATGTCCCATTATAACTGTATACCTTGATTCATCAAATCAATGTCTCATTATAACTGTATACCTTGATTCATCAAATCAATGTCCCATTATAACTATACCTTGATTCATCAAATCAATGTCTCATTATAACTGTATACCTTGATTCATCAAATCAATGTCCCATTATAACTGTATACCTTGATTCATCGACTGAATGTCCCATTATAACTGTATGCCTTGATTCATCAAATCAATGTCCCATTATAACTGTATACCTTGTTGCTGCATCGAATGTCCCATTAAGAATGTATATCTTGATGCATCGTTCAAATTTAGTATTAAGTTAAAAGTAAACTTAAGAAAATAATACTGCACCTCTATACAAACAAGTGACTCTGCAGGAAGATTTTTAAAGCATATATCCCTACTTTTATCAATTAACCCTTTCAACCCCACAGGCCTCTAAATAGGCTTATGAAAAGTGTAGATCCAGATGAGCCGGCTCATAGCGAGCCGTTTTTTTCATCAGGATCTGCACTTTTTTGCCAGTAATAATTATTACTATTTTTAGATAAAATTACCCATTTTGATAAATGAACTGGTCCAAAGGTAATTTTCTTATTAATTTATTGGTCTAAAAATAGCATGCACCAGTCCATGTCAGTTACTTGGGGTTGAAAGAGTTAACTAACAACTTATTTCCTGTTTGATGCCTATCATACACCACTTACCTTTCATTTGTTATTTTTGAGGAAAGTGTTTAGGCATGTGCCTACAGTGCCTATAGGAAGCTAAGCCACGCTTAGGTAACACTTAATATCAATTACATAACATATCAGTTATCATCAATCTCCTTGATTTCGTCTGCCGTCTGTTTCCGCCTTTCGTTTATTCGCGGGATTTTGTTTACGAAAACAAAACTTTCATCCTGTCGGAATCACCAATAAAACCAAGAGTTCAGATCCTGTCAGTGACCTCGTAGTATCTCATTCAATAATCTACTAAATAGTACTAATAATAATATATTTGAATGTATTGTCAACCTGCAGTTTTATTAATTTATAAATACAGTCTGTACCGTACCTTCAGAATGTCAGAGAAACCGAAGTGCAAATACTGGGGAAAATGTTTTCGTGTGGAAAAGAAGCACCTTGCGATGTTCTTACATCCTGCTGATGAGAAGAAATTGGCCAAGAAACCTGCTGATGGTACATATCCATTTGATTAAACTTAACTCTGTTTTGTTAAGAATTTGTAGCACATTGATAACGATAGTATTATCGTGAGTCGTGAGAGCTCAGTGGTAGCTTGATCCTTCAGGTACGAAAGGCCCAGAGTTCGAACCCCGCTAGAGTCGTTATGATTAGGCACGGGATTTAAATTCCACGTTGCTTCTTCTCTCTCCATCAGGAATGAGGTCTCGAGAGTGATTAATATAAGTTGTAAGAACTTGTTTCACAATTGTGCTAAAATAAGTTTGTATTAGGCGGGTATTATTAGAATGTGTACCACACTGCTAACAATAGTATTATTAGAATGTGCAGCTTGATTACAAAATCTTCTGATTCAATGCTTTTGTGTTGTTTACTAAGGTTAACACTTCGCGATACAGTTGCACTATAACCAGTCAGGGGCTTTTCTAGGCATGCAAGTGCATAATCTGAAAAATTAAATCCCAAAAAATGTAAACGGCTTTAGCTCGAAAAAGTGAAATAAAAATGGTCTCGTAAGGTGGGGGGGGGGGGGGGTACGATGATTGTAGGCCCACCCAGAATTACCTAGTACATGTACATTGTATAATGATGACCAATCTGAAAACTTACGAAAGTTATTAAATTTCGTTATATTTGTATTATTAATATTCCCTTGGCTCACGACTATTTAAACAAGGGAAGCAATACGGTTTACTCGAGTCTATCATGAGTAGTTGCTGATTGGTAATATTCAAAATGGCTGAACGATTAGTTTACACTTATATTTATTTTACTATGATTGCGAAGCAAGTTTTAACAACTTATATTAATCACTCTCGTTGACGTGGATGAAAGCGTAAATGTGGTCATTCATGTGGGAGGAAACCGGAGTACCCGGAGAAAAGCCACCTGTCCGATCTGGCGATCATCGTACCATCTCACATACTTCCCGGTCCGAGGATCGAACCCGGGTTGCATTGGTGAGAAGCGAGTGCACTAACCACTGCACTAATTGGACAGCCACGAATGATTAGACCCTCCATATACTAGTATCGATGTATTCAGTTTGATTCCAGCATCAAGCCTTCATGACAAAAAGAAGATTTGTCTTCTTACTTTAAAATGGAATACCTTTCACGAATTCACTTCGAACATGTCGGGTAAAATTTGAGGGGTACAGACACACATCAGGGAAGTTGTACACAAGGCAGTCTATACACATTGTAGAGCGCACAATCTGAATCTAGCCATTGCACATGCATCTTCCGAACAGTACACACGTAATATGATGAACACAGTACAAGAGGTATCTTTCGCACTATTCAGCAAAGCGTCACCTGAGATTCCAGGAAACCCTTAACAACGATGCCACCAGCAAATCAGATATGGGGAAAAGGACAAAGATTCAGTCTCTCTACAAGACTAGGTGGGCAGCGGGGGCTGACGCGTTGTTAACGTTGAAGGCTGCATATGGAACGGTTGTTGACACTCTAAGTGACCTCTATGCAAATTATTGGGATACGAAGGCAGAGTATGCCTATCTCTTCTGCTTCAAAGGAAGTCATGCAATCTTGTAGAAGCTGTATCAGAGGCTGCAATTGTCAAGCAGCAAATCACAGATGAACGAAATGCGATACGCTATACAGCGAGGCAGTAGAGCTGGCACATTCTGTCGAATAGCTGCTGCAAATATGCGTCAAAAGAACAGGCAGAATGCACTGCCAGAATGCACATCAGACGGAGGAGGAACATGTATTACCCGTTCATTGTTCACTGGAGGCAGAACATGTATTACCCGTTCATTGTTCACTAGAGGCGGAACATGTATTACCCGTTCATTGATCACTAGAGGCGGAACATGTATTACCCGTTCATTGTTCACTGGAGGCGGAACATGTATTACCCGTTCATTGTTCACTGGAGGCGGAACATGTATTACCCGTTCATTGTTCACTGGAGGCGGAACATGTATTACCCGTTCATTGTTCACTGGAGGCAGAACATGTATTACCCGTTCATTGTTCACTGGAGGCAGAACATGTATTACCCGTTCATTGATCACTGGAGGCGGAACATGTATTACCCGTTCATTGTTCACTGGAGGCAGAACATGTATTACCCGTTCATTGATCACTGGAGGCGGAACATGTATTACCTGTTCATTGTTCACTGGAGGCGGAACATGTATTACTCGTTCATTGATCACTGGAGGCGGAACATGTATTACCCGTTCATTGATCACTGGAGGCGGAACATGTATTACCCGTTCATTGATCACTGGAGGCGGAACATGTATTACCCGTTCATTGATCACTGGAGGCGGAACATGTATTACCCGTTCATTGATCACTGGAGGTGGAACATGTATTACCTGTTCATTGTTCACTGGAGGCGGAACATGTATTACCCGTTCATTGTTCACTGGAGGCGGAACATGTATTACCTGTTCATTGTTCACTGGAGGCGGAACATGTATTACTCGTTCATTGATCACTGGAGGCGGAACATGTATTACCCGTTCATTGATCACTGGAGGCGGAACATGTATTACCCGTTCATTGTTCACTGGAGGCGGAACATGTATTACCCGTTCATTGTTCACTGGAGGCGGAACATGTATTACCCGTTCATTGTTCACTGGAGGCAGAACATGTATTACCCGTTCATTGATCACTTAGTTAAAGAAATAGATTCACGGTTACTGCAGAACGGAGACAAACTCAAAGCTCAGTATTTGATCCCCAAACAAGCACACATGTTAACCGAAGACATGCTTCATGAAATATACCGGCCTAGTGGTTAAGGCGTCCGCCTACGAAGTGGGAGGTCAAAGGTTTGAATCTCGTTAGGGGTTCGTTCTGATATGGCCGGTTGGTGAGCCACCAGCTAGTTAAATAATGGTTACCGATTGCCTACCAGCCTGGCATACAAGCATAGGATTCGGGAAGTATTGATGTTCATAAAAAGAGGTGTCTCATAAGTCAGAAATGACTGGCCCTTTAAATAGGGGTGACACTATAATAAACAACACTTTACTTTATATACACAACATTTGAGGATGACATGCCTGCTGAAACTGTGGCGATCTTCCTTCGGGAAACTTGCTTCGCTGCACAGCCATGCCCAGTGAGTGCATTGTCGATACACTGGCCAACATCAATTCGGATTTGTACCCCAACACAAGAGGTATCCATGTCCTTCTAGCAATGCCAGTGTCTACTGCATCAGCTGAGCGGTCGTTTAACTCCATGAGACAGCTAAAAACATACCTCAGGGCAACAATATCAACAGAGAGATTGTCTGGATTGAGAATGATGAACATTCAACATGACAGAGAAATCAGCGCTGAATTAGTTGTAGATACATTTGCTAGGAAGAAAGAGAGGCATTTGACACTGTTATTTCGTGTTTATAAACAAGTGTCGCAAGCCCCGAATGACAATTTATTTAAAAGCATTAAGAGACCATCTAATATGTTAGGTGTGCAGCGATAGAGATTTTATTTCTGATTTCGGTTATGATCGATTGTTCTAAAGAGGTGTATCTGGGTAAAATTCAATCTTATAAACCTAGAACGTTACATCAAAAAAATAAAAACCTAGGTAATTATTTTCAATATTTGATGTTTAAAGCAGACAAGTCTTGATTCTTACATTCTCCCCAAATACTTGCATACAGGTTGGTGTATACGTAGATTGTTTTCAGGCAATGTTCAGTGATAAATGAGCATGAAATGTCACCAGAGCGCACCATCGACCATAAAAAATACCCAAATTTTCCTGGGGGGAATTCCCCCAAACCATCTTTCGGAAAGGGGATACCCCTCCCAAACTCACCCTCATCGCTACCAGGGAAGAGCGACCGATAGTGCATACACTCAAATTACCCCTAGTCTATTATTTTTCCATATGAACAAAATGTGTATGAATTGTGTGTTTAAAATAGTGACATATAGAATATACTATTGAAGTGTTCAACTGGAACTCAACTGTAAATTACGATTTGTACTTTAGAAGACGATACCAAGCCGTCTCTGAGGAAAGAGAAGACCGTTGAAGTAACAGATGATGATGCCCCAGTGGCAGCACCTAAGTGCACCCTGAAAAAGAGGAAGACGCACGAAATGAGTGTGGATGATGACAAAGATACTTCACCAGAACCTGCACCAAAGAAAGGTCTGAACTCATGATGGTATATTACCAATCTCATTAAAGCATATTATTCGATTTCATATATTTTCTTTATATTTATATACTGTGGACTTCACGAGATGTTAATAATTTCGTTGTAGAAAGACCAAAAACTGTAATAGTCTGTGTCTAATAAAATTGTTTCTGCATCACCTACTTCTTCTTCATCTTCTTCTTCTTCATATAAATCTCAAATCACATTCTATGCACTATAAACATTGTATGTACTGTGAAAAAAGTGATAGAACGGAGCAAGACATTCAATTGGAATAACTGCAACTCGACTTCAACATCAACACATCAACTTACCACACCTTCAGATATATCAACACATCAACTTGCCACACCTTCAGATATATCAACACATCAACTTGCCACACCTTCAGATATATCAACACATCAACTTACCACACCTTCAGATATATCAACATATCAACTTGTCACACCTTCAGATATATCAACATATCAACTTGCCACACCTTCAGATATATCAACACATCAACTTACCACACCTTCAGATATATCAACACATCAACTTACCACACCTTCAGATATATCAACACATCAACTTGCCACACCTTCAGTTATATCAACATATCAACTTGCCACACCTTCAGCTATATCAACATATTTACTTAACACACCTTCAGCTATATCTCAACATATCAACTTGCCACACCTTCAGTTTATCAACACATCAACTTACCACACCTTCAATTAATATCAACACAATAACTTACTCTATCTTCAGCTATATCAACACATCAACTGACCACACATTCAGCTTCAACACCTCAACTTCCCACACCGTCAGTTATATCAACTTGCCACACCTTCAACATATCAACTTACCACACCTTCAGCTATATCAACACACCAACTTACCACACCTTCAGCTATATCAACATATCAACTTGCCACACCTTCAGTTATATCAACATATCAACTTACTACACCTTCAGTTATATCAACTTGTCACACCTTCAGCTATATCAACATATCAACTTACTACACCTTCAACATATCAACTTACCACACCTTCAGCTATATCAACCCACCAACTTACCACACCTTCAATTATATCAACACATCAGCTATATGAACACATCAACTGACCACACCTTCAGCTATATCAACACCTCAATTTACCACACCCTCAGCTTTATCAACACATCAACTGACCACACATTCAGCTTCAACACCTCAACTTCCCACACCATCAGTTATATCAACTTCCCACACCATCAGTTATATCAACTTACCACACCTTCAACATATCAACTTACCACACCTTCAGCTATATCAACACATCAACTTACCACACCCTCAGCTATATCAACACATCAACTTGCCACACCTTCAGTTATATCAACATATCAACTTACTACACCTTCAACATATCAACTTGCCACACCTTCAGCTATATCAACGCACCAACTTACCACACCTTCAATTATATCAACACATCAGCTATATGAGCACATCAACTTACCACACCTTCAGCTATATCAACACATCAACTTACCACACCTTCAGCTATATCAACACCTTAACTTACCACACCTTCAGCTATATCAACTAATTTACTTGCCACACCTTCAGCTTTATCAACACATCAACTTACCACATCTTCAGCTATATCAACACATTTACTTGCCACACCTTCAGCTTTATCAACACATCAACTTGCCACACCTTCAGCTATATCAACTAATTTACTTGCCACACCTTCAGCTTTATCAACACATCAACTTACCACACCTTCAGCTATATCAACTAATTTACTTGCCACACCTTCAGCTTTATCAACACCTCAACTTGCCACACCTTCAGCTATATCAACACATCAATTTACCACATCTTCAGCTTTATCAACTCATTTACTTGCCACACCTTCAGCTATATCAACTAATTTACTTGCCACACCTTCAGCTTATCAACTCATTTACTTGCCACACCTTCAGCTTTATCAACTCATTTACTTGCCACACCTTCAGCTTTATCAACACATCAACTTACCACATCTTCAGCTTTATCAATACATCAACTGACCACACCTTCAGCTGTATCAACACCTCAACTTACCACACCTTCAGCTTTATCAACACATTTACTTACCACACTTTCAGCTTTATCAACACCTCAACTTACCATATCTGCAGCTTTATCAACTCATTTACTTGCCACACTTTCAGCTATATCAACACATCAACTCACCACATCTTCAGCTATATCAACACATTTACTTGCGACATCTTCAGCTATATCAACACCTCAACATACCACACCCTCAGCTATATCAACACATCAACTTGGCGCACTTTCAGCTATATCAACACATCAACTTATCACACCTTCAGCTTTATCAACACATTTACTTGCCACACCTTCAGCTATATCAACACATCAAGTTACCACATCTTCAGCTTTATCAACACATTTACTTGCCACACCTTCAGCTATATCAACACATCAACTTACCACACCTTCAGCTACACAAACACATTGCATCAACTTACCACAGTAAGATTAATTTGTTGTATCGGTTGTAGTGATGATCCTTGGATGGTAAATTCATACAGTTCAAATTTTCAAAAGCTGCAAATATTTTTATATGAAGGAAAGCGTAATGGCATCTCTTAAATGTAAATTGTTGGTTTTACTTTTGTGAATCACTTTAAATTTTGATAATTATTATGTCCCACAGCAAAGAAAGAAGAGCAAATGGAAACTGAAGAAGCCCCAGCAAAGAAGATGAATGGAATAGAGACACCCCAAAGACGTGTTAAATGTCAGTACTGGCGCAAATGTTTCAGGAAAGATAAGCGTCACAAGAAACTTTATATTCATCCTGGGGATCCAGATGAAAAACAAGCAGCCACGGCCAAAGCATCCAAGGAAGTTAAGGGTTTGTCATCATTTTACCTCAATTTTTCAATACTTCTTATTCTGAACAATTCAACACGAGCAATGCATGTTAAGTAAAAAGCAGCTATTAATAGATTTTCAAGCTTAAAAATGGATTTCACTGAATTGATGTAAGGGAGACAACAAGTCTCCATACAGGCATTATTTACAAATTCAGTATTGTGTTTATGAAATCCATTTAATTAAAAAGGATATTCTAATACCTTAGCTTGATATAGTTAGTTGGGTATTATAATGGTACGTCAACACACTTCAGGGTCGGGGTTCTAACACTTCTCAAGTTCAAGTGATATGATTGGTTAAGTCTGAAATTTGCTCTTGGATCAACCGATCAGAAAGGCCAGGTTGTAGGGCACAAAACAGGATCAACACGATTGGTTTTACATCGTGTTCATGTCAGAATAAAACTGTGGTAGCAACATGTTCAAAATTTCCAGACTTTATCCTTGTCTATATACTAGTGTCCATTACTGTAAACCAGTAATTATCCATGAACATTTTATTACAAATTTAAGATTTAAAGGCATTCTCTACAGTTTTGTAAAAAAAGTTTACAATAATAGAATTTGTTCATACTTGGTACATCAATAGTACTATGTATTACTAACCAAAATATTAAATAAAATTAATATGCTAATGATTTTGTTTTATTAATTTTTTAAATAATATGTCTATTTTCCATTTCGGCCAATAATTTCTCATTTTGGCGACAAAAGTAAAATAAAAAAATATTTGCAATTATGTGTGTAAGGAATTACATGACCCGACTAATATGATACATGTCACTTAATCATAGTTGCATGTAACTACAAACATAAAATATGCATACAATAATCCTAAATCATGAATTTTCCATGTTCGAGTACTTGATTTTGGTGAGATTTTTTGTATTTTTCACAATAATAGAATTTCTTCAAATGTTGTATATCATTAGTTCAATAGTATACTTAATTAAAACATTAAATACAATCGGTTAATTACTTTTTTTTTTTTTATGAATTAATTTGTAACATGCCAATTTTCTCACTTTTTCTTTAAAACTGTTAGAAATCTGTGTATCTCGCTAGTAAGCTTATTATTATATAAAAATAACTTTTACAACATAATAGAAGATCTAATTATGTTCATGTGTATTCATTAACATCATTGTTGACACAGGAAATAAGTAACGTAATGTAAGGGAGGTAATTTTTCTATCATAAAAATGAAAAATGCAAGTATTGTTCTAATATTTAAAACTAAGCACCATATATGACAACACTGATTAATACAGTCCAACCTGCCCAAGAGAATACCTCAATAAAGATACAACTTGTCCTAAGAGGCCAAATTAGGTGTGTATTGAGGTAATAACTAGCTAAAATGTTGGAAGTCATGATAGCGTGTTCGCTTCAGGTGCGAAAGGAGTGTTCGCGCCCAGCTGTAGCCATTACGATTGTGTCCTTAGGCAAGGCATTTAAATTCCACATTGCCTCTTCTCTCTCCCTCGTGGTGATGGATTCCATCAGGAATGAGTTCTCGAGAGGGATTAATATAAGTTTTAAGAACTTGTTTCGCAATCAAGCTAAAATAAATTTGTATTATAAGCTAAAATTCCATAAATATCTCAACTTCAAATTGTTCTCAACTCAAGATTCTCAAAGTTAATAATTCCTTAAATGCCTTCATTGAGATATTGTTTATGAATACTAAACAAAACATATACCCCAAAATTGTTCAAGTTTAATGATTTATCAATATAAGAAAATTTGAGCCCAGAGCAATCTCAAAGTGAGAAGTTTGATGAATGTAGGGCCGGAGAGTGCAATGACCCAATTCAACAATCCTCCGGCCAGATGGTCACGATTCCTTACTATCCGGATTTGTAGTACTGTCCTAATTACTTATTACCTGCTCAATATTTAACTCGTTGATAACGGAATTACCATCCATTGTTTGGCCTTTATGCCATGCAGTCAAACGAGCCAATGACTGTGCTGCCCGCCTGTCTCTTTTAGCGGACGAAAACCATTTTGTATGGTTAAACGGCATGTTAAATCAAACATCAAACTGTGTGTTTTCATATTATATTTGACTGGCGTATAATCAGCATACAATCATGAGCATCATTTTCTACCGCGAAAGTCTTTAACTAAAATATAATTGATTGCGAATTTGGGTGTCCACACACACAAATTTAAGATTTCATGCAAATCCGAACACTGGAAAGAGAGCTAATGTGAATTTTAAGTGAGTATATTGTTTTGGAAATATATAGCAGTACAATCCATTTTAGTGTTATTACCCTGATGAATTGAAATCCATTGACAATAATTTTTTATATTGATGTAAAAACAGTTTTGTATTGTTACTGCATCGTCTTCTACTCAGTAACCATTGGGTCTATAGCCACCATTTATGGTCATAATACTTGGGTAGGTGGGGGATTACAAAATTATTAAAATCACGTTATTACATAATCCAAGATGGCCGCCATTTAAAGTAGCACAAAATACTTGAGATTCTTACAAACCGTCGGCCGGATTTTGACGAATATTGATAGGAATTATCGATGTATATGGCTCTCTCAAAGTTGTTCAAATGGTGACTCGGGAATTTTATTTATGATTTCATAATTATATCAAATCGAAGGCCTTGAAAAGATCAACCTTTAATGAGAGATTTCAAACGTCTTCTTCACATGAACTGATCAGCCAATGTTCAAGCACTCTACTTGTATGAAACCTTTCCAAAGCTGTTAATATAAAGTTTATCTGAAATCCAATATCGCCACCATCTAAATATAGCACAGATTCCAAAAGTATCTTCTCCCAAACCACCAGCCGGATTTTGATGAATCTTGGTAGGAATTGCTATTTCAAAGATGCTAAGATTGTGACTGCGGGATAAAAAATGGGTGTGACACAGGGGTGGGCGTCAAATTCGACCGAATATGGTCATGTCATAATTATATCAAGTCGAAGATATCGATGAGTTGACCACTCTGGTGCAGTTTTCATCGAAATCGGACGATTATGTCATACAAGCTGGGAACTGAAAGGTCAATTGGTCATCCTTTTATGAGATATTTCAAACATCTTCTCATGAACCGATTGGCCAATGATCAAGTAACCCGACTGTAAAGGTCCTTAGATGAAGTTGTTAAAATAAAGTTGCCCTGAAATCTAAAAATAGCACAAATTATTCAAAATTCTTTTCACAAACTGACAGGATAATAATCCATATATGGTCTTTTCAGATTTGTTAAAATTGAGGTTGAGCAAATATGGCTGTTGGCTAAAAAAGTGTCAAATTTTTCAAAGATCTTGTCACAAATCGCCAGTAAGATTTTGACAACATTTGGTAGGAATGATCAATTACAATGCTCTTCAAGGTTGTTAGTGAACCCAGTGTCAAATATGGAGTCAGGTGAGTGATATAGGGCCATTATGGCCCTCTTGTTTCATATGTAGTATTCTTGTTCCAGGACGTATTTAGAGATTTATATATAATATATGTTATAATATTGTATATATTTGCAGGTGCTGATGGTATTGCTGGTAGAACGCGTACCTGGGCACGTCCAAAACCACTTAACCGAATGGATAGCGTGGACTCAGTGGACATTGGTGGTGGATTTACTCTTAAACGTACAGGCAGTAATTTTGAGTGCACGTAAGTAAGTTGAATAAAACTACATAAATTATAGGCCTTTTGTTTTTGATTTTTATTGCATTTGGTCTTTTCATAATGGGGTCCGGCATTATTTACCAACATACAATAAATAAATAATGTTTAAAGTAATAGACATTATAATCAATAAAATACTGACTACACCTAACATAGCACATTATTTTCACTAGGCCTTGGCCTCTAATATATATATATAGCATGTTATTCTATCAACCGTAACATGATTCGCTACTTTTACAGGTAAAAATTACCCATATAGTCACATGACCTACCCATATAAATGCACAAACGACCCGTGCAAAATCATAGTTATTTTAGCGACTAGAAGTGAAATCGTTCGCGACTTTTTGTGTGGTAAGTTAAATTTTTCTTTGCACTATCTTTGATAGCTGGCGGGCTGGAACAAGAAAACAATATCATTCGGCCTGGACTATGTGGTGTTCTCTCAGGAATTACAATCCCATTTCACCATCTGAAGTAGATATAGTATCGTTCATGTTGTATCTAGAATTTAAATAAGTCGTATAGTGTTATTTGTACTCATAAGGCAGTTTTATTTGAAACCTTGAAACTTGTAGATGAAAAGTGGACCAGTAATTTTACTATGGTGACACGTTTTATGAGAGGAGTGTATGTGAATAATCCTCCTAAACCAAGATACAGTGCCACTTGGGATGTTTCAAATGTGTTGAATCTAGTCTCGGAATGGACGCCATTAAATTCTTTATCCTTGAAAACATTAACTTTTAAGACAGTTACTCTTCTGGCTCTAGCTACAGCTGCACGTGCCCAAACTCGCTTTGTGTGTTGACAAACTTTGTTTTAATGATGATAAAGTTTTTTGTTTCTGCGGAGACAAATTAAAGAGTTCTAGACCTGGAATTCCGTATAGTGTAGAACTGAAATGTTTTGAAAAACACGTGTTGTGTCCAGTTAGGACATTGAGATTCTATTTGAAACAGACTAAATCCTTAAAAAAGGATAACCAACTACTATATCATTTATAACTTTCAAGGCTGTCACAACTAGCACGATTGCTAGGTGGTTGAAAATGGTACTACATTTAGCAGGAATAGACACAAATCTTTATAAAGTACATTCGATAAGAGCTGCAGCTTCATCTGCTGCATTGAAAGCTGGATGTAAACTTTCAGATATTTTGAAAACCGCTGACTGGTCATCTGCTAAGAATTTAAAAAAATTCTATCTCAGAGAGGTTGAATTGGATGAAAATAACTTTGGAAACTCTGTGCTTAATGTGGGAAGTGTTTCATAACTGATTTTGAAGGGATACAATATTTACTTTGCTTTGCTGTATTGAACAGTTTACAAGTGTTTGCATAAATGTATGTAAAATAAAACATATCTGATTTGAGGGTGTTATTTTGTTCATGTTGTCTCTTCAAAGATGCTATATATATATATTAGAGGCCAAGGCCTAGTGAAAATAATGGACACCCCATCCAAGCACTGGTGTGATGGATGAGGGTTATTATTGGAAGTAGGCCGGAGGCCGAGAATATATGTATGTACCCTCCCACAGTTTGTGTATCACTAGTGATATGATGCACAATGACCTTTAGTTGTAGAAATCCTTATTACCCTACCCTTTATCAATAGCCAACATGAACCGTTAAAAACTATGATTTTGCATGGGCCGTTTGTGCATTTATATGGGTAGGTCACGTGACTATATGGGTAGGTCACGTGACTATATGGGTAGGTCACGTGACTATATGGGTGATTTTTACCACGTGACTATATGGGTAATTTTTACCTGTAAAAGTAGCGAATCATGTTACGGTTGATAGAATAACATGCTACCGTATATATATATATATTCTCGGCCTCCGGCCTATTTCCAATAATAACCCCCATCCATCACCAGGGGCGTACCCAGCCAATTTTGATGTGGACTCCAAACCAGCACCGAAGATGCGAGTGGTGTAGGGTGGTCTGGGGGCATTCCCCCCAGAACATTTTAAAACCTGGACGTCATTTGGTGCACTCTGGCGACTCTGAGAACTAATTATATTCCGATAAATACACTTGGAAAACGTATGTTTTTATGCGGCAATTTGTAAAAATGTCTGAACTATACTGTATCAGTGCATCGTCTGAGTTTCATATCTTTAGCTGGGTATGTGTATGAAAAGGGAGCGCATCTACATGTACGTAGATCTACCTGCTTGTGCCTATACTTGTGCTTTTACTTGCAAAGAACTGCTTAGTACTGGAGCTTACCAGGAACACTGTTAACCTACTGTTGAAAGATGGCGTTAAACTCAATCAAACTGCACATGATCTACGCTGTAATTATTAATGTACTGGTAAATGAGGGTTGAGATTTTAATAGTCCGTAGACCTACATAGATACAGACAATTGAACGGCATTAAGGTCTTTAAAGAAAGTCAAGTTTTCTCTCCTTCCTGGAAGCAAATGTTGTCATTACTGTGTCAATGTCAATTTGTTCGTGCCTATAGCTATGTAGCATGGCTAGGCCAGAGAGACGCTCAGTTGTCATAGTAGATCGTAAATAGTTCTTAACTCTACGCATGACACTGAACGATCTCAGCAGTAGCCGTAGATACAGGCATGGTAATTAGTACAACCAGACATGTATATATATCTGGGTACAAGGCCCTGTTCGTGTTGTCTATGGCGCTCTTCAGATCAGCTGGCCTGTCTGCCTCAAGGAGCCACTGTGTCCTCCAACGTGAAACCTCACGACGAAAGCTCTCACGGTCGCCTGTGAGGTCTGTGCTGTAGGCGTCGAACACGCTGCCCTCCTGCTGTGGCATAAAGGCCTGAA
Source organism: Archivesica marissinica (assembly GCA_014843695.1). Lineage (NCBI taxonomy): Eukaryota > Metazoa > Mollusca > Bivalvia > Venerida > Vesicomyidae > Archivesica > Archivesica marissinica. The sequence continues at coordinate 40,006,066 of CM026395.1, forward strand.
TCCTGCTCGGGAGTAGGTACTGGGCCAGGAAGCGGTCATTGGCCGATAACAGGCGCTTGCCCTCCTGCTGTGGCGTAAAGGCCTGAATCCTGCTCGGGAGTAGGTACTGGGCCAGGAAGCGGTCATTGGCCGATAACAGGCACTCCTCAATCGCGGTTACCAGGTGGTCTAGGAAAGGGTAGTATAGGGCCCATTTCCAATACGATGACGTCAGAGTTTTACTCTAGTCTATATACATTACCACAGGTAGTCTACTAGTCTGTATAGTAGAAACTCATTTCGCTCGCTCGTACGCGCGGTTTTCCGGGGTTTTTTTTAAAGATTTGTTTATGTTTTAAAAATGATGTGGACGCCACTGCGTACTTAGGCAGTTACGCGCCTGATCACACCAGTGCTTGGATGGGGTGTCCATTTTATTAATACAATTCAGTTGGTGAATGCAATGTTCATTATACATCCTTGTACGACATGTTATAAAGTATACAATAAAATTAAAAACATATCTTTGATATTGTTTGCAGTCAGTGCAGTCAGTGCAGTCCGTTGATCCAGAACGGTTTAAGAACCTTTGATCCTCATTATATAACTTAGGTGTCACAGACTTTTCTCAGTGGGTAGATCAAGCTGTTATGAGCTGGGCTTGTCACAGCTTGCATGGCAACGTATATATATAATTCGACATAATTATATATCTGCATTTGTCCAACTGAACAGTATCATAAATAAATTTCAACATTCTTATCCAAATATTGTCCAAATATATTCTTTTTCTTACATTTCTTTTGAAATATTAGTATCTGTTAAAGCGACACTACAATGGTGAAAAGGCAAATTTCTACAGAATGTAATTTCCTATAATATGGTATTAAATAATGTAAATGTGTCAACATCCATCTGTAATACAATGTGTGTATCATGAATAACAGCATTTATGGTATATATTTACCAGTATATCTTACTCTTTGTGTCTGTGCATATTTATTTTTAGATTAATCTGATTTAAATTATCTCAAAATGATAGTAGCACGCACTTACTATAGACACCGATAATAAAAGTCAACTCAGGAGCGTAGCTGCCCATTATATGAATTCCTACTTTCACTTTTGAGAGCTTGTAAATCGCAAAAACACTGTTTATGTATTTAAAGTTGGTGTATGAATTATCTTGGAAGTAGTTTGTTAGTAGCATTGCTCTTTATACGTAAATGGGCATTGTTTTTGTCTTTTTGCGATGTAATGTCACTTTAATATATTTTTAGTCAATGAAATTTATGGCAGTGTCACAAAGAAGGGGCCGGTGGAGGACTACACACTAATGACATATGATTCCATTAAATGAGTACTTGTTGTTTATTTCTAAATCAACATATGTATGCAAGAAACTAGTGTTATCCAAATATTATTTACAAATAAGAAATCAAGCGAAACTACAAAACTTCAATTCCTTCTTACCAATCCAACAACTTGGCTTTACCTTCAATAATTCATTCAACGGAACACAAACTTTCATTGAAATAACTGATTTCCATGTTTCATTGAATCAACATTTTGCAGTAATGGCAAGTTGTTGTATCTGGTTACCCAAGGTAAATGTTGTAGTATCTAGTTACCTAGGGTGCACATTGTTGTATTTGGTTACCCATGATGGAATTTTTGTATCGGTTTACTCAGGGTGCAAGTTGTTGTCTCTAGTTACCCAGGGTGAAAGTTGTTGTATCTAGTTACCCAGGGTACAAGTTGTTGTATCTGGTTACCCAGGGTGCAAGTTGTTGTATCTGATTACCCAGGGTGAACATTGTTGTATTTGGTTACCCAGGGTGAAAGTTGTTGTATCTGGTTACCCATGGTGAAAGTTGTTGTATCTGGTTACCTAGGGTGAACATTGTTGTATTTGGTTACCCAGGGTGAAAGTTATTGTATCTGGTTACCTAGGGTGCAAGTTGTTGTATTTAGTTACCCAGGGTGGAAGTTGTTGTATCTGGTTACCCAGGGTGAATGTTGTTGTATCTGTTTACCCATGGTGGAAGTTGTTGTATTTGGTTACCCATGATGGAAGTTGTTGTATCTGGTTACCCAGGGTGCAAGTTGTTGTATCTGGTTACCCATGGTGCAAGTTGTTGTATCTGGTTACCCAGGGTGCAAGTTGTTGTATCATGTTACCCAGGGTGCAAGTTGTATCATGTTACCCAGGGTGCAAGTTGTTGTATCTGGTTACCCATGGTGCAAGTTGTTGTATCTGGTTACCCAGGGTGCAAGTTGTTGTATCTGGTTACCCAGGGTGCAAGTTGTTGTATCATGTTACCCAGGGTGCAAGTTGTTGTATCTGGTTACCCAGTGTGCAAGTTGTTGTATCTGGTTACCCAGGGTGCAGGTTGTTGTACCTTGATACCCTGCGTGAACGTCGTTGTATCTGGTTACCCAGGGTGCAAGTTGTTGTATCTGGTTACCCAGGGTGCAAGTTGTTGTATCTAGTTACCCAGGGTGCAAGTTGTTGTATCTGGTTACCCAGGGTGAAAGTTGTTGTATTTAGTTACCCATGGTGCAAGTTGTTGTATCTGGTTACCCAGGGTGCAAGTTGTTGTATCTAGTTACCCAGGGTGCAAGTTGTTGTATCTGGTTACCCATGGTGCAAGTTGTTGTATCTGGTTACCCAGGGTGCAAGTTGTTGTATCTGGTTACCCAGGGTGCAAGTTGTTGTATCATGTTACCCATGGTGCAAGTTGTTGTATCTGGTTACCCAGTGTGCAAGTTGTTGTATCTGGTTACCCAGGGTGCAGGTTGTTGTACCTTGATACCCTGCGTGAACGTCGTTGTATCTGGTTACCCAGGGTGCAAATTGTTGTATCTGGTTACCCAGGGTGCAAGTTGTTGTATCTAGTTACCCAGGGTGCAAGTTGTTGTATCTGGTTACCCAGGGTGAAAGTTGTTGTATTTAGTTACCCATGGTGCAAGTTGTTGTATCTGGTTACCCATGATGGATGTTGTTGTATCTGGTTACCCAGGGTGCAAGTTGTTGTATCTAGTTACCCAGGGTGCAAGTTGTTGTATCTGGTTACCCAGGGTGCAAGTTGTTGTATCTAGTTACCCAGGGTGCAAGTTGTTGTATTTAGTTACCCAGGGTGCAAGTTGTTGTATCATGTTACCCAGGGTGCAAATTTGTTGTATCTAGTTACCCAGGGTGCAAGTGTTGTATCTGGTTACCCAGGGTGAAAGTTGTTGTATTTAGTTACCCATGGTGCAAGTTGTTGTATCTGGTTACCCATGATGGAAGTTGTTGTATCTGGTTACCCAGGGTGCAAGTTGTTGTATCTGATTACCCAGGGTGAACATTGTTGTATTTGGTTACCCAGGGTGAAAGTTGTTGTATCTGGTTACCCATGGTGAAAGTTGTTGTATCTGGTTACCTAGGGTGAACATTGTTGTATTTGGTTACCCAGGGTGAAAGTTGTTGTATCTGGTTACCTAGGGTGCAGGTTGTTGTATTTAGTTACCCAGGGTGCAATTTGTTGTATCTAGTTACCCAGGGTGGAAGTTGTTGTATCTGGTTACCCAGGGTGAATGTTGTTGTATCTGTTTACCCATGGTGGAAGTTGTTGTATTTGGTTACCCATGATGGAAGTTGTTGTATCTGGTTACCCAGGGTGCAAGTTGTTGTATCTGGTTACCCAGGGTGAACGTTGTTGTATCTGGTTACCCAGGGTGCAAGTTGTTGTATCTAGTTACCCAGGGTGCAAGTTGTTGTATCTGGTTACCCAGGGTGCAAGTTGTTGTATCTGGTTACCCAGGGTGAAAGTTGTTGTATCGGGTTACCCATGATGGAAGTTGTTGTACCTGGTTACCCAGAGTGGAAGTTGTTGTCTTTGCTACACTAAACATTAATAACAAAACACTCCATTGCAATGACTAGACGGTGTACGTTTGTTTATTGGCGATGAGCACCTGGCACCGGATATACATGATGTATTTTCTTATTAAATACAGAACATTTGCAAATCATTGAATACATCCTGTAGTCATAACATTATGATTTCTATCCGCTTACAGGCTGAACGCAACATTCTATACGCTTACAGGCTGAACGCAACATTCTATACGCTTACAGGCTGAACGCAACATTCTATACGCTTACAGGCTGAACGCAACATTCTATACGCTTACAGGCTGAACGCAACATTCTATACGCTTACAGGCTGAACGCAACATTCTATACGCTTACAGGCTGAACGCAACATTCTATACGCTTACAGGCTGAACGCAACATTCTATACGCTTACAGGCTGAACGCAACATTCTATACGCTTACAGGCTGAACGCAACATTCTATACGCTTACAGGCTGAACGCAACATTCTATACGCTTACAGGCTGAACGCAACATTCTATACGCTTACAGGCTAAGCAACATTTACGCTTACAGGCTGAACGCAACATTCTATACGCTTACAGGCTGAACGCAACATTCTATACGCTTACAGGCTGAACACAACATTCTATACGCTTACAGGCTGAACGCAATATTCTATACGCTTACAGGCTGAACGCAACATTCTATATGCTTACAGGCTGAACGCAACATTCTATACGCTTACAGGCTGAACGCAACATTCTATACGCTTACAGGCTGAATGCAACATTCTATACGCTTACAGGCTGAACGCAACATTCTATATGCTTACAGGCTGAACGCAACATTTCCACAACGACACCCGCCCTGAAATTGATTGTTTAGATTCCCGATTTCTAAGTTGTTTAAAAACAAATTCAAATTGTTTCTCTCTCACAGCCGAATGCTATGTTTTTGATTTGACTCGCCCAGGAAAAACCAAGGATAAAAACTATTTTCTATAGGAAAAACCCTGGAAATCTGTGCCCGTTTGTCAACGTCAAATCGCATTATGTCGGGCCTCATCACAGCCTGTAACGTATCGCTAAACATTTTACAATTACATGTACATGTCTTACAAATTTTGATCACAAAGTCAAAATTCAGAAATAAAATTTGATGTTATCTGCACGAAATCGTCTAGTAGAATGAATCTTTCAATACTTCTACACACGATATTTATAACACATATACCATGAAAACCCCTTGCAGTAACTGACCAATACTACCACTATACGGAATACGTTCCGCGGAAAGACAAATATTTCACGCTATTCTTCGTAACGCGTGAAATGTATAGTATCTGGTTATCCAGGGTGAACGTTGTTGGATCTAACTTTCAGAACTGTGTAATGTAGACTGCTTTTCATAGCAGAGATAGCTGCTAAATTTAGGTTCACACTAGAATGTGGAAATAGAAATCTGGAAAGTGACCACTTAATGTAGATTGACTGCTTAATACAGGTAAAGGCTAACACAGGATTTTGTGTATATTTTCCATCAGGTGTTCCAGTTTCACAGGTATAAAGAACATGGGCCGGGCAAGCAACCAGAAGACATGTTCCCACCTGATGAATTACCTTGGCGATGAGTATGAGCGAGCTCGCTGTGACCTGCCAGAGAAAGGCCAGAAAGAAAAAATATCACAACACATCAACGTCAGTGTCCTCCTGGCTCACAAATATAAAGACGGGTAGGTGACGTTTAGTTTACATAACACCTTTTTTGTCACTGATAAATTTCTATATTTCATTGGAAAACGTAAAATACATCGTATTTAATGCGAAACGTTGAACATTGAACACATTGTGAGCGACATTGCTGTAATGTATATTTCACTATTGTAGTTAGAATCCTTTGTTTTTGCTGTTTTCCCTAACCAGATGATTCGTTATTTTAAATGTGATTTAAATCATATTAATAAATTGATAACACATTTTTACAGTAAAGTATTCATTGTTGAGATTTAATAATTATAATATGGTGTAAAGGAAACCATGTACTATGAAAACAGAGGGAACCAATTAATTAAGCATATCTAGTATCCTGTATGAAGTGTATTCAGTGGGCAGTAGCTGACCAATATCCTGTATGAAGTGTATTCAGTGGGCAGTAGCTGACCAATATCCTGTATGAAGTGTATTCAGTGGGCAGTAGCTGACCAATATCCTGTATGAAGTGTATTCAGTGGGCAGTAGCTGACCAATATCCTGTATGAAGTGTATTCAGTGGGCAGTAGCTGACCAATATCCTGTATGAAGTGTATTCAGTGGGCAGTAGCTGACCAATATCCTGTATGAAGTGTATTCAGTGGGCAGTAGCTGACCAATATCCTGTATGAAGTGTATTCAGTGGGCAGTAGCTGACCAATATCCTGTATGAAGTGT
>CM026395.1:40013334-40036949 GCA_014843695.1 Archivesica marissinica
AGTAGCTGACCAATATCCTCCTTGAAGTGTATTCAGTGGGGAGTAGCTGACCAATATCCTCCTAGAAGTGTATTCAGTGGGGGGAGTAGCTGACCAATATCCTCCTTGAAGTGTATTCAGTGGGGGGAGTAGCTGACCAATATCCTCTATGAAGTGTATTCGGTGGGGCAGTAGCTTACCAATATCCTCCTTGAAGTGTATTCAGTGGGCAGTAGCTGACCAATATCCTCCTTGAAGTGTATTCAGTGGGCAGTAGCTGACCAATATCCTCCTTGAAGTGTATTCAGTTGGTCAGTAGCTTACCAATATCCTCCTTGAAGTGTATTCAGTGGGCCAGTAGCTGACCAATATCCTCATTGAAGTGTATTCAGTGGGCAGTAGCTGACCAATATCCTCCTTGAAGTGTATTCAGTGGGGCAGTAGCTGACCAATATCCTCCTTGAAGTGTATTCAGTTGGGCAGTAGCTTACCAATATCCTCTATGAAGTATATTCAGTTGGGCAGTAGCTGACCAATATCCTCCTTGAAGTGTATTCAGTTGGGCAGTAGCTTACCAATATCCTCTATGAAGTATATTCAGTTGGGCAGTAGCTGACCAATATCCTCTATGAAGTATATTCAGTTGGGCAGTAGCTGACCAATATCCTCTATGAAGTGTATTCAGTGGGCAGTAGCTGACCAATATCCTCCTTGAAGTGTATTCAGTGGGCAGTAGCTGACCAATATCCTCCTTGAAGTGTATTCAGTTGGGCAGTAGCTTACCAATATCCTCCTTGAAGTGTATTCAGTGGGGCAGTAGCTGACCAATATCCTCATTGAAGTGTATTCAGTGGGCAGTAGCTGACCAATATCCTCCTTGAAGTGTATTCAGTTGGGCAGTAGCTGACCAATATCCTCCTTGAAGTGTATTCAGTGGGGCAGTAGCTGACCAATATCCTCCTTGAAGTGTATTCAGTTGGGCAGTAGCTGACCAATATCCTCCTTGAAGTGTATTCAGTTGGGCAGTAGCTGACCAATATCCTCCTTGAAGTGTATTCAGTTGGGCAGTAGCTGACCAATATCCTCCTTGAAGTGTATTCAGTGGGCAGTAGCTGACCAATATCCTCCTTGAAGTGTATTCAGTGGGCAGTAGCTGACCAATATCCTCCTTGAAGTGTATTCAGTGGGCAGTAGCTGACCAATATCCTCCTTGAAGTGTATTCAGTTGGGCAGTAGCTGACCAATATCCTCTATGAAGTGTATTCAGTGGGGAGTAGCTGACCAATATCCTCCTTGAAGTGTATTCAGTGGGGCAGTAGCTGACCAATATCCTCTATGAAGTGTATTCAGTGGGGAGTAGCTGACCAATATCCTCCTTGAAGTGTATTCAGTGGGCAGTAGCTGACCAATATCCTCCTTGAAGTGTATTCAGTTGGGCAGTAGCTGACCAATATCCTCCTAGAAGTGTATTCAGTGGGCAGTAGCTGACCAATATCCTCCTTGAAGTGTATTCAGTGGGCAGTAGCTGACCAATATCCTCCTTGAAGTGTATTCAGTGGGCAGTAGCTGACCAATATCCTCCTTGAAGTGTATTCAGTTGGGCAGTAGCTGACCAATATCCTCCTTGAAGTGTATTCAGTGGGCAGTAGCTGACCAATATCCTCCTTGAAGTGTATTCAGCGGGCAGTAGCTGACCAATATCCTCCTTGAAGTGTATTCAGTTGGGCAGTAGCTGACCAATATCCTCTATGAAGTGTATTCAGTGGGGAGTAGCTGACCAATATCGTCCTTGAAGTGTATTCAGTGGGGAGTAGCTGACCAATATCCTCCTTGAAGTGTATTCAGTGGAGCAGTAGCTGACCAATATCCTCTATGAAGTATATTCAGTGGGGAGTAGCTGACCAATATCCTCCTTGAAGTGTATTCAGTGGGGCAGTAGCTGACCAATATCCTCTATGAAGTGTATTCAGTGGGGAGTAGCTGACCAATATCCTCCTTGAAGTGTATTCAGTTGGGCAGTAGCTGACCAATATCCTCCTAGAAGTGTATTCAGTTGGCAGTAGCTGACCAATATCCTCCTTGAAGTGTATTCAGTGGGCAGTAGCTGACCAATATCCTCCTTGAAGTGTATTCAGTTGGGCAGTAGCTGACCAATATCCTCCTAGAAGTGTATTCAGTGGGCAGTAGCTGACCAATATCCTCCTTGAAGTGTATTCAGTGGGCAGTAGCTGACCAATATCCTCCTTGAAGTGTATTCAGTGGGCAGTAGCTGACCAATATCCTCCTTGAAGTGTATTCAGTTGGGCAGTAGCTGACCAATATCCTCCTAGAAGTGTATTCAGTGGGCAGTAGCTGACCAATATCCTCCTTGAAGTGTATTCAGTGGGCAGTAGCTGACCAATATCCTAGTGTATTCAGTGGGCAGTAGCTGACCAATATCCTCTTGAAGTGTATTCAGTGGGCAGTAGCTGACCAATATCCTTATGAAGTGTATTCAGTGGGCAGTAGCTGACCAATATCCTCTATGAAGTGTATTCAGTGGGCAGTAGCTGACCAATATCCTCTATGAAGTGTATTCAGTGGGCAGTAGCTGACCAATATCCTGTATGAAGTGTATTCAGTGGGCAGTAGCTGACCAATATCCTGTATGAAGTGTATTCAGTGGGCAGTAGCTGACCAATATCCTGTATGAAGTGTATTCAGTGGGCAGTAGCTGACCAATATCCTGTATGAAGTGTATTCAGTGGGCAGTAGCTGACCAATATCCTGTATGAAGTGTATTCAGTGGGCAGTAGCTGACCAATATCCTGTATGAAGTGTATTCAGTGGGCAGTAGCTGACCAATATCCTGTATGAAGTGTATTCAGTGGGCAGTAGCTGACCAATATCCTGTATGAAGTGTATTCAGTGGGCAGTAGCTGACCAATATCCTGTATGAAGTGTATTCAGTGGGCAGTAGCTGACCAATATCCTGTATGAAGTGTATTCAGTGGGCAGTAGCTGACCAATATCCTGTATGAAGTGTATTCAGTGGGCAGTAGCTGACCAATATCCTGTATGAAGTGTATTCAGTGGGCAGTAGCTGACCAATATCCTGTATGAAGTGTATTCAGTGGGCAGTAGCTGACCAATATCCTGTATGAAGTGTATTCAGTGGGCAGTAGCTGACCAATATCCTGTATGAAGTGTATTCAGTGGGCAGTAGCTGACCAATATCCTGTATGAAGTGTATTCAGTGGGCAGTAGCTGACCAATATCCTGTATGAAGTGTATTCAGTGGGCAGTAGCTGACCAATATCCTCTATGAAGTGTATTCAGTGGGCAGTAGCTGACCAATATCCTGTATGAAGTGTATTCAGTGGGCAGTAGCTGACCAATATCCTGTATGAAGTGTATTCAGTGGGCAGTAGCTGACCAATATCCTGTATGAAGTGTATTCAGTGGGCAGTAGCTGACCAATATCCTGTATGAAGTGTATTCAGTGGGCAGTAGCTGACCAATATCCTGTATGAAGTGTATTCAGTGGGCAGTAGCTGACCAATATCCTGTATGAAGTGTATTCAGTGGGCAGTAGCTGACCAATATCCTCTATGAAGTGTATTCAGTGGGCAGTAGCTGACCAATATCCTCTATGAAGTGTATTCAGTGGGCAGTAGCTGACCAATATCCTGTATGAAGTGTATTCAGTGGGCAGTAGCTGACCAATATCCTGTATGAAGTGTATTCAGTGGGCAGTAGCTGACCAATATCCTCTATGAAGTGTATTCAGTGGGCAGTAGCTGACCAATATCCTGTATGAAGTGTATTCAGTGGGCAGTAGCTGACCAATATCCTCTATGAAGTGTATTCAGTGGGCAGTAGCTGACCAATATCCTCTATGAAGTGTATTCAGTGGGCAGTAGCTGACCAATATCCTCTATGAAGTGTATTCAGTGGGCAGTAGCTGACCAATATCCTCTATGAAGTGTATTCAGTGGGCAGTAGCTGACCAATATCCTGTATGAAGTGTATTCAGTGGGCAGTAGCTGACCAATATCCTGTATGAAGTGTATTCAGTGGGCAGTAGCTGACCAATATCCTGTATGAAGTGTATTCAGTGGGCAGTAGCTGACCAATATCCTGTATGAAGTGTATTCAGTGGGCAGTAGCTGACCAATATCCTGTATGAAGTGTATTCAGTGGGCAGTAGCTGACCAATATCCTGTATGAAGTGTATTCAGTGGGCAGTAGCTGACCAATATCCTGTATGAAGTGTATTCAGTGGGCAGTAGCTGACCAATATCCTGTATGAAGTGTATTCAGTGGGCAGTAGCTGACCAATATCCTCTATGAAGTGTATTCAGTGGGCAGTAGCTGACCAATATCCTCTTGAAGTGTATTCAGTGGGCAGTAGCTGACCAATATCCTCTATGAAGTGTATTCAGTGGGCAGTAGCTGACCAATATCCTCTATGAAGTGTATTCAGTGGGCAGTAGCTGACCAATATCCTCCTTGAAGTGTATTCAGTGGGCAGTAGCTGACCAATATCCTCTAGAAGTGTATTCAGTGGGCAGTAGCTGACCAATATCCTCCTAGAAGTGTATTCAGTGGGCAGTAGCTGACCAATATCCTCTATGAAGTGTATTCAGTGGGCAGTAGCTGACCAATATCCTGTATGAAGTGTATTCAGTGGGCAGTAGCTGACCAATATCCTCTATGAAGTGTATTCAGTGGGCAGTAGCTGACCAATATCCTGTATGAAGTGTATTCAGTGGGCAGTAGCTGACCAATATCCTCTATGAAGTGTATTCAGTGGGCAGTAGCTGACCAATATCCTGTATGAAGTGTATTCAGTGGGCAGTAGCTGACCAATATCCTCCTTGAAGTGTATTCAGTGGGCAGTAGCTGACCAATATCCTCTATGAAGTGTATTCAGTGGGCAGTAGCTGACCAATATCCTCCTTGAAGTGTATTCAGTGGGCAGTAGCTGACCAATATCCTCTATGAAGTGTATTCAGTGGGCAGTAGCTGACCAATATCCTCTATGAAGTGTATTCAGTGGGCAGTAGCTGACCAATATCCTCTATGAAGTGTATTCAGTGGGCAGTAGCTGACCAATATCCTCTATGAAGTGTATTCAGTGGGCAGTAGCTGACCAATATCCTCTATGAAGTGTATTCAGTGGGCAGTAGCTGACCAATATCCTCTATGAAGTGTATTCAGTGGGCAGTAGCTGACCAATATCCTCCTTGAAGTGTATTCAGTTGGGCAGTAGCTGACCAATATCCTCCTTGAAGTGTATTCAGTGGGCAGTAGCTGACCAATATCCTCTATGAAGTGTATTCAGTTGGGCAGTAGCTGACCAATATCCTCTATGAAGTGTATTCAGTGGGGAGTAGCTGACCAATATCCTCCTTGAAGTGTATTCAGTGGGCAGTAGCTGACCAATATCCTCTATGAAGTGTATTCAGTGGGCAGTAGCTGACCAATATCCTCTATGAAGTGTATTCAGTTGGGCAGTAGCTGACCAATATCCTCTATGAAGTGTATTCAGTTGGGCAGTAGCTGACCAATATCCACATTGAAGTGTATTCAGTGGGGAGTAGCTGACCAATATCCTCCTTGAAGTGTATTCAGTGGGGAGTAGCTGACCAATATCCTCCTAGAAGTGTATTCAGTGGGGGGAGTAGCTGACCAATATCCTCCTTGAAGTGTATTCAGTGGGGGGAGTAGCTGACCAATATCCTCTATGAAGTGTATTCGGTGGGGCAGTAGCTTACCAATATCCTCCTTGAAGTGTATTCAGTGGGCAGTAGCTGACCAATATCCTCCTTGAAGTGTATTCAGTGGGCAGTAGCTGACCAATATCCTCCTTGAAGTGTATTCAGTTGGTCAGTAGCTTACCAATATCCTCCTTGAAGTGTATTCAGTGGGCCAGTAGCTGACCAATATCCTCATTGAAGTGTATTCAGTGGGCAGTAGCTGACCAATATCCTCCTTGAAGTGTATTCAGTGGGGCAGTAGCTGACCAATATCCTCCTTGAAGTGTATTCAGTTGGGCAGTAGCTTACCAATATCCTCTATGAAGTATATTCAGTTGGGCAGTAGCTGACCAATATCCTCCTTGAAGTGTATTCAGTTGGGCAGTAGCTTACCAATATCCTCTATGAAGTATATTCAGTTGGGCAGTAGCTGACCAATATCCTCTATGAAGTGTATTCAGTGGGCAGTAGCTGACCAATATCCTCCTTGAAGTGTATTCAGTGGGCAGTAGCTGACCAATATCCTCCTTGAAGTGTATTCAGTTGGGCAGTAGCTTACCAATATCCTCCTTGAAGTGTATTCAGTGGGGCAGTAGCTGACCAATATCCTCATTGAAGTGTATTCAGTGGGCAGTAGCTGACCAATATCCTCCTTGAAGTGTATTCAGTTGGGCAGTAGCTGACCAATATCCTCCTTGAAGTGTATTCAGTGGGGCAGTAGCTGACCAATATCCTCCTTGAAGTGTATTCAGTTGGGCAGTAGCTGACCAATATCCTCCTTGAAGTGTATTCAGTTGGGCAGTAGCTGACCAATATCCTCCTTGAAGTGTATTCAGTTGGGCAGTAGCTGACCAATATCCTCCTTGAAGTGTATTCAGTGGGCAGTAGCTGACCAATATCCTCCTTGAAGTGTATTCAGCGGGCAGTAGCTGACCAATATCCTCCTTGAAGTGTATTCAGTTGGGCAGTAGCTGACCAATATCCTCTATGAAGTGTATTCAGTGGGGAGTAGCTGACCAATATCGTCCTTGAAGTGTATTCAGTGGGGAGTAGCTGACCAATATCCTCGTTGAAGTGTATTCAGTGGAGCAGTAGCTGACCAATATCCTCTATGAAGTATATTCAGTGGGGAGTAGCTGACCAATATCCTCCTTGAAATGTATTCAGTGAGGCAGTAGCTGACCAATATCCTCTATGAAGTGTATTCAGTGGGGAGTAGCTGACCAATATCCTCCTTGAAGTGTATTCAGTTGGGCAGTAGCTGACCAATATCCTCCTAGAAGTGTATTCAGTGGGCAGTAGCTGACCAATATCCTCCTTGAATTGTATTCAGTGGGCAGTAGCTGACCAATATCCTCCTTGAAGTGTATTCAGGTGGGCAGTAGCTGACCAATATCCTCCTAGAAGTGTATTCAGTGGGCAGTAGCTGACCAATATCCTCCTTGAAGTGTATTCAGTGGGCAGTAGCTGACCAATATCCTCCTTGAAGTGTATTCAGTGGGCAGTAGCTGACCAATATCCTCCTTGAAGTGTATTCAGTTGGGCAGTAGCTGACCAATATCCTCCTTGAAGTGTATTCAGTGGGCAGTAGCTGACCAATATCCTCCTTTAAGTGTATTCAGCGGGCAGTAGCTGACCAATATCCTCCTTGAAGTGTATTCAGTTGGGCAGTAGCTGACCAATATCCTCTATGAAGTGTATTCAGTGGGGAGTAGCTGACCAATATCGTCCTTGAAGTGTATTCAGTGGGGAGTAGCTGACCAATATCCTCCTTGAAGTGTATTCAGTGGAGCAGTAGCTGACCAATATCCTCTATGAAGTATATTCAGTGGGGAGTAGCTGACCAATATCCTCCTTGAAGTGTATTCAGTGGGGCAGTAGCTGACCAATATCCTCTATGAAGTGTATTCAGTGGGGAGTAGCTGACCAATATCCTCCTTGAAGTGTATTCAGTTGGGCAGTAGCTGACCAATATCCTCCTAGAAGTGTATTCAGTTGGCAGTAGCTGACCAATATCCTCCTTGAAGTGTATTCAGTGGGCAGTAGCTGACCAATATCCTCCTTGAAGTGTATTCAGTTGGGCAGTAGCTGACCAATATCCTCCTAGAAGTGTATTCAGTGGGCAGTAGCTGACCAATATCCTCCTTGAAGTGTATTCAGTGGGCAGTAGCTGACCAATATCCTCCTTGAAGTGTATTCAGTGGGCAGTAGCTGACCAATATCCTCCTTGAAGTGTATTCAGTTGGGCAGTAGCTGACCAATATCCTCCTAGAAGTGTATTCAGTGGGCAGTAGCTGACCAATATCCTCCTTGAAGTGTATTCAGTGGGCAGTAGCTGACCAATATCCTCCTTGAAGTGTATTCAGTGGGCAGTAGCTGACCAATATCCTCCTTGAAGTGTATTCAGTTGGGCAGTAGCTGACCAATATCCTCCTAGAAGTGTATTCAGTGGGCAGTAGCTGACCAATATCCTCCTTGAAGTGTATTCAGTGGGCAGTAGCTGACCAATATCCTCCTTGAAGTGTATTCAGTGGGAGTAGCTGACCAATATCCTTTGAAGTGTATTCAGTGGGGAGTAGCTGACCAATATCCTCTATGAAGTGTATTCAGTGGGCAGTAGCTGACCAATATCCTCCTAGAAGTGTATTCAGTGGGCAGTAGCTGACCAATATCCTCCTTGAAGTGTATTCAGTGGGCAGTAGCTGACCAATATCCTCCTTGAAGTGTATTCAGTGGGCAGTAGCTGACCAATATCCTCCTAGAAGTGTATTCAGTGGGCAGTAGCTGACCAATATCCTCCTTGAAGTGTATTCAGTGGGCAGTAGCTGACCAATATCCTCCTTGAAGTGTATTCAGTGGGCAGTAGCTGACCAATATCCTCCTTGAAGTGTATTCAGTTGGGCAGTAGCTGACCAATATCCTCCTAGAAGTGTATTCAGTGGGCAGTAGCTGACCAATATCCTCCTTGAAGTGTATTCAGTGGGCAGTAGCTGACCAATATCCTCCTTGAAGTGTATTCAGTGGGCAGTAGCTGACCAATATCCTCCTTGAAGTGTATTCAGTTGGGCAGTAGCTGACCAATATCCTCCTAGAAGTGTATTCAGTGGGCAGTAGCTGACCAATATCCTCCTTGAAGTGTATTCAGTGGGCAGTAGCTGACCAATATCCTCCTTGAAGTGTATTCAGTGGGCAGTAGCTGACCAATATCCTCCTTGAAGTGTATTCAGTGGGCAGTAGCTGACCAATATCCTCTATGAAGTATATTCAGTGGGCAGTAGCTGACCAATATCCACATTGAAGTGTATTCAGTGGGCAGTAGCTGACCAATATCCTCTATGAAGTGTATTCAGTGGGCAGTAGCTGACCAATATCCTCTATGAAGTGTATTCAGTGGGGCAGTAGCTGACCAATATCCTCTATGAAGTGTATTCAGTTGGGCAGTAGCTGACCAATATCCTCTATGAAGTGTATTCAGTGGGGCAGTAGCTGACCAATATCCTCCTTGAAGTGTATTCAGTTGGGCAGTAGCTGACCAATATCCTCTATGAAGTGTATTCAGTTGGGCAGTAGCTGATCAATATCCTCCATGAAGTGTATTCAGTGGGCAGTAGCTGACAATATCTCTTATTAGGCAGGGGAATGAGACAGCTTATGATCCTCTATCTGCGACACAATATTTCACAATATTGGAAATTCCCCCTTTAATGCATGTAGTATTGGTGTTTCATAACCTTGATGTATGCTGTGTAGTATCAGTGTTTCATAACCTTGATGTATGCTGTGTAGTATCAGTGTTTTGTAATCTTGATGTATGCTGTGTAGTATCAATGTTTCATAACCTTGATGTATGCTGTGTAGTATCAGTGTTTTGTAACCTTGATGTATGCTGTGTAGTATCGGTGTTTCATAACCTTGATGTATGCTGTGTAGTATCAGTGTTTCATAACCTTGATGTATGCTGTGTAGTATCAGTGTTTTGTAACCTTGATGTATGCTGTGTAGTATCAGTGTTTTGTAACCTTGATGTATGCTGTGTAGTATCAGTGTTTCATAACCTTGATGTATGCTGTGTAGTATCAGTTTTTCATAACCTTGATGTATGCTGTGTAGTATCAGTGTTTTGTAACCTTGATGTATGCTGTGTAGTATCAGTGTTTCATAACCTTGATGTATGCTGTGTAGTATCAGTGTTTCATAACCTTGATGTATGCTGTGTAGTATCAGTGTTTCATAACCTTGATGTATGCTGTGTAGTATCGGTGTTTCATAACCTTGATGTATGCTGTGTAGTATCGGTGTTTCATAACCTTGATGTATGCTGTGTAGTATCAGTGTTTTGTAACCTTGATGTATGCTGTGTAGTATCAGTGTTTTGTAACCTTGATGTATGCTGTGTAGTATCAGTGTTTTGTAACCTTGATGTATGCTGTGTAGTATCGGTGTTTCATAACCTTGATGTATGCTGTGTAGTATCAGTGTTTTGTAACCTTGATGTATGCTATGTAGTATCGGTGTTTCATAACCTTGATGTATGCTGTGTAGTATCGGTGTTTCATAACCTTGATGTATGCTGTGTAGTATCAGTGTTTTGTAACCTTGATGTATGCTGTGTAGTATCGGTGTTTCATAACCTTGATGTATGCTGTGTAGTATCGGTGTTTTGTAACCTTGATGTATGCTATGTAGTATCAGTGTTTTGTAACCTTGATGTATGCTGTGTAGTATCAGTGTTTTGTAACCTTGATGTATGCTGTGTAGTATCGGTGTTTCATAACCTTGATGTATGCTGTGTAGTATCGGTGTTTCATAACCTTGATGTATGCTGTGTAGTATCAGTGTTTCATAACCTTGATGTATGCTGTGTAGTATCAGTGTTTTGTAACCTTGATGTATGCTGTGTAGTATCGGTGTTTCATAACCTTGATGTATGCTGTGTAGTATCGGTGTTTCATAACCTTGATGTATGCTGTGTAGTATCAGTGTTTCATAACCTTGATGTATGCTGTGTAGTATCGGTGTTTCATAACCTTGATGTATGCTGTGTAGTATCGGTGTTTCATAACCTTGATGTATGCTGTGTAGTATCGGTGTTTCATAACCTTGATGTATGCTGTGTAGTATCAGTGTTTCATAACCTTGATGTATGCTGTGTAGTATCGGTGTTTCATAACCTTGATGTATGCTGTGTAGTATCGGTGTTTCATAACCTTGATGTATGCTGTGTAGTATCGGTGTTTCATAACCTTGATGTATGCTGTGTAGTATCGGTGTTTCATAACCTTGATGTATGCTGTGTAGTATCGGTGTTTTGTAACCTTGATGTATGCTGTGTAGTATCAGTGTTTTGTAACCTTGATGTATGCTATGTAGTATCGGTGTTTTGTAACCTTGCAGGGAGACAGATCCCATTGGTTGGTGGATGAGTGAGAAGTTGGACGGAGTACGGGCGTACTGGAATGGAAGATGCTTTTACTCAAGACTCGGAAATGCTTTCTTTGCTCCGTCATGGTTCACAAAGGTAAATTTAATCTGAGGTCCACACATTTACTGAAGTCCCATTCAATGTATACATTTCGATTAGTGTTATTAAGTTTTTACTCCAGAACTGAACTCAAGGCAATTCTTTTTAAATTAAAATGTTGTGGCATAGCAAGTAGCTGGTTATTAACTGCAAGACCAACATACAGACGGATATTTAGTCCAGTGGTAACACGTTGGACTGGTAATCCAGGGATCGCAGGTTCGATCCACCGTCTGACCCTAATAAAATTAACAGTCTTTCAGATGGGACTTTAAACCGAGTTCTCATGTTGTGCTTTACACCGTGCACGTAAAAGAACCAGAGGAGATTCTGGAATGGGTCTTTGTCTGGATAATTGCACTATCCTCCAAAAATCTAAAATGACTAATCTCTTCAGGAGGCGTCGCTCATATGGGCAACCGGTAGCGACGATAAATAAACATAAAACACACACACAGACAAACATAATCTCATCACTGTATGCACATTTTATCATTATTGTTTTTTAATTTATTATGATGGATATCATGAACCATTTTGACTGGGCCCATTAGTGATCACAAATATTGCATTTCTCAGTTATCATTAACTTAGTATTAACCTTGGCAAGCAATTCTTGACAATTTTCAACAAAGATGTACCAAGGGAGGTAATTTATTAAGTAATTTACAAAGTTTATAATCACCAACTCCCTTTTTTATAGTAGTTTCTAAGATAACATTTTGTGCAGTATATATACTCAACAAAACTAGAAACGTCCCTGTTTTATAGCTGGTGTAGCTCTGTCTGTGTATGTGCTACATGTTCAATGTACATGCATTTTAAACCCTGGCGGTGTTCAGAATACGATCGTGTAGAGTATACCCGATACACACGGTTTACATATCGGCCAGTGACCGGAACGTTGATTTGCACGTTTTGCACGTGCACGCTATACATGTCATCGATATGTTGATTCAGTTCATGTCGTACCATTCATGCGATATGGGCTATTTGGAAAATTAAAATCTTTTTTAATTTTTCACTGTTTTCGATATGCCACGGCTTTCCGAAAACGAGCGAAATCAGGCAATTGGGATACTTGCGGGTGGGATGTCCGCCAGGGTTGTCGCGCATCGGTTCGGGTGCTGTCGGAAGATGATGGATCGTCTTGCAGCCCGGTACTAGCGGACTGGGGCTATTCACGACCGGCAGCGACCTGGTAGGTCTGGTGTAATGACGGCTAGAGCCGATCGTTACATTACGTTGATGCACTTACGTCAATGTCGATTTGCAGCCACAGTCACTGCTAGGCGATACGGTGTCTCAGGGCAGACCATTCACAACCGGTTGTGTCGTAACGCCCAACCAAGTGAGATAATGACCAAACGTCACCAGGCTGTTATGGGCGCGATTACTGGTATACAGGCGTAAAAATGAAAGATTCGCCAATTGTTGCATTGTTGAGAAGAACAGGTTTGAGGGAGGGAGCATAATGGTCTGGGGTGGGATCATGGGAAACCGGAAGACAGATTTATTGTTGTATAGGGCAACATTAAAGCCCAACGAGATGTTGCAGAGGTGCTAAATGCACATGCCTTACCATTTATTCGTCCTCACGTAGCCAGTGTCACCACTCAATACTTGCAGCAAAACAACGTCAACGTCATGCCATGGACCGCGGTTTCCCCGGATCCCAACCCCATTGAGCACAAATGGATGAGCTGGGCCGCAAAGCACGAGCTAACCATCAGATTGACAATGTTTGCGATCTTACACGGGCGTTACAACGGTAATGGAGGAATTTGCCCAATGCACTGGCATAGTTACGTTGATGCAGCGTAGGATCATTCATGCAAATGGTGGCCACACTCGGTACTAACGAGATTTACTGGATGTGTCAGATTTCTTATTGAAATTCCATCATTAAGTAACACCTTTTTTGAGTTTTTGTGATTTTTGATTTTGACCCCTACCGCCCTTGGCCGGTTATCTCTCGAAAAGTTAACAAGATAGCCAGATGCAATGAATTGGCTTTGATACAGAAATGAATGAACTTGTTTTTCCATTTGATTCATAAAAGTAAACCTTTTGGTTTTCGATAAATCTTTCCTTAAATATGGAGGAACGTTTCTAGTTTTGCTCAGTATAGTAGTTTCTAAGATAACATTTTGTGCAGTAGTTTCTAAGATAACATTTTGTGCAGTAGTTTCTAAGATAACATTATGTGCAGTAGTTTCTAAGATAACATTTTGTGCAGTAGTTTCTAAGATAACATTTTGTGCAGTAGTTTCTAAGATAACATTATGTGCAGTAGTTTCTAAGATAACATTTTGTGCAGTAGTTTCTAAGATAACATTTTGTGCAGTAGTTTCTAAGATAACATTTTGTGCAGTAGTTTCTAAGATAACATTTTGTGCAGTAGTTTCTAAGATAACATTATGTGCAGTAGTTTCTAAGATAACATTTTGTGCAGTAGTTTCTAAGATAACATTTTGTGCAGTAGTTTCTAAGATAACATTTGTGCAGTAGTTTCTAAGATAACATTTTGTGCAGTAGTTTCTAAGATAACATTATGTGCAGTAGTTTCTAAGATAACATTTTGTGCAGTAGTTTCTAAGATAACATTTTGTGCAGTAGTTTCTAAGATAACATTTTGTGCAGTAGTTTCTAAGATAACATTATGTGCAGTAGTTTCTAAGATAACATTTTGTGCAGTAGTTTCTAAGATAACATTTTGTGCAGTAGTTTCTAAGATAACATTATGTGCAGTAGTTTCTAAGATAACATTATGTGCAGTAGTTTCTAAGATAACATTATGTGCAGTAGTTTCTAAGATAACATTTTGTGCAGTAGTTTCTAAGATAACATTTTGTGCAGTAGTTTCTAAGATAACATTATGTGCAGTAGTTTCTAAGATAACATTTTGTGCAGTAGTTTCTAAGATAACATTATGTGCAGTAGTTTCTAAGATAACATTTTGTGCAGTAGTTTCTAAGATAACATTGTGTGCAGTAGTTTCTAAGATAACATTTTGTGCAGTAGTTTCTAAGATAACATTATGTGCAGTAGTTTCTAAGATAACATTTTGTGCAGTAGTTTCTAAGATAACATTTTGTGCAGTAGTTTTTAAGATAACATTATGTGCAGTAGTTTCTAAGATAACATTTTGTGTGCTTGTAAAATCAATTATTTCGTAGTGATCTAAAACCCAAGACTTGTATAATAAATTATTTTGAAATTTATGAACTGTTTCTTGATTTTGATGCAGAATTTGCCCAAGGATATGCACTTAGATGGGGAACTATTTGGTGGAAGAAAGAAGTTCCAGTCAACTGTCAGTATTGTGAAAACACCAGAACATCAGAACTGGAACAAGATTGTCTACCATGTAAGTTTCTATTTATTGGGCAAATTTATTCACAGAATCATAGATGCACGATGAAAAAGTTACTTATAAAAAGTTATAAATATTTGTACACTGAAGTGGCATACCTCTGCAATGAACGTGATCAATAATTGTGTTTGTCCAGGATCATCAAGTTTACACTTCTATCAATGTATGGCATAATGTTTATAAATTATGATATGACATTTTCATTAGACTATATGACCTGTATATCTCCACCTAAGCATGCTATTCATTAGACTATATGACCTGTATATCTCCACCTAAGCATGCTATTCATTAGACTATATGACCTGTATATCACCACCTAAGCATGCTATTCATTAGACTATATGACCTGTATATCTCCACCTAAGCATGCTATTCATTAGACTATATGACCTGTATATCACCACCTAAGCATGCTATTCATTAGACTATATGACCTGTATATCTCCACCTAAGCATGCTATTCATTAGACTACATGGCTGTATATCTCCACCTAGGCATGCTATTCATTAGACTACATGGCTGTATATCTCCACCTATGTATGCTATTCATTAGACTACAATATATTTTTTTAATGTGTTGGTGACAAAACTGACAATGCTTAATTCCCAAGCTGTGAAGTGTGGATACTGCAATTCCTATCAAAACACACTAGGCCCCTACTAGGGCAGCCTGGGTGTGAATAACACTTCTGCAAAGGGAATATTCTATTTCTAAACCTGTTTGTAAGTATGTCTTGTTTCGTTTGACGTTTGACTGCATTATGTAATAAGTGTGTGTAATTAAATTAATTTTGTTGAGATATTGTTGAAAGGGTCCTACTGTTTGTATAGCTAGTTTACCTTGGGAGTATATTAACTAGTATGTTAGGCATAGCACTTTATGACCATGTGCACAAGTATTGACCACTGATAAAATAAGTATATGATATATGCTATAATATTGCTATTCACTAAAAATATTTCATTTTATTTAACAATATTCACTAAAAAACATTTAATGATCAATAGTTTATTATTTACTGTATAAGTAAATAAACTACCACACACTATTGGGGTGGGATAGGTGCAAATATCCATCAATGCATATCGTGGATTGCATCTAATAATATTATTCTATGAATTACAGGTATTCGATGCTCCACATTTAGAAAAGGAACCATTTGAGAAAAGATTGAAAGCTATCAACGATTATTTTGATGCAGTAAAGTAAGTGCTTGTTCAATGATGCCATCAAAGTAAAAGTTTCAAGAATTATTGGTGAGTTTGGGCTTGTGTGTGAATGCATTGCATTTGTTTAACATTGCCTTCATGATACCAGATACCCACAAGCGACAGTCCATCTTGATAGTTGCCATTTTATATTAGGAGACTAGTACAGACAGTGCATGATACAGACAGTGCATGATACAGACAGGTGTACAATACAGACATTGTATGATACAGACTGTGTATGATACAGACAGACAGTGCATGATAAGAAAATGCATGATACAACAGTGCATGCTACAGCTACAGACAGTACATAATACAGACAGTGCATAATACAGACAGTGTACTATACAGATGGTACCATTTACAGAGACCATGTACTTTATAATGTGCCCGATGAAAAGCACCGACACAAGATGTTGGTTTAATGTCTCGTGCAAAAGTCTATAATTAGTTATTCTAGTATGAGGTAGCACTAGGGTCGGATGGCAATCCCTGGAGTCTAGCATGTTATCACTCACCTGCTCCATAATTTGGCTTTTGAAACCGTTTTCCATTTTAATCCACTATTCCAAGTACTGTAATGCATTACAGACGGTATAATTAAGTGGCCAATTTGAAATTGCTATGTAACGCCACCGTGGCAGTTTGATTTTAATGTACTGGTATAGTAAGATACACCCATGACATAGAAAAATATCCTTGAATTATGGAACAACCTGGGTTTGACCTCCCACCAAAGAAGTATGCAAGATAGCAATGTGGTTCCTTTAGCAACACACAGCTTAAAACTGGTTAACCACTTACCAGTAGGTCTGTTCAATCTGGCCAGGAAAAACAAGGACAATATACAATTAACGCATGTCCACCTAAAAGCAGTGACTAGTTGTTTGTTTGTATGTGGTGAAGGGTTATGCATTGGATTCATGTTCCTTAACTGGAAAAAAAGAAAGAACAAAACTTGTTTCACAATCATATTGTACAACAGAAATAAAGTTTAAAGTTTTGAATGTAGAGCTGGGTATGTGAAGGTGGTGGAACATGAGAAATGTGCAGGTACTGCACAGATTGATAAAGAACTCAAGAGGGTGATATCACTTGGGGGCGAAGGTCTCATGATACGTCAGCCAGGGTCCAAGTACGAACGCAAGCGATCAAAAACTCTCCTCAAGATCAAGACATTCCATGACGCCGAGGTATCATTTTAACTTCTGCAGTAAATGTTATTTAATTCCTGACTTCTCATCCCAGGTACATGGAAACATATAAAACGTTTCTTGTTTTAATAATTACATAATGGCATCAAACAGAGGGACCAGGTGGGGGATAAGAATCCAGCAATTAATGTTGGTTTGGGTTTTTGGGGTTTAAAGTCACACCAATAGCCTTTGGGTCACATGGTGACCACGGGTGCACCATCGAGCAGTAATTCAGGCCCCGACGGGTATCCAGGTAGTGTAATCAACCATCAGCAAGCCAGCTGGATAGCTTCCTCACATGAAAGAATTTGACTCCCCAGTGGGATTTGAACCCACAGCAAGTGATTTGAAGTCAAGCAATTAGTGTAAAACGACCTTTACAATCAAATTTATGCTATCTTACGTATAGATGGATAGTGCATTTCAAATGTCCGCATGATTAAAAAACATTTATTATCTGAATATAAGTAATTGTAATGGCACTTGTACAGCCTGTGTACAGTTGATGAGCAACCGTCATTAACAACCTGCACAATAGTTACAATTTATTTTCTTAATATGCAATGTCTATAAAAATCAATGTAAAAATATATTTTCAACTGTATATTGTTTATATGTAATACTGTACATTATAGGCAGTTGTGATCGGATTTGAACCAAGTAAAAGCAATCCAGGTCTCACAGGTGCTTTATGGGTACAAATGGCGTGCGGAAAGAAATTCAAAGTTGGCTCAGGGTAGGTTCTGACTATTTGATTCATTATTAGATAACAATAAGATCAACAATACATGTACAGTCAAACCAGAGCAAACACCAGATACACCCAAGATGTTGTTGTTCCAGAGCAAACACCAGATACACCCAAGATGTTGTTGTTCCAGAGCAAACACCAGATACACCCAAGATGTTGTTGTTCCAGAGCAAACACCAGATACACCCAAGATGTTGTTGTTCCAGAGCAAACACCAGATACACCCAAGATGTTGTTGTTCCAGAGCAAACACCAGATACACCCAAGATGTTGTTGTTCCAGAGCAAACACCAGATACACCCAAGATGTTGTTGTTCCAGAGCAAACACCAGATACACCCAAGATGTTGTTGTTCCAGAGCAAACACCAGATACACCCAAGATGTTGTTGTTCCAGAGCAAACACCAGATACACCCAAGATGTTGTTGTTCCAGAGCAAACACCAGATACACCCAAGATGTTGTTGTTCCAGAGCAAACACCAGATACACCCAAGATGTTGTTGTTCCAGAGCAAACACCAGATACACCCAAGATGTTGTTGTTCCAGAGCAAACACCAGATACACCCAAGATGTTGTTGTTCCAGAGCAAACACCAGATACACCCAAGATGTTGTTGTAGAGAGGTTGTTGTTCCAGAGCAAACACCAGATACACCCAAGATGTTGTTGTAGAGAGGTTGTTGTTCCAGAGCAAACACCAGATACACCCAAGATGTTGTTGTAGAGAGGTTGTTGTTCCAGAGCAAACACCAGATACACCCAAGATGTTGTTGTAGAGAGGTTGTTGTTCCAGAGCAAACACCAGATACACCCAAGATGTTGTTGTAGAGAGGTTGTTGTTCCAGAGCAAACACCAGATACACCCAAGATGTTGTTGTAGAGAGGTTGTTGTTCCAGAGCAAACACCAGATACACCCAAGATGTTGTTGTAGAGAGGTTGTTGTTCCAGAGCAAACACCAGATACACCCAAGATGTTGTTGTAGAGAGGTTGTTGTTCCAGAGCAAACACCAGATACACCCAAGATGTTGTTGTAGAGAGGTTGTTGTTCCAGAGCAAACACCAGATACACCCAAGATGTTGTTGTAGAGAGGTTGTTGTTCCAGAGCAAACACCAGATACACCCAAGATGTTGTTGTAGAGAGGTTGTTGATCTAGGAAGGTTCAATTCTTTGAAGTTTGAAAATACGGGAATAATAAGTTTTGTCAGTTATGATTGCTCATACTGATTTGAATATAGAGTATACAGAATGGGGGTACTACTTTCATTATATGATAGATAAATCGCCCAGAGTATGCAAATTTATGACAAATATGTACATTAATATCTTCAATACATCAAAGTCAAAACGTCTGATAAATTCCCACATACAGCTGCCGTTACCCATCATTATCTTTTCTCATAGATGTCATATAACTCCCACATACAGCTGCCATTAACCATCATTATCTTTTCTCATAGATGTCATGTAACTCCCACATACAACTGCCATTACCCGTCATGATCTAGTCTCATAGATGTCATATAACTCCCACATCCATCTGCCATTCCATGCTATTATCTAGTCTCATAGATGTCATATAACTCCCTCATACATCTGCCATTCCATGCTGTTATCTAGTCTCATAGATGTCATATAACTCCCTCATACAGCTGCCGTTCCATGCTGTTATCTAGTCTCATAGAATGATGTCGTATTACTCCCACATATACAGCTGCTGTTAACCGTCGTTATCTAGTCTGATAAATGTCATATAACTCCTGAAGTGATTAATTATTTTAGATTTTGGAGGATAGTGCATGATACAGACAGAGAACCATTCCAGAGTCTCATCTGGTTCTTTTACGTGCATGGTGTACAGCACCGACACAAGACCTCGGTTTAATGTCCCATCTGAAAGACTGTTAATTTTATTAGGGTCAGATGGGGGATCGAACCTGGCACCCCTGGATTACCTGTCCAGCGTGTTACCACTAGACTACAGATCCGTCTGTATCCTATCTCTCAAATATTATAATTTTCTATTCAGTGATGATTCATTTAGCACTATTACCAAAGGAAAGAATAAAATTGTGATTTGATTTTACTTCTAAATGAATGAGGTGAATGAGGTAAATGTCTGTAATAATCTTATTATATATCGAGCAGGTTAAGTAACAAGGATCGTAGAAGTCCACCAAAGAAAGGAACGATCATCACATACAAGTTCCAGGAATACACAAACTCAGGGACACCAAGATTTCCCAGTTACATCGGAATCCGTATCGATATGACAGAGCCGAAAGATGCAGAGGGAGTCGTTACCGAGGCAACTGATGACTAAACTGTGGGGTAACTTTGGAGAACTTTTTCTGCGATCTCAGCATTATAGAATTAGGCAGCAGAACAATGCTGTGACAGCACCATAATTAAGACAATTATAAAGAATAGTTTATACAAATGTATATTAGCTCAATAAATGAATGGGAAACAAGGTTTTTCAACATGGGATTAATCGCTATTGAAACCTCATTCCTGATGGAATCCATCGCCATGGAGAAGTGGCAATGTGGACTTCAGTGTATTGCCTAAGGACACTACCCCTATAGTTCTGATGGGGCTCAAACTCACAACCTCTCGGTTACGAAACAGACACGGAGGCTGTTGAACATGCTAATATTATCAAACTGTATGGCCCATGTTTATATTTTACAGCCCTTATTAAAAAATATGCCATTCATTGGTTTCAAAACAACAAATATAAAATCAGAATTACCATATTTACTCGCCTATTTCAAAGGTCATCAATTATTGAGATGGAACAAATAGATTAAACAAAATATTTTTTTATTTATATCACGGGAAGTCACTTTGAGACAATAATTTGGTGATAGAAATCCCGTCTTAGAGGCGAGGAAGTACTGTAAGTTGATTTGTCATGGACTTGTGTGTTACATTCTTGTTGTTACATACTTGTTCTTACATACTTGTTGTTACATATACATACTTGTGTGTTACATACTTGTTGTTACATACTTGTGTGTTACATACTTGTTGTTACATACTTGTTCTTACATACTTGCGTGTACAGACTTGTGTGTTACATTCTTGTTGTTACATACTTGTTCTTACATACTTGTTGTTACATATACATACTTGTTGTTACATACTTGTGTGTTACATACTTGTTGTTACATACTTGCGTGTACAGACTTGTGTGTTACATTCTTGTTGTTACATACTTGTTCTTACATACTTGTTGTTACATATACATACTTGTTGTTACATACTTGTGTGTTACATACTTGTTGTTACATACTTGTTGTTACATACTTGCATGTACAGACTTGTTGTTACATACTTGTTGTTACATACTTGCGTGTACAGACTTGTTGTTACATACTTGTTGTTACATACTTGCGTGTACAGACTTGTTGTTACATACTTGCGTGTACAGACTTGTTGTTACATACTTGCGTGTACAGACTTGTTGTTACATACTTGCGTGTACAGACTTGTTGTTACATACTTGCGTGTACAGACTTGTTGTTACATACTTGTTGTTGCATACTTGTTGTTACATACTTGCGTGTACAGACTTGTTGTTACATACTTGTTGTTGCATACTTGTTGTTACATACTTGTTGTTACATACTTGTTCTTACATACTTGTTGTTACATATACATACTTGTTGTTACATACTTGTGTGTTACATTCTTGTTGTTACATACTTGTTCTTACATACTTGTTGTTACATATACATACTTGTTGTTACATACTTGTGTGTTACATACTTGTTGTTACATACTTGTTGTTACATACTTGCGTGTACAGACTTGTTGTTACATACTTGTTGTTACATACTTGTTGTTGCATACTTGTTGTTACATACTTGTTGTTACATACTTGCGTGTACAGACTTGTTGTTACATACTTGTTGTTACATACTTGTTGTTGCATACTTGTTGTTACATACTTGTTGTTACATACTTGCGTGTACAGACTTGTTGTTACATACTTG
The DNA here is from genome assembly GCA_014843695.1 of Archivesica marissinica. Taxonomy (NCBI): domain Eukaryota; kingdom Metazoa; phylum Mollusca; class Bivalvia; order Venerida; family Vesicomyidae; genus Archivesica; species Archivesica marissinica. Next base: position 40,035,118 of record CM026395.1, read on the forward strand.
TTGTTACATACTTGTTGTTGCATACTTGTTGTTACATACTTGTTGTTACATACTTGCGTGTACAGACTTGTTGTTACATACTTGTTGTTACATACTTGTTGTTGCATACTTGTTGTTACATACTTGTTGTTACATACTTGCGTGTACAGACTTGTTGTTACATACTTGTTGTTACATACTTGTTGTTGCATACTTGTTGTTACATACTTGTTGTTACATACTTGCGTGTACAGACTTGTTGTTACATACTTGTTGTTCATACTTGTTGTTGCATACTTGTTGTTACATACTTGTGTTACATACTTTGTTGTTGCATACTTGTTGTTACATACTTGTTGTTACATACGTGTTGTTACTAACTTATTGTTACATACTTGTGTGTTACATACTTGTTGTTACATACTTGTTGTTACAGACTTACATGTTACGGACTTGTGTGTTTTTCATGCTTCTCATCACTGAAACCCAGGTTCGATCCTTGGATCGGGAAGAATACCAGATGTTATCAAATCAGAAAGGTTAGTTTTCTCCCTCACAAAAATACCACATAATTTTATATGCCAACAAGTATGATTAATATAAATCATTAAAGCTTGTTTCGCAATCATTGTTTAAATAAATAATATTGTTTAGAGTTTGCACTGTCTATACAATAACAACTGAGGCAAGTCTGTAAATAACAAACCGTGCATTAAATTCCATCCAATTCATGTTCATTGGTGTTTATGACCAACAATTTTGTTACTGATAACTAATATTTGACAGAGTAATATATTTTGTTAATGATAACTAATATTTGACAGAGTAATATATTTTGTTAATGATAACTAATATTTGACAGTGTAATATATTTTGTTAATGATAACTAATATTTGACAGAGTGTAATATATTTTGTTTGGGGTGAATGTTTCTTCTGTAGCAGCTTATATTAAACATATTTTCATATTATTTTTGAATTTTTATTTTACACCAACATAGCATATCGTTATAGTGCCATACCATTTTGTTTGGAAATATTTATTGTTTTTGTGTTAGTTTTATATTCTCTGTGATCTATACTGCCCTGTTGTGATTTAAGTAATTGTCTTTAACACATGTACATGCACTGTATAATTAAGGAGAGTACTAGTGATTCCAAACAAATATGCAATACTTGTGATTTAACCATATTTTATTGCAAATCAATAGTACATATGTCATACTCATAAAGATACAATACATAGCATGAAAATACAAATGGTTTGAGCCACATGTTTTAACAACATTAGACAACGGCCCGCACCAGATAGTCAAGCTAACGTTTGATTAAATTAAATGATTAAATGCAATACTTGTGCACAATATATATGAGATACATCTATATTGTTTGTTATATCAATACATCTACATTATGTACATTGTTGCTATATCAATACATCTACATTATGTACATTGTTGCTATATCAATACATCTACAGTATGTACATTGTTGTTATATCAATACATCTACATTATGTACATTGTTGCTATATCAATACATCTACATTATGTACATTGTTATATCAATACATCTACAGTATGTACATTGTTGTTATATCAATACATCTACATTATGTACATTGTTGTTATATCAATACATCTACATTATGTACATTGTTGCTATATCAATACATCTACATTATGTACATTGTTGCTATATCAATACATCTACAGTATGTACATTGTTGTTATATCAATACATCTACATTATGTACATTGTTGCTATATCAATACATCTACATTATGTACATTGTTATATCAATACATCTACAGTATGTACATTGTTGTTATATCAATACATCTACATTATGTA
>CM026395.1:40037949-40063071 GCA_014843695.1 Archivesica marissinica
GTTACATACTTGTTGTTACATACTTGTTGTTACATACTTGCGTGTACAGACTTGTTGTTACATACTTGTTGTTACATACTTGTTGTTGCATACTTGTTGTTACATACTTGTTGTTACATACTTGCGTGTACAGACTTGTTGTTACATACTTGTTGTTACATACTTGTTGTTGCATACTTGTTGTTACATACTTGTTGTTACATACTTGCGTGTACAGACTTGTTGTTACATACTTGTTGTTACATACTTGTTGTTGCATACTTGTTGTTACATACTTGTTGTTACATACTTGCGTGTACAGACTTGTTGTTACATACTTGTTGTTACATACTTGTTGTTGCATACTTGTTGTTACATACTTGTTGTTACATACTTGCGTGTACAGACTTGTTGTTACATACTTGTTGTTACATACTTGTTGTTGCATACTTGTTGTTACATACTTGTTGTTACATACTTGCGTGTACAGACTTGTTGTTACATACTTGTTGTTGCATACTTGTTGTTACATACTTGTTGTTACATACGTGTTGTTACTAACTTATTGTTACATACTTGTGTGTTACATACTTGTTGTTACATACTTGTTGTTACAGACTTACATGTTACGGACTTGTGTGTTTTTCATGCTTCTCATCACTGAAACCCAGGTTCGATCCTTGGATCGGGAAGAATACCAGATGTTATCAAATCAGAAAGGTTAGTTTTCTCCCTCACAAAAATACCACATAATTTTATATGCCAACAAGTATGATTAATATAAATCATTAAAGCTTGTTTCGCAATCATTGTTTAAATAAATAATATTGTTTAGAGTTTGCACTGTCTATACAATAACAACTGAGGCAAGTCTGTAAATAACAAACCGTGCATTAAATTCCATCCAATTCATGTTCATTGGTGTTTATGACCAACAATTTTGTTACTGATAACTAATATTTGACAGAGTAATATATTTTGTTAATGATAACTAATATTTGACAGAGTAATATATTTTGTTAATGATAACTAATATTTGACAGTGTAATATATTTTGTTAATGATAACTAATATTTGACAGAGTGTAATATATTTTGTTTGGGGTGAATGTTTCTTCTGTAGCAGCTTATATTAAACATATTTTCATATTATTTTTGAATTTTTATTTTACACCAACATAGCATATCGTTATAGTGCCATACCATTTTGTTTGGAAATATTTATTGTTTTTGTGTTAGTTTTATATTCTCTGTGATCTATACTGCCCTGTTGTGATTTAAGTAATTGTCTTTAACACATGTACATGCACTGTATAATTAAGGAGAGTACTAGTGATTCCAAACAAATATGCAATACTTGTGATTTAACCATATTTTATTGCAAATCAATAGTACATATGTCATACTCATAAAGATACAATACATAGCATGAAAATACAAATGGTTTGAGCCACATGTTTTAACAACATTAGACAACGGCCCGCACCAGATAGTCAAGCTAACGTTTGATTAAATTAAATGATTAAATGCAATACTTGTGCACAATATATATGAGATACATCTATATTGTTTGTTATATCAATACATCTACATTATGTACATTGTTGCTATATCAATACATCTACATTATGTACATTGTTGCTATATCAATACATCTACAGTATGTACATTGTTGTTATATCAATACATCTACATTATGTACATTGTTGCTATATCAATACATCTACATTATGTACATTGTTATATCAATACATCTACAGTATGTACATTGTTGTTATATCAATACATCTACATTATGTACATTGTTGTTATATCAATACATCTACATTATGTACATTGTTGCTATATCAATACATCTACATTATGTACATTGTTGCTATATCAATACATCTACAGTATGTACATTGTTGTTATATCAATACATCTACATTATGTACATTGTTGCTATATCAATACATCTACATTATGTACATTGTTATATCAATACATCTACAGTATGTACATTGTTGTTATATCAATACATCTACATTATGTACATTGTTGTTATATCAATACATCTACATTATGTACATTGTTGCTATATCAATACATCTACATTATGTACATTGTTGCTATATCAATACATCTACAGTATGTACATTGTTGTTATATCAATACATCTACATTATGTACATTGTTGCTATATCAATACATCTACAGTATGTACATTGTTGTTATATCAATACATCTACATTATGTACATTGTTATATCAATACATCTACATTGTTTGTTATATCAATACATCTACAGTATGTGCATTGTTTGTTATATCAATACATCTACATTATGTACATTGTTGCTATATCAATACATCTACAGTATGTACATTGTTGTTATATCAATACATCTACATTATGTACATTGTTATATCAATACATCTACATTGTTTGTTATATCAATACATCTACAGTATGTGCATTGTTTGTTATATCAATACATCTACATTATGTACATTGTTGCTATATCAATACATCTACAGTATGTACATTGTTGTTATATCAATACATCTACATTATGTACATTGTTATATCAATACATCTACATTGTTTGTTATATCAATACATCTACAGTATGTGCATTGTTTGTTATATCAATACATCTACATTATGTACATTGTTGTTATATCAATACATCTACATTATGTGCATTGTTTGTTATATTTAATACATCTACATTATGTACATTGTTATATCAATACATCTACATTATGTACATTGTTGCTATATCAATACATCTACATTATGTACATTGTTGCTATATCAATACATCTACATTATGTACATTGTTGCTATATCAATACATCTACATTATGTACATTGTTATATCAATACATCTACATTGTTGCTATATCAATACATCTACATTATGTACATTGTTGCTATATCAATACATCTACATTATGTACATTGTTATATCAATACATCTACATTATGTACATTGTTGTTATATCAATACATCTACATTATGTACATTGTTGCTATATCAATACATCTACATTATGTACATTGTTGCTATATCAATACATCTACAGTATGTACATTGTTGTTATATCAATACATCTACATTATGTACATTGTTGCTATATCAATACATCTACAGTATGTACATTGTTGTTATATCAATACATCTACATTATGTACATTGTTATATCAATACATCTACATTGTTTGTTATATCAATACATCTACAGTATGTGCATTGTTTGTTATATCAATACATCTACATTATGTACATTGTTGTTATATCAATACATCTACATTGTTTGTTATATCAATACATCTACATTATGTACATTGTTGTTATATCAATACATCTACATTGTTTGTTATATCAATACATCTACATTATGTGCATTGTTTGTTATATTTAATACATCTACATTATGTACATTGTTATATCAATACATCTACATTATGTGCATTGTTTGTTATATTTAATACATCTACACTATGTGCATTGTTTGTTATATCAATACATCTACATTTGTTGTGAAAACCTGGTATCAACTCCGGTAATAATAAATATTAAATTGTTAACATGGATGATTCAGGTACCGTGGTATTTAGACATAACGACACTATACCCTAGGCACGACACAGTGGTGGGGAGACAGTCATTGGTCTAGGAAATAATATGTTGTCCCAACCCGATGAAGATGTACATTCTGTAGACGACTCTCAGTCGGTAATTGCTGGGGATGAGTTACAAGCCAATTTGAACGTTTTACATGTGAGATAAAGCAAACAGATACAGATACAAACTGTCAGGCGGGATTTTACCGGTAATGGTTATCTGTCCGAAATGGGGGGGAAATTACAAACGATGCAAAATCAGCTTGACGAGGTAACACGTATCGGTAATAATAGCCCTAGTGAGCGACTACCGGTACATAGATCTTACGCTTCAAATGATACGACCCCTCAAAACAGTACTCCTATGACTGGAAACCATGGCAGTCACTAGCCATTTAATCAATTAAACCATGCTAGTATAAGGAAGATACCTCAGCAACCGCTTAATCCGGGTTCGAACCCAACTAATCGTATAAATGTCCGGGAGGAACCATCACACCGTTTTAACAATATTGTGACAAATAGATTAAAGCCACAGACTTATGATGGTACAGAGGATTTAGACGAATATCTAGCGCAATTTAGTATAGTGGCCGACCTAAATGGGTGGAACTACGATACCAAGTCGCTTTTTCTTGCTAGTAGTATTGTGGGTGCGGCACGGGCCATTTTGTGTGAACTGGAAGCTGTCGTTCGACGTGATTGTTATTCTATCGTGACAGCATTGCAAAACCGTTACGGCTCTGTATATCGCGTTATCGTGTCGAAATATTTCGATCCCAATTACAAAGCAGGCAATTAGAACGAAATGAAACCTTACCGGAACTGGCACAATCCGTAAGAAAATTAACAAGAAAGTCATATCATTGTGCCTCTTCAGACGTAATCGAATTGCTAGCATTAGACTATTTCATAGATGCCTTACCCGATACCGATATTAAATTACAACTACGGGAGGTCGGAAAACAATAAGTGAGGCAGAGAGAATTGCTGTTAGATTAGATGCCCATAAGGTTGCCGATAAAAGTAGAGGTAGGCATCCAGTGCGCACTGTTGCCCCAGAAAGGAGTCAGTGTAACAGGATGGACCGACAAAGCTAGATCACAATACTCAATCAGACTCAATCAACACTCGGTACAATATTTACAAGTTTAATTACAATAAGATGATGAATTATTTATATGAATGATACACACTTAAATCGTCTTCTACTATGCGTAGGTAACATAAACTAAAATAGATTCACGTATCTATGTTTGTCTCGATGATTCCAATCCTTGACGACGATGTTCATGTTCTGGCTCCCAGTATAGTGTTGGCTTCCTTGAGCTATCTCAAGTAGACCAAGAACATCGTAGTGAGGGTTGTTGCGACACACGCTACAAGAAACAAATTCTCTCCACTCCGGGAATATACCACGTCCGGGCAAAACAATAAACTCTGACTCCGGGAACTCTATGTGCGGGCAAAACAGCAAATACATTCCGGGTAATGTCTTTCCGGCAACGATACAATCTCATTCCAAGCCGGGAATATACGTCCGGTGGATGAAGCTTAAATATATATAACATATGGAAAATACTAGATAAATTATATATAAATGCACCAATAGTATACTGGCTATATAATTTTCAGTTATGATACGTCACACTTCTTACTCTCATTACAGTTATGCTTACTATCGTTCGTTTATGATGATCAATCATAGTAAATGATAATGATATGAATATACCTATACAATTTATGTAACACTGCAGCCAATTTCATTAACAATTTCACGTACAAATAAGAACAATAACTATAGTCATATCGTACCACGTGCTACAGACCACGTGCGACTGGCCACGTGTTACTATTTCAATGAATAAACTGTCATATATAACAATTGGAATCATTAAAATACAATCTTCTGCCGGTAAGAATACTTAATTATGGAGCCTTGAGTATAGAACCACATAAACCTCATACCTCAGGCGTTCCATAGTTAATTATGTTAACATGTAACCTTTACAACAAATAATAGTTGCTGACAATATTAATGCTCATCATGGAACCGTGAGCATAGAACCACACAAACCTACTGTATCTACGGCGTTCCATAGTTAATGTTTTAACACAAATCTTGCAACAAAATAGTTACGGACAGAATTGACGTTAAAATACAAAATACAATTTTAACATAAGTTTCCACATACCTCGTCTTCCGAGCAAAAATAACAAATAAAGATTTATACATGAACGCAAAAAAATTACCAAAAACTGATGCAATCTTAGCATACAAATATGGCAAAATGGAGGCCCGTATCTCAACTTTGTGACATACGTCCCTTAATAAGAAAATTTATAATTTTCTTGCAAAACAAAGTTTCACTGTCTGTCTACTATGTACAACAATAAAATGCATCTAACCTATTCTACTTAAATAGTCTGCACCAACATTTTCTCTACCTGGAATTGCTCTGATTCTCATTCTATATGGTTGCAATGCTAATGCCCACCTCATCAACCTAGAATTGCTTAGTCTGGCTTTGTTCAGATAAGTCAACGGTTGATGGTCTGTTTCTAATATAAATCCCTTCCTGTGGAACTTAGACACTGCTCATACTATTGCTAAGCATTCCTTTTCTATCACTGAATAGTTTTGCTCTCGTGATAGCAACTTCCGACTAGCATACGCTACCGGTAGTTTCTCTACATCCTGTTCTTGAAGTAATACTGCACATAGACCTACATCTGAGGCATCAACTCTAAGTATGAATGTCTTATCTAAATCAGGTAACTTCAGTATAGGCGGTCCTGTCAAACTAGCCTTTAAAGACTGGAAAGCGTTTTCCTGGCTTTCACCCCACTCTACACGATTTGGTTGACATTTTTTTGTTATATCTGTAAGTGGAACTGCAATAGCTGAGAAATTCGGGATAAACTTTCTATAAAACCCGACAACTCCTAAAAATGAGCGTATTGCCTTCTTCGTTTTCGGTCTTTCGGCACCTTGTATAGCATCTACTTTGCTTAATACAGGATTAAGGGTTTGGACCTCTCCTATCATATGACCTAAACATTCCAGTTTCTGAAAACCAATTACACACTTGGTTGGTCTATGGTCTAACTGTGAGGTTAGCCTCCCTAAGATTGGTAAATAACTCACCAAGGGCAATTACATGCTCTGGCCATGTTATTGTGGATACCAATATATCATCAATGAAGCTATCTGCGTGACGTAGATCTTTCAAGACCTTTCTCACCAATCTGCAGAAAGTTGCAGGGGCATTGACCAATCCGAATGGCATTTTCCTGAATTGAAATAGACCTTGGGATTTTTCAAATGCAGTCATAGGTTTGGTACTTTCAGATAAAGGGACCTGCCAGTATCCCTTACTCAGATCTAATCTGGAGAAGTATATACACTTAGATAGCTTCGTAAACATCTCTTCCATGTTTGGCATCGGTTCTGCATCAAACACAGTTACTTTATTTAACTTTCGAAAATCAATACAGAACCGGACACTGCTATCTTTTTTCTTTATAAAGAGAATAGAGGAAGAAAATGGAGCATTGGATGGTTCGATTACTCCCAACTCCAGCATCGTATCTACTTCTTCCTTCACTAATGCTTGCGAATGTAAGGGAATAAGGTAACTCTTTACTCTAATTGGATCTGTAGTTGACAACTTAATGTTCAACTTAAAGGATATATCTGTCAATACATCTGATAATTTCTCTAATAATTCTCCTACCTCTAGCTTGTATTCTCTGTGTAATTCAGGATTAACATCTACATCCTTGTACGTTTCAGTACCCTGTTTTACTGGACATAACACTATATCACTAACACATCTACTAGAATCATCATAACTAGTTTATTCTGTGTCTAACTGATCATCTACACTCTGATCATCCTCAACGATTACTGCACTAACTCTATTTAGTACTCCTCTATCAGTATCAGTAGTTCTATCACTGTTTCTCTCACAGTACTGTTTCAGCATATTGGCGTGAAACGTTTTCAGTTTCCCATTCATTTCGATCCTGTAATCTAACCTGTTTACAACCTGTATGGACCTCTCCAATGTAGTCTCCACTTATCCCCATTCTCAGCCAAGAACTCTCTATATAAAAGGTGATTTCTAAACTGGAACTTCACTTGTCCCGTACCTCTACACTGCGTCACTATGTCTTCCTTAGCTTTCTTTCTACACAACTCGGTACTGTCTATCTGTTGTTATTCTAAGAATTCTTCCATGTATATATCTACAATTGGTAAGGGAACTTTAAGCTTGGGTTGCGATATAGTTTCTTCCGCGGACGCTAAACTACCGAAATACACCTCTACCGCACCCTCTACATTTCCAATAATTACGACATTTGTAGGATTATCAACACATAAAGCTTCTATGGTACCTTTAAAATACGGACAATCAATGTCTACCAAAGCTACATCTAGTCTGTGTTCACTACCGTCAATGTACTTACACCTACGGGATTTCTTTAAAAACTTATCGACTTCCACCAAGTCCCGTTTCACTATTATACATGTACACTCGGTATCTCTCATTGCAATAATGTGTCTTCCATTACACATACCTGCGGCTGTAGGACATGAATTTACACTTAGTACTCCTAACTCTTCCACATCACTAAGTTCTATAATACTACTACCACTGTCTGACATATCTGATTTACTCCTATCTCGGTCTTGGAGGATCTTTACTCTTCCTCTACCTCTACTCTGATCTCTAATAAGAGAGCGATTTCTGCGTTTCTCTCTATTGAAAAATATGTTTCTCTCCTCGTATGTCTGTCCTAAATCTATAGCTGCACTAGCGCTATTAGTTGGGTTACTTCTACAGTAATATGCACTATGGCCTAGCCTTCCACACTTAAAACATTTAAGAACAGCCGAGGGCTGAAAACTCCTACCCTGAGTAAAACTACCACCCCGACCTCTATTTACGTTACTACCATATGTGTGACTAGTACTAGGTCTATGAGGAGGTGTATAGGGTTTACTGACCCTGTCTCTAGTGGTTCGATTTATACACACTTCGGACCACCACGGGTTTTTGCATTTTGCAAATAAATCTGCTTCCTCTGCTACCTCTCTAGCTGCGGTTAGTTTCTTACTACTTAGATTTTGAAATAGTTCCCTATCACAAACATCTAAGAACATGATCACTTATCATAAAATCGAATAATCCTTCATACCTCTGTTCTACTTTACTCAACCTAAGCCATCCATCAAGATATCTTGTAATTCTAGCTAAATACGTTACAAATGTCCCATTGTCCTTGGGCCTTTCAGACGTGAATTTTTTCTTGTAACCATCGTCAGTGAGCTCAAACTGGCGTAACAACGCATCCTTCAGTTTGTCATAGACCTTCCGATCTTCAAAGACCTCGGGCCGTACTTTTTAATAGGAATGGTTAATTGAGTGACCAGATCTCCTTTTCCCAATTCTGTGCACTAGCATTTCATAGACGTTTAAATAGGCATCCATCGAATAAATCTTTTCATCAAAAGGAGACACCTTGACCTTCCCTCTTACTAATCATATCCCTCTCTATCTTCATCTTATGTTCTGTCTCTAACTTACCCACTTCAAATAGTTCTTTCTCTCTTTCTAACTGTCTAGCATATTCTAACTTAGCCTTCTCCATCTCTAACTTCTTTCTTTCGAACTTAGCTTCTAACTGCAACTGAGCTTCTTCTAACTGTCGAGCATACTCTAACTTGGACTTCTCTATGTCTAACTTCTCTCTTTGTAACTTAGCTTCTAGCTCCAATCTAGCTTCTAACTTTTCTGTTTCCAACCGAACTTCATATTCTACTCTCTTCTTATCTTCTACATTCTCTTTCTGTAATCTCGCTACTAATTCTACTCTTTCCTTCTCAGCTTTTACCTTGTCTTTTTCTAACTTAGTTTCTAAATTTAGCTGATCTTCTACCCTAGCTGTTTTAGTCTTCTCTGCTTCTAGCTTAGCCTTATCAGCTTCTAACTTAGTTTTCTCTACTTCTAACTTAAGTTTATCAGCTTCTATCTTATTCTTATCCGCTTCTAATCTACTGTGCCGTTCATCACATTCTCTGGCCTGCTCATCCTTAACAAACTGTAATAACTCCTCATCGGTATAACTTAACTACTGACCGATCTTCGTTAATTCGACTACACTAGTCATGTTGAAATATCTACACTATGTCAACGAAATGTAACACTACACTGAACAATTCTACGACACTAGTATAACACGTGAGGCAATACTAGAATAATCTAGTTTACAGTACAGGGTATCACTAGTAACCCTTAAAAAGTAAAACACAATTAATACAGAGTCTCTGTTACAAAACAACAACCTCACTAAATAAATCATGCTATACACTACGCTACCAAGTTTCACTAAACATATGTTATATTTCGGGTTTTACGCCTGCATCAGCACCATTTTGGGCTATATCGCCGGCGGGCAGTTTACCTAACAACACCTTTCCTGGGAAGGCTCCAGCGGTTAACCAGTACTTGGGTGCACCAACCTCCGTAAGAAACTGCCAACTTTTTCATATAAATGAGACACGGCCTGAGCAGGCTGAGCGGGGCTCGAACCCGTGACCATCAGTGATGATAGGTTACAGTGGTATACAAGTCATCGACCTTAACCACTCGACCACGGAGGCCGGAGGCGGACCACTAAACATATGTATATAATACACTACAGTAACCAGTGCACAGTAGATAGTCAGTTTTAAAAAATCGACTAACTTTTAGTGATTAACTGTCATCTTGAATTTACAATTAACTCAACAATAATGTAATAATTGCTAAACAAATCTTCAAATAGTATACAAGTACTAGTATACTAACGCAAAGTGTCACCTACTGTAATACAAATGCAGTATAACAAATACCACCACTGGTGAAAATGGACAAGTAGAGTGACGTGCATGTATGACCAAGTACAACGAATCATCCGGTCTGGCTAAAGGGCAGTCACTCAATTCACCTGTAAAGTAGCTTCATCACAGAGTCTAATGGCTTGTACAATAAGGTGTTGATAATTTGACACTAAGAAGCTGTTACAGCAATATGGTATTTAGCACCTAGAAGCCCATGTAATATTTCTGACATGATAGGCAATCTGTTGTAATCACAGACTACATACCTTGCAATCCTTAAGGATTTTCTTGTACAATTATAATGTCTGATGGCTTTTCTTCAAATTGGAAGATACACCAATTTTATAACAAAATGCGTATTTAAAATTCATATTTAATTTAAATCATATTTTTATATTTGTTTGGCGCACAACAGTCTTCTCATGCTGTGCCAGATACATATGCACACTGTCTAGTTCTGTTTTCGGAAATTTTGAATCCGAGTTGACATCCGCATATTTTGTGGGATCTGGTAATGTCATGTTGTATTCAGGCTCTAAAGTCTCTACATTTCCAAAGTAAGACACTAATCTGAAAATAGAATAGGGAACTGTTTCAAATGTTTCAAGATGTATAACATGGCAGAACGATAAATTCGTAATGAAAACGTTAAAAGCAAACCCCACCCACTCACAGGTGTATGAGCAATAACGTAAACAATTAAAATAAACATCTCTGGAAATAAAGAAAATATCAAGAAATAAAGGGAAATATTTTAGATTTATATTTTATTTTTAAATAAATCTACAATTTAGTCTTCAAACATATGGTAAATAGCAAATTACAAGCGAAATAAATGTTGACCTTCGCCGCGACGGCATTCTACTTTCGTTTTCAAAATATTTGTTATCTCTAAAATAACGGTAAATGTACGCACCTTTCAACCAATTCATTCTTGCGTCCAGAAAGTCTAGAACCCCGTTTCTTCAATTCTGCTTTCAGTTGTGGAATTGTAAGTGATCCGAACTTAGATTCCATTGTTAAAGTATGGACGTTTGTTTTGACTTTTCTCTCAAAATTATGCTAATCGATACGGATACCGATAGACCGGGATCAGTGGTGCCACCTATCATAAGAGAACCAGCTATTCTCCCCCATTAATGGAGAAAATGCACCATTATGGGGACACTCGGGAAATATATCAAAATTCCCGACCACATGAACAGACTAACCAGCGAGGGTATCCGTCTGATAGGTGATTGGATAGGAATTTCAATAGTAGACGTCCGTGGGGTCAAAATAAAAGAAGTGATTTCCACAAAACAGTGGAAACGAGAGAAGTGAACGGTCCGATCTACCGAAATTAAGAGAACAGAGAGGGAATCGTCCTAATGATAATGGGATTTTTGTTGTTGTCCAATTGGCGAACACTAAAGTACCCATGCTATTCGATACATGCTCCAGTGTGACTCTGTTACGGAGCGATATTTATGAAAAATGGTCAACCTCAGAAAGACCAGAGTTACTACCAGTAAATATGTCCATTAGTACGGCTACGGGAGAGTCCACACCGGTGCAAGCGAAAATCAAAGCGGAAATGCTCATTGGTAAGCAAACATTTTTCCATGAACTGTTTATCGTTAAAATACGAAATGAAATTGCCAAATAGATATTAGCAAGAATTGTATAAAAATAAACGGTGGAGATGTACCGTTTTCCCAGGAAAATAACGCATACCCAACCTGTTGTAGATTAGTAATAAAAGAAAACGTCCTCATACTGCATGGGACTGAGGCTATTTTGCCTGGATCTGTTAACTTCCTGAAAGGCACCTCAGCGATTGTTCAACCAAACATAAGCATTACGGAGAAAAGTGGTTTATTATTGGCAAAAGCCATTGTCGATACAAGTATGGAAACTGTACCAATTACGGTTGCTAACCTCAGCAGTGAACCCTACATAGTTTATAAAAACACTGTAACGGCCTTTGTAGAAGCTGTACAGCCCACGGAAATTGTGTACATAAATACGGTTCGTACTACTGTTTCAGTCAATAAATCTCCGGAAGTACCAAACCATCTAACAGGGGTTTATGATCGAGCTTGTGCCGATGTGTTATTACCACAAAAGGAGCAGATTACGAATTTATTAGCACGTGTTTGCAAAGGGGCCTGACGATATTGGTAGAACTACCTTGGTGGAACATACTATCAATACCGGAAATGCCAAACCAGTTTTTAAAAAAGCTCCTTATAGGGTGCCCCTTGCTAAGCGCCAAGCAACCGAAAAATAAATCATGGAGATGGTCGACGAGGTATAATTGAGCCGTCCAGGAGTCCGTGGTGTAGCCCCGTTGCTATGGTTACCAAGCCAAATGGTTCAATACGGGTTTGCTGTGATTTCCGTCTATTAAACGACTGTACAATTAAGGACAGTCAACCATTACCCCGAATAGATGACACTCTGGACGCCCTATCCGGCGCGGCATGGTTTAGTACATTGGACTGTAAATCAGGATTGTGGCAAGTTGGATTGTCCTCGGAGGACCGGGGAAAGACAAGTTACTCAATCCAGGGCAGTCAGGTGTGGCAATTTACTGTCATGCCATTCGGGCTTTGTAATGCCCCAGCAACATTTGAGCGCTTAATGCAGTTTGTCCTATCGGGACTCACGTGGAAACTATGTTTGGTATATCTGGATGATATCATACCATATTCCAAGGCTTTTGTCGAACATCTAGTTTAAACATATTTTATTCAGTTCATTCAATATATATACGGTATACAAATACACAGGATATCTAAAATGGATTGGAAAACAAGCTGAGAGCTTATGTAAATTCCTTTCCATGAGGATGTTACAATATACAGTTGTTAGCATTGAGAGCGGTTAGTGAGACATGCCGGGCATTGTCTTAAGTTCTTTAGCCCCGATTGGTCCTGGGTGTCTGCATGCGTACTTGTGATTAGTGGGGCAATTTGTAACATGTTTTGTCATTATGTGTCCACTAATTGGTGGTGAACTGAATTGGAAGGTATGGAAAATTAGTAAATGGGATGAAATGAAATGGGTTGCTGTGACACACAGGAAAGGACGGATGGACCTGGAATACCCACCAGGTAGTCGAATCATGCATCAAACCTCTTTGTAGCTGCAATGTAAGCCTGGACAGTTAGAAAGATGGATTTGTTGTGTTTGAATGGTAAACGATCGTCGCCATACAGACGATTATTGTCAGTGCGAAAGTGATATTGGACAGAAGTAGGCGACGAGCAGTGTTGTATCGTGGGCATTGCATATGGTAATGCATCGTTGTTTCCATTGCTCCACAGGCACCTTTTGGCGATTCAACAATGTTTTTGCGATGGAGGTCGAAATTCAAAGAACTACATCCTAGTCGTAGATGGGCATGGAGAATCTGAAGCCTCCTGGTTCCCACGTCGTATAGAGGAGAATATTTCTTACGCTTGCTGAGTTTGGATTTAAATTCGATACAGTTATGGAGTTACGGGTGTCATAAGGGAGAGAGTTCCAATCGCGGATGGTTGCTGGAAGAAATGAATGAGCATACGCTTGCGTTTTAGTGTGTATTAAAGGGACGCCAGGAACGGAACATAGGGAGTAGGTTTGAATGGGTTGTGGTGGTATGATGTCAGAAAGATATGTGGGAGTTAGATTGTTCCTCATTTTAAAGAAGATAATACATATATGCTCTTTATGTCTCGATGCAAGGGTTTTCCAGTTGAGATCGTTCCGGAGACGGTTAAGGTTACAAAGTTTAGTAGCACCACTGACTATGCGGGCTGTTTCGTTTTACACTGCCTCGATAGTTGCTTAATGTGTTGGAACAGTTGTCCCAGACAACGTCAGCATATTCAAGGAGAGGTCTAATGAAAGAGATGTACATACGCTGGAGACTCGGGCGGGAGAGAATGTATTTGAGATTCCAATTCGTTGTCATGCCTTTTTTTAACGATGAGGTTATGTGGGTGGGATGACCACGTTCCGTCGTCAGAGAAGGTAAGGCCGAGGTATTTGTGATTTTTCACTTGTTTTATATGATTTTTCACTTGTTTTATATGATTTTGATCCATATATATGATTGGGTGAGGAAGTTTGCGACGCTTTCTAGTGAACAGAACTGACTTTGTTTTGTTTGGGTTTAATGTAGCTAACCATGATTCGGACTAGGAGTATATACGTGCCAGATCTATATTTAGGAGTGTTGTCGATGATACTGGATCGTCGACTATGACATATAGGCTTGTATCGTCAGCAAACAAACGTATTTTGGCTTCAACAGCTGTGACTATGTCATTTATATAGATTAGAAACAGTAGAGGGCCTAGAATCGATCCTTGTGGGACGCCGGCGTTTACATGCGCCCAAGAAGAGGTGGTATTTGCGAATGCGACTCTCTGTTTCCTATTAGAGAACTCAAACCAAGAAAGAAGAGAACCAGATATGCCAATGGAATCGAGTTTATGGAGGAGACCTTTGTGCCACACTCTGTCAAAGGCTTTAGAAATGTCGCAGAAGACAGCTCGAACTTCTTTGCCTTCGTCAAGAGCTTTGCAGACATCGTTTTACACATATGTCCGCTGATTGACGGTCGAATCGCCTTTTATGAATCCAGATTGGAATGAAGTGAGAAGGTTAGATGTAACATAATTGAAGAGTTGTGTGTATACATCGCTCCATTAGTTTCCCTTGAAGAGTTGTGTGTGTGTGTGTGTATATCGCTCCATTAGTTTCCCTAGGCAATTAAGTAGTGATATAGGCCTATAGTTGGACGGTGTGGAGGCAGCATACTTTTTAAAGATGGGAGTCACATTTGCCTGTTTCCAAGAAAGGGGGAAGGTAGAGTTAGAGAGAAGTAAGTTAAAAAGGTGCGATAAGGAACCAGCGAGTTCCTCTGATTAAACGTGGGCTGACTTTGTCTGGACCACTAGCCTTGGCTGGGTCTACTATCGATATAGCGCCTTACACGTCCGTAGTAGAGATGCATATTTCTGATAGAGAACTCATTGGGTGATTGTGCATGGTTGGGAGAGGATGGTTGACATCATCCAGAGTTGACTGGGAACAGAAGGAATTAAGTAATTCTGATTTGTCAGCGTCGTTCGATGCCTCGGTGCCATTATGAAAGAGGGTAGGAATTACAGAGGATTTTGATTTTTTGTTGTTGAGCTTGTATACGAGTTTAAACCATGTTTTTGTGTGGATATTTTCAGTATTGATCTGCTTGATGATTGCTGATTGATGTTCTGCTTTGGAATTGCGGATTATGGATGTGTTGGCGTTGCGAATGCGTCTGAATTCTTCCCATGATGAAACGGTGTTGGTTGACTTGGCTCTTTGGTGAATTTTATTTCGCTTTTTGATCATTTGTCTTATATTGTTATTCATCCATGGAACGTCATTTGGTCTGATTGTTACAGATTTGTTGGGAATGCTGTTAGACGCTACAGCAGTTATAGAATCTGCGATATCTATTGCGATACTGTTAATATCATTGCTGTCGAGAATAGATTCCCAGTCTGTTGACTGAAGAAGGTTTCTGTATGTTGGATAGTCGGCTATGTCATATGCCGTTTAAATGGGGACTGCGTAGGTTTAGAAAACTTGAATACGGACACGATAGGACAATGGAAGCGGACAAGGTCAGGATGAAAGGGTCAGCAACAAAGCTGTGCAGGACATGTTGGCGATTCTTGACAAACATCAAGTCAATGGTGGTTCTAGAATTGCTCGATGAAATGTGTTGGAGAGGTAATGAGCAGGTGGGGATTGTACGAATCTATAAGTCTGTTAATCTTGTGGTTTGAGGATACGTTGATATTTATATTGAAGTCGCCAGTAATGATAATGTTGTCGAAGTGTTGGTTAAAGGCAAGGTCAATACTATGTTCCATGTTAAGCCATTGTGTATTTTTTTTTTTTTGAGCCACGTTGGAGCCATTGTGTATTGTTTGCGTCTGGTTGGAGGTAAATACCACAGATCAGGAGATTGCGTTGGCTCACTAGGACTTCGACACATAGAGCTTATAGATCCTGTTGAATAAGATCTTTACGTTCGATAGCGTGGATTGTATTTCGAGTATAGATTGCAACGCCGCCACCTGGTCGACCAGTTCTATCTAGTCGAAAGGGTAGGTTAACGTTAGGGATATGTAGTGCGTCGATGGGTGTGGATGACAACAACCATGTTTCGGTGAAAACTAAAATGTCATGGTTGAGCTTCGATGGCCAGGATATCTATTTTGGGTTTCAAGCTTTGTATATTTAAGTGCATAACGCTAGGTCCAGTGTTAGTTACTTTGATATAGGGATCAGATGAGGTAGCATGATTTCTATGGTTAGGTACAAGGCCTGGATTAAGTTCGACATCGCCAGCCAGTAGTAATAGTATTTGTGGTATACACGCAGTACCTGCTGTCAGCTTATTTACAAAACAATATTACAACACACACACACACACCCACACACACCCACACACTGCATTTATATATATATAATAACCTAACACTGCATTTATATATATAATAACCTAACGCTGCATTTATATATATATAATTACCTAACGCTGCATTTATATATATATAATAACCTAACGCTGCATTTATATATATATAATAACCTATAACGCTGCATTTATATATATATAATTACCTATAACGCTGCATTTATATATATATAATAACCTAACGCTGCATTTATATATATATAATAACCTAACGCTGCATTTATATATATATAATAACCTAACGCTGCATTTATATATATATAATAACCTAACACTGCATTTATATATATATAATAACCTAACGCTGCATTTATATATATATAATTACCTAACACTGCATTTATATATATATAATAACCTAACGCTGCATTTATATATATATAATAACCTAACATTGCATTTATATATTTATAATTACCATTTCTATTAAACATATTTATTTTCTGTCAATACATGATTATTTACAACTGATATAAGAAATTGGACAGAAAGCTGTATAGCTCATGATTGTCCTCTCCTTTTCTAGCTTTTCTATTAAGGTTATGTGCCGAGGTTACATTGTGATAGTATGTCTGTATTTGAATCAAACATTATTACATGCATGTGATCTACATCAGTGGTTCTGATAACTTTGTTGTAAAATCATTAAATATGAGAACAATATATTTATTGTCTAGTGGTCAAGGGTTAGCTTGAGGAGAAGAATTATATAAGACTCTGTCTTCCATTCTAATCCTGTTTCTGTATTCTGATTATGCGTGGTGTATGCATTGTTCAATATGTATTATATTGGGAAATAAAATATGTTTAAACTAAGGGTTAGCTGCTATGTGACTAATGTGATACCCATTCGTGAGGCCGTCCGGCCGGAGCAGTGCCTCAGTGGGTGGACTATGAAACTTAAAATAAATATGTATCAACATAGTGTGGTGGTGCACGTGCCGTGGAGATCGACCCAGTAACACCAGAGCTACTTTAATGTGTCGGTGCACAGCATGTTTTCAGTACTACCCAATGGGTGGAATTTTATGACCATGGTACGGTGATGCACGCGTGCTTTTCGACAGGATCTGGCCAGTAACACCAGAGTTACTTCTGGCCATTTAACTGGCTACAAATTCACATATTTTTGTCCACTCAGAGCCACATCTCAGTAACGAATGTGTGGAATTTTATGTAACTAAATATGTATCAACCATCGCCTTTTAATCAGTGACCTGGACTTCACTGTGTTCAAATATCGATATTTATGGCAACAGCCTTTTTTAAACAAGAGGGCCCTGATGGCATATATCGCTCACCTGACTATATTTGACAACTTTAATAGAGCATTGTACATCGATCAGTCCTACTAAATGTTGCCAAAATCGCGACAACCTCCTTTTTAACAAATATGAAAAGGCTTCACACATGGACCATAACTGTGTTGTGTTTTACATTTATTTACCAAAGTGAAATCTCTCGTAAAACGATGACATTTAGGTGGCCATCTTGGATTACGTAATCATCCGATTACGATGAAAATTACACTGTATTGTTCGCCTAGTCGATACCTTCAGCTCGATATATTACATAAACATATTTGCTCTCAAAAATATCAAATTTGGCCCTTATTCGACCTATCAGGCTATGACTATTTTTGAAGGAGCATTGGACAGCGATCATTCCTACCAAGATTCATCAACATCCTACTGTTGGTTCGTGACAAGATATTTTAATGGGAATGGTAGCATCTCCCTCCAAATACAGAAATGGTTTACACTGGGTAGCAACTCCCTTCGAATACAGAAATGGTTTACACTGGGTAGCAACTCCCTTCGAATACAGAAATGGTTTACACTGGGTAGCAACTCCCTTCGAATACAGAAATGGTTTGGTAAGGGTAGCAACTCCCTCCAAATACAGAAATGGTTTACACTGGGTAGCGACTCAGAAATGGTTTTGCAAGGGTAGCAACTCCCTCCAAATTCAGAAATGGTTTCCTCTGGGTAGCAACTCCCTTCGAATACAGAAATGGTTTACACTGGGTAGCAACTCCCTTCAAATACAGAAATGGTTTACACTGGGTAGCAATTCCCTTCGAATACAGAAATGGTTTGTATTGGGTAGCATCTCCCTCCAAATTCGGAAATGGGTAGCATCTCCCTAAGTCCAGTAATGGTGTAGACTGTAGCATCTCCCTCAATTTACGTAAATGGTTGGGATGGTATGAAACACAAACAATTGTATTGAGCCAGACAAGAATGGTTTGAAGCAAGAAGAAAACTATTAATTGGGGTCATGACTTTTAATTGATTCATCATGAAGTTCACACTTAACACCTAGTATCATAAGTATATTATTAACACATGATTTATATATCAAAGAAATCTAACACAAACAAATGCAATACGGTAAGTATCTAGTGAAAACATTGTATATAAGTAGTAAAATACTAGAACACAATTACTTGCATACAACACGTTCTCAATGTAGAAGCAAGTCACCCATACAAAGGATGGTGCACTTGAAACATGAAACGTTTGCATGTAAAACCCTGCAGGTTCGATCCCCCGTCTGACCCTAATCAAATTAACCGTCTTTTGAGGTCTCGTGTCGGTGCTTTACACCGTGCACATAAAAGAACCAGATGAGATTCTGAAATGGGTCTCTGTCTGTATCACTGCACTAGCCTCCAAAATGACTAATCTCTTCAGGAGGTGTCGCTCATATGGGCAACCGGTAGCGACGATAAATAAACTTAAAACACACACCCATGTAAAACCCCTATAAAAAGACCACCTATGGGACTTCCAAAAAGTGGTCTTATCAGCAGGGTGATCTCATTACCGAGTTCACCGGCATATTACAATAACGAAAGGAGATATAACATATGTTATGTTTACATGTACTAGGAATAACTTGCTTTAAAACTGCAAGGGGAGAAAATGATAATTCATAATAGAGAACGATTATAAATTTGTTTTCAATTTCAGTGAAGTAATAAATGTGACATGATTTCATTACAAACTGCACATTTCATTATGAATATTAAATAATTGTATGCATGATTTATGGAATTACTCTGATGATTCTTTGTTGGTTATTAACTGATGATTCTTTGTTGGTTATTAACTGATGATTCTTTGTTGGTTATTAACTGATGATTCTTTGTTGGTTATTAACTGATGATTCTTTGTTGGTTATTAACTGATGATTCTTTGTTGGTTATTATCAGGCACATTTGACATGAGATTAAGTAGACTACTTATTACGTGTTGGATAAAAAATATGTGATCACACTTGCAAATTTGGCAGAAACTGGTCTTATTACTGGAGTTCAGATTACTGGTATCATTTGGGACTGAAATAGGTGGTGGACTTATTACTGAATAACGGGGTGGTCTTATAATAGGGGTTTGTGACCATTGACATATAGAAGAAATAATTCCAGACTGAGAAAAAGTGGTCTTAATATATGGGTGATGTTAATGATGGTTTTACCTTGGTGTTGCTGTTTGCAACAGTTTGTTATTGTCTGTACATTGAAACAGCTATCCTAGTGCAGCAAGCTATAGAGCCATATTACCGAAGGTTAACTTTGCTTACAGTTATTGATTCCTTTCATACCTCAACCGACAAACAGCTATCCTAGTGCAGCAAGCTATAGAGCCATATTAACGAAGGTTAACTTTGCTTACAGTTATTGATTCCTTTCATACCTCAACCGACAACCGTTCACCAATAGTGAGAAACAGGAAGTAGGTATTGTCCAGTGAGCAATTGTCCTACCTCATAATACGTGTATAATGAGTTAGCCAATCAACTGTTTGCAACACGATATCTATAATGGCAGTTCTGGTGCTGGTTTCACACAAGATCTCAAGTCTTAATTTGGACTAGTAAGTCAAATACATAGATAACAATATCCAATAATGTGTATTTGAATTCAGATGGGAATTTTTATACTTTTATGAAACATCCAACACATGACCAATTTGTGAATACGACAAATTGCAATGAATATTCATATCATATCCATATAAACAATAAACTCTGATAAAGAGTCTTGTAGAGGACAGTTCTTGATTGCGTCATGACATTCTATTAACCGGCTCTTATCAATTAGTGTTGGCGGCATGATCTGCTTGAAGATAGCTACTCTTACCACCAATCCATCCAATCTGAAGGAACTAAATCGCACTTTCATTGTATATGTGCTAATTGTTTATTTACTCAATATTTGGACCCTCATATATGACAAGGTTCTTACTGATATCGGCAGTACTTATGATATCTACATCAATAAAGAAGAAATACTTTCATTGAACCTATGTTAACTTAATTGACATAATGCCGCTTGGTTGAATGTCAAGATTGCTGAAAATCCAATAAGTGGGATTTGGATATGAGACAATCTTTGTGTTATAAGTGTTCAAAAGGCTATAAATCGGCAAAAAATCACCCAACCGGAACAGTATTACAATTTGCACAACTAAACATAATGCTGATGCTTCTTTGTTGAAAATCCGACAAGGGGTTGTTGAGATGAAGCGTGGACAAGGTAACATCGGAGACAGACGAGCAGACAGCGATGGCAAATACAATATGTCTCCCACCGATGATGAAGACATAATGATGTACACAGCAACACAATGGATGTACAAGTGAAGAACAGCACATATATTGACATGATACTATCAAATCTGCCATGCTCACAGAAATGCTTGCAATGTAACGGACACTTTCCGATAAAGTGGGCAATACAAAAACTAATGTTCATGACAGACAATGGATTATTAGAATGTAACAAGATGTTTGTTTTTATATGAAGAATAATCATAATCCAATCAGAACGCTCGTTTCAACGCTTGAGAAATTTTCAAAACAAATTGAAAAATTCTCCTAAATCTCTTTTTGCCGTACATTTTTGCCGAATAAACCTACACGTTAGTGGAAACACATTTTATTGATAACGTTATTCACTGTTAAAACTCCCGTCGAAGATTTTTTGTTGTTGCTGACAGAACCCGTGTCCTAGTATGGAAATGTGACCTGCTATGGCCAATGTCTGTGGCAATTGTTTGCAAAGTATAAATGCACGCAGCTTAAAGTTGTGTTTTATTTGAAGAACAATATAAAGACTCGGGATAGGCGTTATATTTGGACAGATGTGTACAAAATTGTTTCAAATAGGGCCATTTTACTGATCGATGCGAAATCTGACATCCCACAGAGTAGAATCCCTGTACTTAAATATATATACTAGTACCCCCAAACGTGCCGAATCCCTGTGAGATGGACGTAATTTACAAATATTAATTTCACACACACACAAAAAACAGTTCATACTTACACTCTACAACATATGAGTTTGTGTTCTGTTGAGAAGGAAGGCAACAATTTATAGAAAATAAGAAATGACCATATTGTTAGATGGATGCAGAACATTTGATGCACAAGAAGGGCAGGCAGGGTGTCTAGATTAACGGACAGATCATGGCATCCTTCAATTAGGCTTAGCAGGAGCGCTGAAAGTGAAACATTGCACACACAACATACAAACATAAAGTAATTTACATGAAGAAGCACACAGGATACAATCAGAAAGCTGAACATTGAAATTGATATGTAACAAACCCCTACATGTATACACAAGCACACTACTATAAATACCTCACATACAAGTTGAACACTCTCAATTATAATTAACACTTAATATAAGGAAATGGGACATTCCAGGAAACAAGGAAAATAATATATCTGCAACTAGTATTTATGTAACAATGTTGGCATGTATTGTGGCAACCTAACATCAAACATCAAGTATCTAAGAGACATTTAGACAGTCAAAATACACACTACCTAATGTAACATTAGACAGTCCATATACACACTACCCAATAACATGCTAACTAATGTAACATTAGACAGTCCATATACACACTACCCAATAACATGTTACATAATGTAACATTAGACAGTCCATATACACACTACCCAATAACATGCTACCTAATGTAACATTAGACAGTCCATATACACACTACCCAATAACATGCTAACTAATGTAACATTAGACAGTCCATATACACACTACCCAATAACATGCTACCTAATGTAACATTAGACAGTCCATATACACACTACCCAATAACATGCTAACTAATGTAACATTACACAGTCCATATACACACTACCCAATAACATGCTACCTAATGTAACATTAGACAGTCCATATACACACTACCCAATAACATGTTACATAATGTAATATTAGACAGTCCATATACACACTACCCAATAACATGTTACATAATGTAACATTAGATAGTCCATATACACACTACCCAATAACATGCTACCTAATGTAACATTAGACAGTCCATATACACACTACCCAATAACATGTTACATAATGTAACATTAGACAGTCCATATACACACTACCCAATAACATGCTACCTAATGTAACATTAGACAGTCCATATACACACTACCCAATAACATGCTAACTAATGTAACATTAGACAGTCCATATACACACTACCCAATAACATGCTACCTAATGTAACATTAGACAGTCCATATACACACTACCCAATAACATGCTAACTAATGTAACATTAGACAGTCCATATACACACTACCCAATAACATGCTACCTAATGTAACATTAGACAGTCCATATACACACTACCCAATAACATGCTAACTAATGTAACATTAGACAGTCCATATACACACTACCCAATAACATGCTAACTAATGTAACATTAGACAGTCCATATACACACTACCCAATAACATGCTAACTAATGTAACATTAGACAGTCCATATACACACTACCCAATAACATGCTAACTAATGTAACATTAGACAGTCCATATACACACTACCCAATAACATGCTACCTAATGTAACATTAGACAGTCCATATACACACTACCCAATAACATGCTACCTAATGTAACATTAGACAGTCCATATACACACTACCCAATAACATGCTAACTAATGTAACATTAGACAGTCCATATACACACTACCCAATAACATGCTAACTAATGTAACATTAGACAGTCCATATACACACTACCCAATAACATGCTACCTAATGTAACATTAGACAGTCCATATACACACTACCCAATAACATGCTACCTAATGTAACATTAGACAGTCCATATACACACTACCCAATAACATGCTACCTAATGTAACATTAGACAGTCCATATACACACTACCCAATAACATGCTACCTAATGTAACATTAGACAGTCCATATACACACTACCCAATAACATGCTAACTAATGTAACATTAGACAGTCCATATACACACTACCCAATAACATGCTACATAATGTAACATTAGACAGTCCATATACACACTACCCAATAACATGCTACCTAATGTAACATTAGACAGTCCATATACACACTACCCAATAACATGCTAACTAATGTAACATTAGACAGTCCATATACACACTACCCAATAACATGCTAACTAATGTAACATTAGACAGTCCATATACACACTACCCAATAACATGCTAACTAATGTAACATTAGACAGTCCATATACACACTACCCAATAACATGCTAACTAATGTAACATTAGACAGTCCATATACACACTACCCAATAACATGCTACCTAATGTAACATTAGACAGTCCATATACACACTACCCAATAACATGCTAACTAATGTAACATTAGACAGTCCATATACACACTACCCAATAACATGCTAACTAATGTAACATTAGACAGTCCATATACACACTACCCAATAACATGCTAACTAATGTAATATTAGAGAGTCCATATACACACTATTCAATAACATGCTAACTAATGTAACATTAGACAGTCCATATACACACTACCCAATAACATGCTAACTAATGTAACATTAGACAGTCCATATACACACTACCCAATAACATGCTACTAATGTAACATTAGACAGTCCATATACACACTACCCAATAACATGCTAACTAATGTAACATTAGACAGTCCATATACACACTACCCAATAACATGCTACCTAATGTAACATTAGACAGTCCATATACACACTACCCAATAACATGCTACCTAATGTAACATTAGACAGTCCATATACACACTACCCAATAACAT
>CM026395.1:40064071-40090006 GCA_014843695.1 Archivesica marissinica
GCTAACTAATGTAACATTAGACAGTCCATATACACACTATTCAATAACATGCTAACAAATGTAACATTAGACAGTCCATATACACACTACCCAATAACATGCTACCTAATGTAATATTAGACAGTCCATATACACACTACCCAATAACATGCTAACTAATGTAACATTAGACAGTCCATATACACACTACCCAATAACATGCTAACTAATGTAACATTAGACAGTCCATATACACACTACCCAATAACATGCTAACTAATGTAACATTAGATAGTCCATATACACACTACCCAATAACATGCTACCTAATGTAACATTAGACAGTCCATATACACACTACCCAATAACATGTCACATAATGTAACATTAGACAGTCCATATACACACTACCCAATAACATGCTACCTAATGTAACATTAGACAGTCCATATACACACTACCCAATAACATGCTAACTAATGTAACATTAGACAGTCCATATACACACTATTCAATAACATGCTACCTAATGTAACATTAGACAGTCCATATACACACTACCCAATAACATGCTAACTAATGTAACATTAGACAGTCCATATACACACTACCCAATAACATGCTAACTAATGTAACATTAGACAGTCCATATACACACTATTCAATAACATGCTAACTAATGTAACATTAGACAGTCCATATACACACTACCCAATAACATGCTAACTAATGTAACATTAGACAGTCCATATACAAACTATTCAATAACATGCTAACTAATGTAACATTAGACAGTCCATATACACACTACCCAATAACATGCTAACTAATGTAACATTAGACAGTCCATATACACACTACCCAATAACATGCTAACTAATGTAACATTAGACAGTCCATATACACACTACCCAATAACATGCTAACTAATGTAACATTAGACAGTCCATATACACACTATTCAATAACATGCTAACTAATGTAACATTAGACAGTCCATATACACACTACCCAATAACATGCTAACTAATGTAACATTAGACAGTCCATATACAAACTATTCAATAACATGCTAACTAATGTAACATTAGACAGTCCATATACACACTACCCAATAACATGCTAACTAATGTAACATTAGACAGTCCATATACACACTACCCAATAACATGCTAACTAATGTAACATTAGACAGTCCATATACACACTACCCAATAACATGCTACCTAATGTAACATTAGACAGTCCATATACACACTACCCAATAACATGTTACCTAATGTAACATTAGACAGTCCATATACACACTACCCAATAACATGCTACCTAATGTAACATTAGACAGTCCATATACACACTACCCAATAACATGCTAACTAATGTAACATTAGACAGTCCATATACACACTACCCAATAACATGCTAACTAATGTAACATTAGACAGTCCATATACACACTACCCAATAACATGCTACCTAATGTAACATTAGATAGTCCATATACACACTACCCAATAACATGCTACCTAATGTAACATTAGACAGTCCATATACACACTACCCAATAACATGCTACCTAATGTAACATTAGACAGTCCATATACACACTACCCAATAACATGCTAACTAATGTAACATTAGACAGTCCATATACACACTACCCAATAACATGCTACCTAATGTAACATTAGACAGTCCATATACACACTACCCAATAACATGCTACCTAATGTAACATTAGACAGTCCATATACACACTACCCAATAACATGCTAACTAATGTAACATTAGACAGTCCATATACACACTACCCAATAACATGTCACATAATGTAACATTAGACAGTCCATATACACACTACCCAATAACATGCTAACTAATGTAACATTAGACAGTCCATATACACACTACCCAATAACATGCTACCTAATGTAACATTAGACAGTCCATATACACACTACCCAATAACATGCTACCTAATGTAACATTAGACAGTCCATATACACACTACCCAATAACATGCTAACTAATGTAACATTAGACAGTCCATATACACACTACCCAATAACATGCTACCTAATGTAACATTAGATAGTCCATATACACACTACCCAATAACATGCTAACTAATGTAACATTAGATAGTCCATATACACACTACCCAATAACATGCTAACTAATGTAATATTAGACAGTCCATATACACACTACCCAATAACATGCTACCTAATGTAACATTAGACAGTCCATATACACACTATTCAATAACATGCTAACTAATGTAACATTAGACAGTCCATATACACACTACCCAATAACATGCTAACTAATGTAACATTAGACAGTCCATATACACACTACCCAATAACATGCTAACTAATGTAACATTAGACAGTCCATATACACACTACCCAATAACATGCTAACTAATGTAACATTAGACAGTCCATATACACACTACCCAATAACATGCTACCTAATGTAACATTAGACAGTCCATATACACACTACCCAATAACATGCTAACTAATGTAACATTAGACAGTCCATATACACACTACCCAATAACATGCTAACTAATGTAACATTAGACAGTCCATATACACACTACCCAATAACATGCTACCTAATGTAACATTAGACAGTCCATATACACACTACCCAATAACATGCTAACTAATGTAACATTAGACAGTCCATATACACACTACCCAATAACATGCTACCTAATGTAACATTAGACAGTCCATATACACACTACCCAATAACATGCTAACTAATGTAACATTAGACAGTCCATATACACACTATTCAATAACATGCTAACTAATGTAACATTAGACAGTCCATATACACACTACCCAATAACATGCTACCTAATGTAACATTAGACAGTCCATATACACACTACCCAATAACATGCTACCTAATGTAACATTAGACAGTCCATATACACACTACCCAATAACATGCTAACTAATGTAACATTAGACAGTCCATATACACACTACCCAATAACATGCTACCTAATGTAACATTAGACAGTCCATATACACACTACCCAATAACATGCTAACAAATGTAACATTAGACAGTCCATATACACACTACCCAATAACATGCTACCTAATGTAACATTAGACAGTCCATATACACACTACCCAATAACATGCTAACTAATGCCCTAATCCTCAAGGCAAATCACACGACATTGTTTCCCCGATATCTCTGTAAATAATATAATGCCGGCCTATAATAATCTGGAATTTAAGCAGAGAATTTCACAGAACGCAAGTCATTCATGATTTCTGGGACTATGGAAGGTAGAAGATCTGTCATACATGCTTGCACCGTTATCTAAATACCCGATTGTTGTCATATCCCATATATAAAAACACATTAAAATAAATGCATGCCAAGCTTAAGACAAAAGTAATCTAGATATATGACAGATGAAAAGATAGGATGTTAAACACAATGTCACAAATTAGGATTTCGGGTGCATGATTTTCAGTTGGGAAAAGGAGATGGGGGACTCTGAAGTGAGTCACCTGGCAAATATTTGCTGGCGAGAACATTCCCTTCTTTGGCAATCTTGTGTAGGGTGCTTTGTATATTTGACTGCAGTGAATATGTATCTTATTACATATTTTAGCCCCATATATTTACGATCTGTGTTTGAAGAGTAAGAATGATTGTGTAGACAATATGCACGTTCTAGGAGATCAATTACTAATATTACTCTATGAGCAGGTATTACGGTATATAATAATTTAATTAGCTCGATTGCGAAACAAGTCTTTTTAACATCAGAGTAATTGCTATGGAGTTCTCATTCATGGACAAGAGACAAGAAGCTACGGGCTCACACTCGCAATCCCTTGGTTACGTGGTGGCCACTGTATCAATACCACTACGCAGCATGTCATGTTATTTATACCAATGTAATGAGAGATAACATTATGATAGAGGTGTACATAACTCAGGGAACCAGGCCTGCAGGTTACAAAACTTTTCTTCAATCTCCAACTCACTCTCGAGTGTATATCTCAGAATCAATCAATCAAATTACTTGAGCTTGAGATCTGAGAAAAGCTTTATAACTTTGGTATGAGGACTACATCTGTATAAGTTTTCACAGAACAACTCATTTTGGAGTTTCAAAATTTATGTTATCATAAACAGAACATATTTATTTTGCTACAACATTTAAATTGTTTTCAGTTTGTGTCATATTGAAGCTAAATTTACAATTTTGCAAATGCTGATTAAATCACAAATTTAGTTTGTTTCTCCACAAGTGGTAATGCATTTAAGTTTGAATATCAAATGATAAGAAAAACAAGGTTTCCTACTATTTTTCACCATTATGAGAATATAATTATAAAGAATATTGCTTATATATGTATATTTATGACGTACACAATTTTAATGAAGTTTGTAAGAATTTGCTTTAAGCATATGCTGGTTTGAGATTCAATGTGTCATTTCATCAAAAGAAAAAATAGTCAATTAAATATTTAGTCAAATAAATATTAAAATATCACTCATAATGCAAGTGATTTAGCATAATTGAACACATTCTAGTCAATAAATGCTGGCATAAAGGAGAAATATTAGTGAAGGTGATTTGACTTACAACATTCACACTACCATATTTGAGTTTATGGTTGTTCTCAACAAATGGTTGGTACAGACCACTGTCCTGAACTATTCTTGAAATTCACACAAGATGTTTAGCATAACAAGTATGCACAAACTCACAGTGAATTTCAAGGAAAACAGAGTTGGATATGATGACAAAACAATGGATTAATAGACAAAGTATGTGTAATATTTAATATGAAATATTAGTTCAGTTACCATTTTCTTACATTGTCTAAAACAAATAAATTGAGCACGGTATTCACTAATCAGGCATTAATATATGTGCCAAAATCTGCTTTAATATTTACAGTGTCGTAGTTCTTATCTATCTAAATAATGTGTACATTAATTTATTTGTGAACACATTTTTATGTGAACTTAGTAAAAGCTGCTAAACCATCCATCCCTGATCTGATCAGAGCTGGTTCTGACTTCATAAAACATATTCTAATTTGACTGATAGTGATCTTTTTCCCTGTCAGAATCTTAAAAAGCAGTATTTTAAATATTTTTTAATGTCATGATTAGCCTATTTTAAATAGCTTTTTAGAAAGTAAAACATGTTTAACGTATTGTAATATGCTATTGTCTCTTATAATTCTCATTGGTACAATGGCTAAGTCAATGTATGTGTTATAATATAAATTGAAATGTACATAGATGAGACAGAAATAAAGATATAATATATACTATATTGAATAACTTGAATTCCAGACAATATGTGCAACCAGGCAGTACTTCTATATGCAAAAATGGGATAACGGTAAATTTACTCTCTCACGATTAGTCTATTGGAAAATCCAAATAATAATGGTCACACGATAGTTCAAACAATGCTGAACGAAATCCAATTAAAACTATAGGAATTGCAAACAAAACAAGGGAGGACAATAAACTAAGTGAATTGATGAAACATCCTGACAAAATGCACAACTACACCGCACATCCAATGTTTCAACAAGGATTGAAATAATTGAAAACTAGGAAATATATAGCAAGACAACTCTATCAACACTCTACCAGAACAGGACACATTAATGAGCAACTACTCCTGATACCAATTGTCCCAAGCAAGGACAGAGATCAGATTAAAACTGTAGGAGTTAACTGACACAATATAATAGGACAGGAAGGACAGATCATTGGGGGTGGATATTGAGACAAATAATTATTCAATATTCTGCATTAATAACTACAATGATTATTACAGAAGTAAGACTGGATTATTTAAGTTTCTTGATTGAAGATTTGAGAATATCTACACGTTCCTGGTTGTAACACCTCAGTTCCTCTAGATGACACTTGTTTCTCAACAACTCCTGTAAGCAAACAAGAAAACATTTGTGAAAATATAAGGAGACGATATATTGGTATGACTGCGAATGAAAATGGATGAACATCACATTAGAAGTTCCTTAACTCTTTGCACGCTAGCGGTGAAAACAACAGCCAAATATGTCATGCAACTCCAAGTTTTCCGTTACAAATAAGAAACACACTAATGAATTATCGTCTGCTACAATTATTTGAACTAGTGATATCCTTTTATTTTACCCAGCATGCAAAGAGTTAAGGAAGCCCAATCAGGAAACCCATAAGCACTATACAAAGAAAATCTGAGGTTTTTGTCCTAACTTAGAAAGTACTTTGACACCTATTAGATACAATTAACACAGAATCCTAATGTGTGTCACCCACATATTTCGTTTTGTTTCTAGGAATGGCACCGAATATTCGCTCAGACGTCCGAATATTCTAATACTACTGTATTTACCGATGTAAAACGCAGCCACTTTTTGGCACAAAAACGGAGTCCGAAACTCATACACAGCCAGAGAGAAGCTCTCCATTATTAAATATGTAGAGGTCCTCGGCAAGCAAAAAGCGGGAAGAGATTACAGCGTCGGGGTATCGTCTATCTGGGAATGGTGAGGACAGAAACAATGCATCCTGCAGTTTACGGGATTATAAAAACCAAATAGCATGATTATATTTCAGGACCATGCACATCTGTACATAGGTCTGTATGCTTTTATCTTATTTTTACCAGGAAAATATTGTATCATGGGAAAATTTGGCTTTTGAAAATGCTATTTTGGTATACACAGGTATTCCGTTTTTCTCCCCGTTTTCGTGTCAAAAAGTAGATGTGTGTTATACACGATAGTGCGCTATACATCGGTAAATACAGTATTTGCAAAAATGAAATAAACTGACATAATATCAGATAAGTTGTTTTCTTTTGAAACCAGAAAAGCATGTTGTGGTCGCATCCATGCCAAGTGTTAATTGACACTCGGATAATTAAAGTAGGTGCTAAGGTAGGTAGTGTTTAATTTTGATGTAAAAACGGTTTAGACGAGAATATTCCTTTGAAATATTACAGACATTTTGCAACAACATTCACCCCCAAGTATCTTAAATATTTAATTAACTGCTCAATATTACCAAAGAGTAGCATTTAAAGTACGATTTTTATATTTTCCTCAAAAATGCCACTCGCTCAGTCACACAAAGAATTCGCTCTGAGAATAAGAAAACTGCTAGATGCAATCTATGCAAATTGGATTTAACATATTCGGAACAACATCAATTAGAATAATCATTTGAAAAAGAAACACCCTTCAACGGAAAGCAGTTCAAGTGACAATGGATTCATTTGTGAAAACACCCATGAATGTACAGTGACCGATAACAATAACTGAATGAGTCGTCGTCATATTTGCTTGGCCTTACAGGAAGATGACATTTACGTGTAAAACAGAAAGTAGGTTAATTTGGCAAAGAGTTAGGGTGATTTTGAGTTTTTGATAGAATTATATCGAATATTCGCATACGTTCCCGATCCAATATTCATATAGCATAATCGCTATTCGTTGCCATCCCTAGATTTTTAACATGACTCGGCAAACACATGAAAACATTAAACACATATAGTTGCTAATCAATGCATCAAGTATCTAACAAGAACATTCAATACATTACATACATATACAATATACAGATGGTCCATACAATATACAGATGGTCCATACAATATACCACAGATGGTCCATACAGTATACCACAGATGGTCCATACAGTATATAGATGGTCCATACAGTATACCACCGATGGTCCATACAGTATACAGATGGTCCATACAGTATACAGATGGTCCATACAGTATACCACCGATGGTCCATACAGTATACAGATGGACCATACAGTATACAGATGGTCCATACAGTATACAGATGGACCATACAGTATACAGATGGTCCATACAGTATACAGATGGTCCATACAGTATACAGATGGTCCATACAGTATACAGATGGTCCATACAGTATACAGATGGTCCATACAGTATACAGATGGTCCATACAGTATTACAGATGGTCCATACAGTATACAGATGGTCCATACAGTATACAGATGGTCCATACAGTATACAGATGGCCCATACAGTATACCACAGATGGTCCATACAGTATACAGATGGTCCATACAGTATACAGATGGTCCATACAGTATACAGATGGTCCATACAGTATACAGATGGTCCATACAGTATACCACAGATGGTCCATACAGTATACAGATGGTCCATACAGTATACCACAGATGGTCCATACAGTATACAGATGGTCCATACAGTATAACACAGATGGTCCATACAGTATACCACAGATGGTCCATACAGTATACCACAGATGGTCCATACAGTATACCACAGATGGTCCATACAGTATACATATGGTCCATACAGTATACAGATGGCCCATACAGTATACAGATGGTCCATACAGTATACAGATGGCACATACAGTATACAGATGGCACATACAGTATACAGATGGCACATACAGTATACAGATGGTCCATACAGTATACAGATGGCCCATACAGTATACCACCGATGGTCCATACAGTATACCACCGATGGTCCATACAGTATACAGATGGTCCATACAGTATACCACAGATGGTCCATACAGTATACAGATGGTCCATACAGTATACCACCGATGGTCCATACAGTATACCACCGATGGTCCATACAGTATACCACCGATGGTCCATACAGTATACCACCGATGGTCCATACAGTATACCACCGATGGTCAAGTTATGCTTGTTTCAATGTTTGTGATAATCTGTTGACATCGCTCTATCCAAACAATATTGTTTTTATTTGAGAGAACATGGGTGCTATTCTTCTGTAAGACTGAGAATGAAGCAATAGAACACTGAATCAATAGTCAAAAACGTACACAATAAACAATACTAGCACAATATAAACAATGAGACTGCAATTGTTAATAATAATGGCCAGTTACTATGGGAATGTATAAATATAGGATGTTTGACAAGTTTGCTAATTTTGTTATTAAGCGAGCCTTCTTCGATTATAACTTTGGGCGACCATTTCAAGCCTCATATACGATTAATGTAATTCTGACAATTATTAACAGATGATGGCCCATTTGTATTTTTCTAGGATATTGGACACTCCAAACAGTGCATACCTCCCAGCTCTCACACTCCAAACAGTGCATACCTCCCAGCTCTCACATTCCAAACAGTGCATACCTCCCAGCTCTCACACTCCAAACAGTGCATACCTCCCAGCTCTCACACTCCAAACAGTGCATACCTCCCAGCTCTCACACTCCAAACAGTGCATACCTCCCAGCTCTCACACTCCAAACAGTGCATACCTCCCAGCTCTCACACTCCAAACAGTGCATACCTCCCAGCTCTCACACTCCAAACAGTGCATACCTCCCAGCTCTCCAGACAGTACAAACAGTGAATACCTCCCAGCTCTCCAGACAGTACAAACAGTGAATACCTCCCAGCTCTCCAGACAGTACAAACAGTGTATACCTCTCAGCTCTCCAGACAGTACAAACATTGTATACCTCTCAGCTCTTCAGACAGTACAAACAGTGTATACCTCCCAGCTCTCCAGACAGTACAAACAGTGTATACCTCCCAGCTCTCCAGACAGTACAAACAGTGTATACCTCCCAGCTCTCCAGACAGTACAAACAGTGTATACCTCCAAGCTCTCACACTTCAAACATTGTATATCTCCCAGCTCTCTGGACACTCCAAACATTGTATACCACCCAGCTATCTAGACACTCCAAACAGTGTATACCTCCCAGCTCTCTGGACATTCCAAACAGTGTATATCTCCCAGCTCTCTGGACACTCCAAACAGTGTATACCTCCCAGCTCTCTGGACACTCCAAACAGTGTATACCTTCCAGCTCTCTGGACACTCCAAACATTGTATATCTCCCAGCTCTCTGGACACTCCAAACAGTGTATACCTCCCAGCTCTCTGGACACTCCAAACAGTGTATACCTCCCAGCTCTCCAGACACCCCAAACAGTGTATATCTCCCAGCTCTCTGGACACTCCAAACATTGTATACCACCCAGCTATCTGGACACTCCAAACATTGTATACCTCCCAGCTCTCTGGACACTCCAAACAGTGTATACCTCCCAGCTCTCTGGACACTCCAAACATTGTATACCTCCCACCTCTCTGGACACTCCAAACATTGTATACCTCCCAGCTCTCTGGACACTCCAAAC
This sequence comes from Archivesica marissinica, assembly GCA_014843695.1. Lineage (NCBI taxonomy): Eukaryota > Metazoa > Mollusca > Bivalvia > Venerida > Vesicomyidae > Archivesica > Archivesica marissinica. Next base: position 40,074,293 of record CM026395.1, read on the forward strand.
AGTGTATACCACCCAGCTCTCTGGACACTCCAAACAGTGTATACCTCCCAGCTCTCTGGAAACTCCAAACATTGTATACCACCCAGCTCTCTGGACACTCCAAACAGTGTATACCTCCCACCTCTCTGGACACTCCAAACATTGTATACCTCCCAGCTCTCTGGACACTCCAAACATTGTATACCACCCAGCTCTCTGGACACTCCAAACATTGTATATCTCCCAGCTCTCTGGAAACTCCAAACATTGTATACCACCCAGCTATCTGGACACTCCAAACATTGTATACCACCCAGCTATCTGGACACTCCAAACATTGTATACCTCCCAGCTTTCTGGACACTCCAAACAGTGTATACCTCCCACCTCTCCAGACACTCCAAACATTGTATATCTCCCAGCTATCTGGACACTCCAAACATTGTATACCTCCCACCTCTCCAGACACTCCAAACATTGTATATCTCCCAGCTATCTGGACACTCCAAACATTGTATACCTCCCACCTCTCCAGACACTCCAAACATTGTATATCTCCCATCTATCTGGACACTCCAAACAGTGTATATCTCCCAGCTCTCTGGACACTCCAAACATTGTATATCTCCCAGCTCTCCAGACACTCCAAACATTGTATACCTCCCAGCTCTCTGGACACTCCAAACATTGTATACCTCCCACCTCTCCAGACACTCCAAACATTGTATATCTCCCAGCTATCTGGACACTCCAAACATTGTATACCTCTCAGCTCTCTGGACACTCCAAACATTGTATATCTCCCAGCTATCTGGACACTCCAAACATTGTATATCTCCCAGCTCTCTGGACACTCCAAACATTGTATACCTCCCAGCTCTCTGGACACTCCAAACATTGTATACCTCCCAGCTCTCTGGACACTCCAAACATTGTATACCTCCCAGCTCTCTGGACACTCCAAACAGTGTATACCTACCAGCTCTCTGGACACTCCAAACATTGTATACCTCCCAGCTCTCTGGACACTCCAAACATTGTATACCTCCCAGCTCTCTGGACACTCCAAACAGTGTATACCACCCACCTCTCCAGACACTCCAAACATTGTATATCTCCCAGCTCTCTGGACACTCCAAACATTGTATATCTCCCAGCTCTCTGGACACTCCAAACAGTGTATACCTCCCAGCTCTCTGGACACTCCAAACATTGTATATCTCCCAGCTCTCTGGACACTCCAAACATTGTATATCTCCCAACTCTCCAGACACTCCAAACATTGTATATCTCCCAGCTCTCTGGACATTCCAAACATTGTATATCTCCCAGCTATCTGGACACTCCAAACATTGTATATCTCCCAGCTCGCTGGACACTCCAAACAGTGTATATCTCCCAGCTCTCCAAACAGTGTATATCTCCCAGCTCTCTGGACACTCCAAACATTGTATATCTCCCAGCTCTCTGGACACTCCAAACAGTGTATACCTCCCACCTCTCCAGACACTCCAAACATTGTATATCTCCCAGCTCTCTGGACACTCCAAACAGTGTATACCACCCACCTCTCTGGACACTCCAAACAGTGTATATCTCCCAGCTGTCTGGACACTCCAAACAGTGTATATCACCCAGCTATCTGGACACTCCAAACATTGTATATCTCCCAGCTCTCTGGACACTCCAAACAGTGTATATCACCCAGCTATCTGGACACTCCAAACATTGTATACCTCCCAGCTCTCTGGACACTCCAAACAGTGTATATCTCCCAGCTATCTGGACACTCCAAACATTGTATACCTCCCAGCTCTCTGGACACTCCAAACATTGTATATCTCCCAGCTCTCTGGACACTCCAAACATTGTATATCTCCCAGCTCTCCAAACAGTGTATATCTCCCAGCTATCTGGACACTCCAAACATTGTATATCTCCCAGCTCGCTGGACACTCCAAACAGTGTATATCTCCCAGCTCTCCAAACAGTGTATATCTCCCAGCTCTCTGGACACTCCAAACATTGTATATCTCCCAGCTCTCTGGACACTCCAAACAGTGTATACCTCCCACCTCTCCAGACACTCCAAACATTGTATATCTCCCAGCTCTCTGGACACTCCAAACAGTGTATACCACCCACCTCTCTGGACACTCCAAACAGTGTATATCTCCCAGCTGTCTGGACACTCCAAACAGTGTATATCACCCAGCTATCTGGACACTCCAAACATTGTATATCTCCCAGCTCTCTGGACACTCCAAACAGTGTATATCACCCAGCTATCTGGACACTCCAAACATTGTATACCTCCCAGCTCTCTGGACACTCCAAACAGTGTATATCTCCCAGCTATCTGGACACTCCAAACATTGTATACCTACCAGCTCTCTGGACACTCCAAACATTGTATATCTCCCAGCTCTCTGGACACTCCAAACATTGTATATCTCCCAGCTCTCCAAACAGTGTATATCTCCCAGCTATCTGGACATTCCAAACATTGTATATCTCCCAGCTCTCTGGACACTCCAAACAGTGTATATCTCCCAGCTCTCTGGACACTCCAAACAGTGTATATCTCCCAGCTCTCTGGACACTCCAAACAGTGTATACCTCCCAGCTCTCTGGACACTCCAAACAGTGTATATCTCCCAGCTCTCTGGACACTCCAAACAGTGTATATCTCCCAGCTCTCTGGACACTCCAAACATTGTATATCTCACAGCTCTCTGGACACTCCAAACAGTGTATATCTCCCAGCTCTCTGGACACTCCAAACAGTGTATATCTCCCAGCTCTCTGGACACTCCAAACAGTGTATACCTCCCAGCTCTCCAGACATTACAAACATTGTATACCTCCCAGCTCTCCAGACAGTACAAACATTGTATACCTCCCATCTCTCCAGACATTACAAACATTGTATACCTCCCATCTCTCCAGACATTACAAACATTGTATATCTCCCAGCTCTATGGACACTCCAAACATTGTATACCTCCCAGCTCTCTGGACACTCCAAACATTGTATACCTCCCAGCTCTCTGGACACTCCAAACATTGTATACTTCCCAGCTCTATGGACACTCCAAACATTGTATACCTCCCAGCTCTCTGGACACTCCAAACATTGTATACCTCCCAGCTCTCTGGACACTCCAAACATTGTATACTTCCCAGCTCTATGGACACTCCAAACATTGTATACCTCCCAGCTCTCTGGACACTCCAAACATTGTATACTTCCCAGCTCTATGGACACTCCAAACATTGTATACTTCCCAGCTCTCTGGACACTCCAAACATTGTATACTTCCCAGCTCTCTGGACACTCCAAACATTGTATACTTCCCAGCTCTATGGACACTCCAAACATTGTATACTTCCCAGCTCTATGGACACTCCAAACATTGTATACTTCCCAGCTCTATGGACACTCCAAACATTGTATACCTCCCAGCTCTCTGGACACTCCAAACATTGTACAACCTGAGGTAGAAGGGTATACAGTGTATTCAACACACCAAGACAATTACAACAGTAGACAGTTCAATCGCAACAAACAATGCATGACAACTAAAAACTTCATTACGTTTTCTGATTTTACCTCCATTCTTTGGTGGAGCTGAGCAGCTGCTGTATTTAGTTTGGTGTTTTCTTCTCGCAACTTTCTATTCCTCTCTAGTAATATCTGGCGTTCTAATTGCTCACCTAGACAAAAGAGCATAACAATTAGTGATATGCATCGGTTTCAAAATCCAAATTGATTATTAATCGGGCAATTGATACAGTTATAAATCAAAATCATTCCATCTAATTTGTGAGTTTAATAATCTGTTTAGTACTAAGAAATTACTTACCAGTTACTAGTTTCGACAAATTAGTTACTCAGTTACATCTGAGTACTAGACTTTAAGTTAGTAGACTGCCACCTGATATAAAATTAGTTTTTAATTTAACAGAGAACAGAACGCTTAGTGACATACTAGTGAAAAGTCTAGTACTAGATACAGTTAGAATTGTTGTTGCAAACGTGCAATGCTAATAAAATACAGCCAATAGTAAATCGTGGTTTTATTTGAGCTATAAACAAACATAAAAGTAAGAGACAAAAAAAAAGACTCATCGATTACACAATTTCACAATCGATTATCGCCGATGTTCATGCCGGCGAACGATTGTCGGCGACTTAGCGATAATCGGTTTATCACTAATCACAATGTGTAAATGTGTAATCAACTATTTTGGAGAACTTATGTTCCCCACATACTGTTTTAAGGCCCTCTCACACATGGGCGAACCGCCCCCCCCCCCCAAGTCAACTTGAGTGTACTGGCGAATAGGACATGAGTAAAATTCATTCCCATTAGTATATATGTACGTTGTACACCTTTGTTGCGGCCGTTGCTATTAGTCTTGTTCATCGGAACATTTTGAGCATGTTGAAAAATTTGTGGCGATTAAAAGTTTCGTTTATCAATCGTTAAAATTTGTTTAATACGTTAACAAATCGGAAAGTCAAACTGGCGTTATCAGGTCGTGATCAGCTAATTTGCATATCGAGGACGATCCCATGACGAAATGTAGGGTTGCCGTTCAGAAACGATAGTGATGCTGGAGTTAGCATAGTATCAGGGAACTAGATTTCATAGTGATGCTTGGAAACTGCAGGACTAGGCATAGTATCAGGGAACTAGATTTCATAGTGATGGTTGCAAACTGTAGGACTGGGCATAGTATCAGGGAACTAGATTTCATAGTGATGGTTGCAAACTGTATGACTAGGCATAGTATCAGGGAACTAGATTTCATAGTGATGCTTGCAAACTGTAGGACTAGGCATAGTATCAGGGAACTAGATTTCATAGTGATGGTTGCAAACTGTAGGACTAGGCATAGTATCAGGGAACTAGATTTCATAGTGATGCTTGGAAACTGTAGGACTAGGCATAGTATCAGGGAACTAGATTTCATAGTGATGGTTGCAAACTGTAGGACTGGGCATAGTATCAGGGAACTAGATTTCATAGTGATGGTTGCAACTGTAGACTAGGCATAGTATCAGGGAACTAGATTTCATAGTGATGCTTGCAAACTGTAGGACTGGGCATAGTATCAGGGAACTAGATTTCATAGTGATGCTTGCAAACTGTAGGACTGGGCATAGTATCAGGGAACTAGATTTCATAGTGATGCTTGCAAACTGTAGGACTAGGCATAGTATCAGGGAACTAGATTTCATAGTGATGGTTGCAAACTGTAGGACTAGGCATAGTATCAGGGAACTAGATTTCATAGTGATGCTTGCAAACTGTAGGACTGGGCATAGTATCAGGGAACTAGATTTCATAGTGATGCTTGCAAACTGTAGGACTGGGCATAGTATCAGGGAACTAGATTTCATAGTGATGCTTGCAAACTGTAGGACTAGGCATAGTATCAGGGAACTAGATTTCATAGTGATGGTTGCAAACTGTAGGACTAGGCATAGTATCAGGGAACTAGATTTCATAGTGATGCTTGCAAACTGTAGGACTGGGCATAGTATCAGGGAACTAGATTTCATAGTGATGGTTGCAAACTGTAGGACTGGGCATAGTATCAGGGAACTAGATTTCATAGTGATGGTTGCAAACTGTAGGACTAGGCATAGTATCAGGGAACTAGATTTCATAATGATGCTTGCAAACTGTAGGACTAGGCATAGTATCAGGAAATCATCTCCAATTGTTTCTTTCAACACAAATAATCCTTGCTTACATGACTGTATTAATTTAATAAACAAATCAACAGCAACAGTTTGACTAGAGTATATACATATGAAGAACGTACGTTGATGTTGTTTCAGGTAAATTTCGGGTTTCCATGACACTGCCGACACCAGACCATACATCCACATACATTGGCTGCCATGGTAACATTTGAAGAACATACCTTGATGGTGTTTCTGGTAAGTTTCCATGACACTGCCGACACCAGACCATACATCCACATTCATTGGCTGCCATGGTAACATATGCGGGGATTTTGATGGAGAGAGGTCAGGTAACTTCTGACTATCAACTGTCAATTAGGAACAGAGACATGTACATTTATTCAAGCAGTGTGCAGGGTTTTACAACAAATCTCCTTCAATAAGAATTATTATGTTATGCTTTACAATCAAATATAGAAATATATCAGTGAAAGAATTGGAATAACACATGTTATTTCTTACTGTTCTGCGCATGTGGTACATAGCCGGTACATAGCCGGTACATAGCCGGTACATAGCCGGTACATAGCCGCGGCCTGTTGAAATGTGTCAATGCCAACGTTTTCAGACTCAAGCTGTCGGCGACAACATTTATAACATCATTTCTAGTCGCCGTAACATACATTTCTAGCACAATTTAGCATCATTTTCTATCATAAAAACATTGTTCAGCCTAATTGTTTGTTTAAGTGAATGATCAAATAATATTCACTTATAAACATAGAACATAGAAAGCTATTATAATGCTTTCAATGTTTATTCAGTGAATTATAATTGGATCATACACGAAAACAAACAAATATCTTCATATACACTCTATACATGGAAAAACTTCTCCCTAAGCTGAACATAGGGAGAATAGAGAGAGAGATTCACTTATAAACATAGAACATAGAAAGCTATTATAATGCTTTCAATGTTTATTCAGTGAATTATAATTGGATCATACACGAAAACAAACAAATATCTTCATATACACTCTATACATGGAAAAACTTCTCCCTAAGCTGAACATAGGGAGAATAGAGAGAGAGAGAGAGAGAGCTGAGGGAGACAACTTCTAGCTACAGCCCTCAATCTTAATTACAATATGAATAGTGTCATTTAGTATTTTGATTTTATTTTCATTTATGTTTCATTGTTTTTAGTGTGATTTATAAATAACTTTAACTAAATCCTCATGGTGATAAATAAGGGGCCTGGGATGTGGAAATCCTATGCCTAACTAGTCCCAACTCGTACATTTTGTCAAATGGACAAGTGGAATTGTGTATCTTAGTTGTCCGCGGATAATTATATATAAAAAACAAACATATTATAATCATATTATCAAATATTGGACTATAAAAGAAACTACTCCGAGAACAAATAATTTCATTGCTTACATGAATAAATTCTAACAAATTCGTTAGCGGAAGTTGGAAATATAAACATTCCGCCATGATGGTTATGCATAAAATATTTACCAAACTCAGCACTCACAGGCCAAAAGACTTATTATTGTTATGTGGATCAAACGGGAGCCGGACAAAACACCCCCCGGACTAAACACCCCCCGCTCATTTTTGTATAGGTGGATTTTCACACTCCTGAGAGGCAGCAAAAACATATTCGACTGCAAATCCTACGTCTGTTTAATCCACATCCCACCATAACAATAATGATAATAAGTCTTTTGGCCTGTGAGTGCTGAGAAATAGCGCGGACAAGAATAGCAGGACAGATAGATGCAATGGGCCATAATACAATGAAAAATAATCTTAGTGGAATGCGCCAACGATATACATAACTAGGCAGGGCCCGCGCTGGCAATCACCAGAGTAGCCATTGGCTAAAATATGGCAAAATTGGCTAATAAAAACTCAGTTTTGGCTAAAATAATAAAAACTAAATTCCCCGAGTCTATTGGTGGAAAATTAAACATATCATTAACTAGCTGGAGAATCATACAAGCTTGTTGTTTGTTTATTTAATGGGGCATGTTTGATTAGTGTGCAAACAGGGGACACACTATGAATGCTTATTATATATCTTTGTGTTATTTATGAGCATTTTAATCAGGAATGCAGCCTAACGTGATCACAATTGGGGAGGGATTTTTAAGCTTCAAAGTCAGGTGTTCCGTTGTGACTGTTGATTTTTCCAGAAATAAATTAACTATTCCAATGAAAAAATCCTAAAGATGGTGATCAAAAAAATAAGATATTTACCCTATGCCATGGCATTTATTATATTAATATTTCAATTTTACACCAGACAGCTAATGGAGTAATCCCATCAAAACAGGATGTTTATTTGGGCATAGAGCAATGGTATTGGCAATATAAGTGGCAGGTGTTAATTGATCTCATTACAAGTCATTGTTGGCATGCCGCCAACTCATCAAAGCTTTACAGCAGTAACCTGTCAATCAAAGAAATCTTGTTTACACCAATAACCCAAAAGATCAAAGGTCTTATGTGATGTAATAAAATTTGAACAGTTGACATGCAGCACTAGTCTAACTGTCTAACCCTGGTAATGCATTTTAAAATGATTCTGAAAATGAAAGTTGACACAACGTGTCAAGTAGTGTATCACTGCAAATGTAACTCTTACCTCAGTTGTAGTTTATGGGCATACATCATTTAATTGGTACAATTGCATGACACATTAAAATATATTATAATAAATATACTATAAAAACTCTGTTTGGGAAAAATGGTGCACGCCGGAATTGGCTAAAGGAAGCACAGATTTGGCTAAAAATAATTGGCTACAAAAAAATAAGTGCCAGTGCAGGCTCTGCTAGGCTAGGTATCAATAACTCCTATGAAGCTACCTTCATTTGCGGACAGTGTCTGCTGTGAAATACCATGGACAAGAATAGCGGGACGGACGGTCTCGCGATTGGGTATTTAAGTGGCAACCCCATTGTTCTCTCCTTTGTTATATAAGATAATTTATAGCCACATAGCAGCTAACCCTAGACCACTAGACAATATATTTATTGTTCTTCTAGCCACATAGCAGCTAACCCTAGACCACTAGACAATATATTTATTGTTCTTCTAGCCACATAGCAGCTAACCCTAGACCACTAGACAATAGATTTATTGTTCTTCTAGCCACATAGCAGCTAACCCTAGACCACTAGACAATAGATTTATTGTTCTTCTAGCCACATAGCAGCTAACCCTAGACCACTAGACAATAGATTTATTGTTCTTCTAGCCACATAGCAGCTAACCCTAGACCACTAGACAATAGATTTATTGTTCTTCTAGCCACATAGCAGCTAACCCTAGACCACTAGACAATATATTTATTGTTCTTCTAGCCACATAGCAGCTAACCCTAGACCACTAGACAATAGATTTATTGTTCTTCTAGCCACATAGCAGCTAACCCTAGACCACTAGACAATAGATTTATTGTTCTTCTAGCAACAAAAGTACCCATTTATGATTTAGTGTGTGGGGACTGATGCACAAATGTAACGGCGACTATAATAATAACTGACCTGGTGGCAATGCTAACTGGCCCAATGCTAACTGGTTTAGCGGCAGTGCTAACTGGTCTAGCAGCAATGCTAACTGGCCCAATGCTAACTGGTCTAGCGGCAGTGCTAACTGGTCTAGCAGCAATGCTAACTGACCTGGTGGCAATGCTAACTGACCTGGTGGCAATGCTAACTGGCCCAATGGCAATGCTAACTGGTCTAGCAGCAATGCTAACAGGCCCAATGCTAACTGGCCCAATGCTAACTGGTCTAGCGGCAGTGCTAACTGGTCTAGCAGCAATGCTAACTGACCTGGTGGCAATGCTAACTGACCTGGTGGCAATGCTAACTGGCCCAATGGCAATGCTAACTGGTCTAGCAGCAATGCTAACAGGCCCAATGCTAACTGGCCCAATGCTAACTGGTCTAGCGGCAGTGCTAACTGGTCTAGCAGCAATGCTAACTGACCTGGTGGCAATGCTAACTGACCTGGTGGCAATGCTAACTGGCCCAATGGCAATGCTAACTGGTCTAGCAGCAATGCTAACAGGCCCAATGCTAACTGGCCCAATGCTAACTGGTCTAGCGGCAGTGCTAACTGGTCTAGCAGCAATGCTAACTGACCTGGTGGCAATGCTAACTGACCTGGTGGCAATGCTAACTGGCCCAATGGCAATGCTAACTGGTCTAGCGGCAATGCTAACTGGTCTAGCAGCAATGCTAACTGGTCTAGCAGCAATGCTAACTGGTCTAGCGGCAATGCTAACTGGTCTAGTGGCAATGCTAACTGGTCTAGCGGCAATGCTAACTGGTCTAGCGGCAATGCTAACTGGTCTAGCGGCAATGCTAACTGGTCTAGCAGCAATGCTAACTGGTCTAGCAGCAATGCTAACTGGTCTAGCAGCAATGCTAACAGGCCCAATGCTAACTGGTCTAGCAGCAGTGCTAACTGGTCTAGCAGCAATGCTAACTGGTCAAGCAGCAATGCTAACTGGTCTAGCAGCAATGCTAACTGGTCTAGCAGCAATGCTAACTGGTCTAGCAGCAATGCTAACAGGCCCAATGCTAACTGGTCTAGCAGCAATGCTAACTGGTCTAGCAGCAATGCTAACTGGCCCAATGCTAACTGGTCTAGCAGCAATGCTAACTGGTCTAGCAGCAATGCTAACTGGTCTAGCAGCAATGCTAACAGGCCCAATGCTAACTGGTCTAGCAGCAATGCTAACTGGTCTAGCAGCAATGCTAACTGGTCTAACGGCAATGCTAACTGGTCTAGCAGCAATGCTAACTGGTCTAGCAGCAATGCTAACAGGCCCAATGCTAACTGGTCTAGCAGCAATGCTAACTGGTCTAGCAGCAATGCTAACTGGTCTAGCAGCAATGCTAACTGGTCTAGCAGCAATGCAAACTGGTCTAGCAGCAATGCTAACTGGTCTAGCAGCAATGCAAACTGGTCTAGCAGCAATGCTAACTGGTCTAGCAGCAATGCTAACTGGCCCAATGCTAACTGGTCTAGCAGCAATGCTAACTGGTCTAGCAGCAATGCTAACAGGCCCAATGCTAACTGGTCTAGCGGCAATGCTAACTGGTCTAGCAGCAATGCTAACTGGTCTAGCAGCAATGCTAACTGGTCTAGCAGCAATGCTAACTGGTCTAGCAGCAATGCTAACTGGTCTAGCAGCAATGTTAACTGGTCTAGCAGCAATGCTAACTGGTCTAGCAGCAATGCTAACTGGTCTAGCGGCAATGCTAACAGGTCTAGCGGCAATGCTAACTGGTCTAGCAGCAATGCTAACTGGTCTAGCAGCAATGCTAACAGGCCCAATGCTAACTGGTCTAGCAGCAATGCTAACTGGTCTAGCAGCAATGCTAACTGGTCTAGCAGCAATGCTAACTGGTCTAGCAGCAATGCTAACTGGTCTAGCAGCAATGCTAACAGGCCCAATGCTAACTGGTCTAGCAGCAATGCTAACTGGTCTAGCAGCAATGCTAACTGGTCTAGCAGCAATGCTAACTGGTCTAGCGGCAATGCTAACTGGTCTAGCAGCAATGCTAACTGGTCTAGCGGCAATGCTAACTGGCCCAATGCTAATTGGTCTAGCAGCAATGCTAACTGGTCTAGCAGCAATGCTAACTGGTCTAGCGGCAATGCTAATTGGTCTAGCGGCAATGCTAACTTGTCCAATGGCAATGCTAACTGGCCAAGCGGCAATGCTAACTGGTCAAGCAGCAATGCTAACAGGCCCAATGCTAACTGGTCTAGCAGCAGTGCTAACTGGCCCAATGCTAACTGGTCTAGCAGCAGTGCTAACTGGCCCAATGCTAACTGGTCTAGCAGCAGTGCTAACTGGCCCAATGCTAACTGGTCTAGCGGCAATGCTAACTGGTCTAGCAGCAGTGCTAACTGGCCCAATGCTAACTGGTCTAGCGGCAATGCTAACTGGTCTAGCGGCAATGCTAATTGGTCTAGCGGCAATGCTAACTTGTCCAATGGCAATGCTAACTGGTCTAGCGGCAATGCTAACTGGTCTAGCGGCAATGCTAACTGGTCTAGCGGCAATGCTAACTGGTCTAGCGGCAATGCTAACTGGTCTAGCGGCAATGCTAACTGGTCTAGCGGCAATGCTAACTGGTCTAGCAGCAATGCTAACTGGTCTAGCGGCAATGCTAACTGGTCTAGCGGCAATGCTAACTGGTCTAGCAGCAATGCTAACTGGTCTAGCAGCAATGCTAACTGGTCTAGCGGCAATGCTAACTGGTCTAGCGGCAATGCTAACTGGTCTAGCGGCAATGCTAACTGGCCCAATGGCAATGCTAACTGGTCTAGCGGCAATGCTAACAGGCCCAATGGCAATGCTAACTGGTCTAGCAGCAATGCTAACTGCCCATGAGCGCATTCTTTAACACATGGTTATATGTTCATACTGTGTAGAAGCATATATGTAAGTATGGCTATATGTTCATACTGTGTAAAGGTGTATATGTTAGTATGGCTATATGTTCAATGTGTTGAGGCATATATGTAAGCATTCCCATAGAGACAATCCAAATGTCATTAATATAAACAATGTTTCAACTGAAGCCTGGAGCACTCTAAATCTTCCTTCTTTGTTCTGTCAATCAATGACCCACTAGGAATAAGAGAAATGGTGCATACATGTTGTTCTGTCAATCAATGACCCACTAGGAATAAGAGAAATGCTGTATACATGTTGTTGTTCTGTCAATCAATGACCCGCTAGGAATAAGAGAAATAGAGTATACATGTTGTTCTGTCAATCAATGACCCACTAGGAATAAGAGAAATGGTGCATACATGTTGTTCTGTCAATCAATGACCCACTAGGAATAAGAGAAATGGTGTATACATGTTGTTCTGTCAATCAATGACCCACTAGGAATAAGAGAAATGGTGTATACATGTTGTTCTGTCAATCAATGACCCACTAGGAATAAGAGAAATAGAGTATACATGTTGTTCTGTCAATCAATGACCCACTAGGAATAAGAGAAATAGAGTATACATGTTGTTCTGTCAATCAATGACCCACTAGGAATAAGAGAAATAGAGTATACATGTTGTTCTGTCAATCAATGACCCACTAGGAATAAGAGAAATAGAGTATACATGTTGTTCTGTCAATCAATGACCCACTAGGAATAAGAGAAATAGAGTATACATGTTGTTCTGTCAATCAATGACCCACTAGGAATAAGAGAAATAGAGTATACATGTTGTTCTGTCAATCAATGACCCACTAGGAATAAGAGAAATAGAGTATACATGTTGTTCTGTCAATCAATGACCCACTAGGAATAAGAGAAATGCTGTATATATGTTGTTGTTCTGTCAATCAATGACCCACTAGGAATAAGAGAAATGCTGTATACATGTTGTTCTGTCAATCAATGACCCACTAGGAATAAGAGAAATAGAGTATACATGTTGTTCCGTCAATCAATGACCCACTAGGAATAAGAGAAATAGAGTATACATGTTGTTCTGTCAATCAATGACCCACTAGGAATAAGAATGCTGTATACATGTTGTTCTGTTAATCAATGACCCGCTAGGAATAAGAGAAATGGTGTATACATGTTGTTCTGTCAATCAATGACCCGCTAGGAATAAGAGAAATGGTGTATACATGTTGTTCTGTCAATCAATGACCCACTAGGAATACGAGAAATGCTGTATACATGTTGTTCTGTCAATCAATGACCCGCTAGGAATAAGAGAAATGCTGTATATATGTTGTTGTTCTGTCAATCAATGACCCACTAGGAATAAGAGAAATGCTGTATACATGTTGTTTGTAGAAGTATTGTTAAAACCATTGATATGTACCTGATAATCTTTTCATCTCTTTCTGTCTTGTCGTCTGTAACACCGAGTCATGGAATTCCTGTACAAAACTTTTCCCGATTACAGATGGCCTTTTTAAATTCAATGAGTTTGAGTCTGAAATATTTCTATCGAAGCCTTCAAGAGAAGGAGAAGATACATCCTTTCCTAACCTACTAGCACTTGTATCTCTACAATAAAGGTTCAATTTTCGATTAGGCACAACGTCCGAATCTATTTGGGAAGGGCTGAACACGTCGTCCTCAAGTTTTCGTTTAACACCGGTTTTCTGAATGAGATTATTGTCACATATTGGTACGTTTGTATTTAATCTCCGTATTTTCTCGTCATCACATGCTCTTTTTATGACTTCATTCACTGAAATAATAACAATTTTTATAAGTCCATCATAGTTGGGTAGAACATGTAACAACACTATACTATGCTATATTTCGGGTTTTACGCCTGCATCAGCACCATTTCGGGCTATATCGCCGGCGGGCAGTTTACTTAACAACACCTTTCCTGGGCAGGCTCCAGCGGTTAACCAGTACTTGGGTGCACCATCCTCCGTAAGAAACTGCCAACTTTTTCATATAAATGAGACACGGCCTGAGCGGGGCTCTAACCTGTGACCATCAGTGATGATAGGTTACAGTGGCATACAAGTCAGCGACCGTAACCACTCGACCACGGAGGCGGACATGTAACAACACACGAATCTGGAACATGTTCAATAGAAAGAAACACACAAATCTGGAACAAGTTCAATAGAAAGAAACACACGAATCTGGAACATGTTCAATAGAAAGAAACACACGAATCTGGAACAAGTACAATAGAAAGAAACACACGAATCTGGAACATGTTCAATAGAAAGAAACACACGAATCTGGAACATGTTCAATAGAATATGCCAATGTTGTCTTCTTTATTTAACAATGTTGAACCAATTTTAGTTCAATTCTGCACTAAGAGTTTTTTACTTATATATAATGTAACCAAAGATAGTTTTCTACTTATATACAATGTAACCAAAGATAGTTTTCTACTTATATACAACGTAACCAAAGATAGTTTTCTACTTATATACAACGTAACCAAAGATAGTTTTCTACTTATATACAATGTAACCAAAGATAGTTTTCTACTTATATACAATGTAACCAAAGATAGTTTTCTACTTATATACAATGTAACCAAAGATAGTTTTCTACTTATATACAACGTAACCAAAGATAGTTTTCTACTTATATACAATGTAACCAAAGATAGTTTTCTACTTATATACAATGTAACCAAAGATAGTTTTCTACTTATATACAATGTAACCAAAGGCAACTATAAAAAACGCTCAATATAGACCGTTCAACAACAACACTAAAATGTCAGTTAAAAGTAATTTAAGCTACGCTACCTACATGTACAAGAACAAAGTATAAACGTATCTAGAGCTATCGCTGAAGATGATGAATACCACAAGACGCAGCTTTGATACAGGAAAGATAAAACGTCAGACTAAGTGATGGTTTGATGGCATTAAATTATAGAGAATTGATCATGTGTATTAATGGAAGTAGTTGAATAAAAAGTATACAATAGCAGAGCCCAATTTGACCGTTGACCACTAAGTGTGATCCTGACTTGTAACCTGGCTCTGCATGTCATCTTAATGTGGTGAACAATTGATGGCCGTTGATGGAAAATATGTCCAGTCATTTAGAAGATATGGACAAGACACAAAATATTATGAAAACATTATTTCTCATCATCTTAGACTAGCAGTCTGGAATATTAACTCACACAGAAGCAATGCTTACTCACTGTAACAAGTACACTCTTTAACCTATCTTTATAAATATGTGATGAGATTCTAAAGGACAATTCTTAAACATATACATGTCATACACCAAGTTTCTTGCATAACATTTTACAGGACATAACATTAGAAATCTGTTTAAAAATCATAGTTTATCTAAATAAATGAATACAGAGGTGTATGAAGGAAATGCTGCTTGATTATTAGAAAGAACATGAAATGAGCCTGCAGTAAGAAATGCTGCTTGATTATTAGAAAGAACATGAAATGAGCCTGCAGTAAGAAATGCTGCTTGATTATTAGAAAGAACATGAAATGAGCCTGCAGTA
>CM026395.1:40091006-40119171 GCA_014843695.1 Archivesica marissinica
TTGACAAGTAAACATATATATACAACCCAAGGGAATGGCGCAGAGATCTTTGTTGACAAGTAAACATATATATACAACCCAAGGGAATGGCGCAGAGATCTTTGTTGACAAGTAAACATATATATACAACCCAAGGGAATGGCAGAGATCTTTGTTGACAAGTAAACATATATATACAACCCAAGGGAATGGAAGAGATCTTTGTTGACAAGTAAACATATATATACAACCCAAGGGAATGGCGCAGAGATCTTTGTTGACAAGTAAACATATATAAAACCCAAGGGAATGGCGCAGAGATCTTTGGACAAGTAAACATATATATACAACCCAAGGGAATGGCGCAGAGATCTTTGTTGACAAGTAAACATATATATACAACCCAAGGGAATGGCGCAGAGATCTTTGTTGACAAGTAAACATATATATACAACCCAAGGGAATGGCGCAGAGATCTTTGTTGACAAGTAAACATATATATACAACCCAAGGCAGATGACAAGAACATATAATAAAGGGAATGGCGAGAGTTTGTTGACTAATATATACAAAAGGGACGGTGTGACAGTTAATAGCAAACTGTGTTTAACAGATATTTGTTAACAAGTAAACATATATATTGGAATGGATCTTTGTTGACAAAAACATATATATAAATGCAATTGTCCCAAGAGATCCTGGTTAACAAGTAAAATAATATACAAATAACAGTATTCAGAAGAAATCATTTCTTTGAAACGTACATTATGTAAAATCAAAATGGTGGAAAGATTTGTTGACAAGTAAACATATATATACAACCCAAGATGCAAATTTTATGATCTGTTTTGTATCAACCAAATGAGGACTCTCAGTAATACAACCCAAGGGAATGGTAGAGATCTTTGTTGACAAGTAAACATATATATACAACCCAAGGGAATGGCAGAGATCTTTGTTGACAAGTAAACATATATATACAACCCAAGGGAATGGCAGAGATCTTTGTTGACAAGTAAACATATATATACAACCCAAGGGAATGGAAGAGATCTTTGTTGACAAGTAAACATATATATACAACCCAAGGGAATGGAAGAGATCTTTGTTGACAAGTAAACATATATATACAACCCAAGGGAATGGCGCAGAGATCTTTGTTGACAAGTAAACATATATATACAACCCAAGGGAATGGCGCAGAGATCTTTGTTGACAAGTAAACATATATATACAACCCAAGGGAATGGAAGAGATCTTTGTTGACAAGTAAACATATATATACAACCCAAGGGAATGGCGCAGAGATCTTTGTTGACAAGTAAACATATATATACAACCCAAGGGAATGGTGCAGAGATCTTTGTTGACAAGTAAACATATATATACAACCCAAGGGAATGGAAGAGATCTTTGTTGACAAGTAAACATATATATACAACCCAAGGGAATGGCGAGAGATCTTTGTTGACAAGTAAACATATATATACAACCCAAGGGAATGGCGAGATCTTTGTTGACAAGTAAACATATATATACAACCCAAGGGAAGAGAGATCTTTGTTGACAAGTAAACATATATATACAACCCAAGGGAATGGAGAGATCTTTGTTGACAAGTAAACATATATATACAACCCAAGGGAATGGCGCAGAGATCTTTGTTGACAAGTAAACATATATATACAACCCAAGGGAATGGCGCAGAGATCTTTGTTGAAAGTAAACATATATATAAACAAGGGAAGGGCAGAGATCTTTGTTACAAGTAAACATATATATACAACCCAAGGGAATGGCGCAGAGATCTTTGTTGACAAGTAAACATATATATACAACCCAAGGGAATGGCGCAGAGATCTTTGTTGACAAGTAAACATATATATAAACCCAAGGGAATGGCAGAGATCTTTGTTGACAAGTAAACATATATATACAACCCAAGGGAATGGCAGAGATCTTTGTTGACAAGTAAACATATATATACAACCCAAGGGAATGGCAGAGATCTTTGTTGACAAGTAAACATATATATACAACCCAAGGGAATGGAAGAGATCTTTGTTGACAAGTAAACATATATATACAACCCAAGGGAATGGCGCAGAGATCTTTGTTGACAAGTAAACATATATATACAACCCAAGGGAATGGTGCAGAGATCTTTGTTGACAAGTAAACATATATATACAACCCAAGGGAATGGCAGAGATCTTTGTTGACAAGTAAACATATATATACAACCCAAGGGAATGGCACAGAGATCTTTGTTGACAAGACATATATATACAACCCAAGGGAATGGCACAGAGATCTTTGTTGACAACATATATATACAACCCAAGGGAATGGCGCAGAGATCTTTGTTGACAAGTAAACATATATATACAACCATGGCTTCTAAAAACCCCGGACTCCCATTCCAAGACCGAATTTTAAACTGGCAGACCGGTTATAGCAACCAAAAAGGGGGAAAAAACAGCCCAGAAAATTGTTGAAAAAGCCAAGAAATCGGTCAAATTCACTTTTGTCTAACAAACCTAAATTGGTAAATATAATCTTTCGATAAGGTGTATACATTGTTCACACCTGTTTCCGGTCTTAGATCGATATGCGACCTACTTGACTGATTCATGTTGATTGCCCCTATTGTTCAATAATCTCAAAGCCATACATTAATCCGAGACAAATGTTTTCCCCTCAAGCGATCTGAATACTTTGTCAGTCACCAGTTCCGATCCCGCAATATGCTTACTCACTAAATTGTCAGTAAACTTCAAACCATGATTTATATAAGGGAAGTAACCACTACGGAGCTTCATAAAATTACAACAGGTGCATGTCTATAAATTAGAGCTGGGACCGAATAGCTAAATGGTATTCGAATATTCGATGAATAATACAAATCAAATCCTAACCTTTTCCAATCTGACCTATTCACCGGTACATGCGTGTACTTTACATATCGTGAAATTGGCTTCTATTGACATGGATTTAGTTACGGCTTGTGGAGGTCTATATCAACTACCAGTATATGCTAAGAACGGGCTGTTTCTATTGTTTAATGAACACAAGTATAAATGGGTGCGACACGAGACATATTTATTAGAATTATTAATTTCCAGACAGCTGACGGCTGATGCGGAGGCATGATGAATTGTGAATAGTAGTTATATTGATCAGACAGAATAACAATAAATGAGAATGTTTTACTTTTTTATTTCTATATAGCGTACTACGGCGTAAAAATGCGTACTACGGTGTAAAAATAAAGATTGACTCAATTGTAATGAGTAAACAATTAGTTATAAAATATCCAATAACATTTGCCATTTTAATCCCCTCGGGGTAACGCTTTGAAATGGTATGGTTGTTCACAAACAGGCAATTACCATTGTTTTTCGTTTTATTGATCATATTGAACATTTTATGTAAATAAGGTACTGATCGATTTGCATATGTAATTGCCCCCCATTAAAACAACACCTTGTACAAAGTTGAGACGCCCCAGGTAAAAGGTGACCAAGTTGCCACACTTAAACAAACACACAAGGAGGTGTGAATCAGTGGACTTTATGGATTGAAATAACTAGAAAATGACCAATATTAAAGCAGCATTACATCGTAATAAAGGATGTTTTGGGTAAAATATAAATACTAATGTGTGTGTTTACAAAAATCGAAATAGTCGCTCAGAAACGATAAAATTCCAATAAATTTAAACCGTCGTATACGCGAATTAGTTTATCAACTCACGAAATGTAAACACGCACAGCGCGCATGCGTGAAACAACAAAGGATGTAGAAAACAACGTATATATTTTGAACATGAAAGACCATCTATCTATCTTCCTCTAATGTCGAACCCCTCGCAGGGATGTAGAAATGTCCCCAAAAGACTTAGCTAACAGAGGTATGAATCAACATATCAAGCTAACAGAGGTATGAATCAACATATCAAGTAATTTAATTAAAAAGACAACGTGGGACAAATGGGAACGATGCATTCCGAATGTAAGCAAGTGAGGACGATGCGTTCCGGTTGTAAACAAGTGCGTGACCGATCGACTCAGAAAGTCCTACTTTCGATTTCGAGTTTGTTTTATCGCAAATAAACACTGTTTACCAAATGAACATAAGCATACAAATATAATGTTAGAATGTGTAGCAGCATTGCTACCCATACGTAGAATTTGAATTTTTCAAATATCTTTTATTTCATACGATGTAATGCTGCTTTAAAACAAAAACTGAAAATAGAATTATTTATTTTTGTTTTTGTTATTCAAATACCGAAATAGGAGTCGAATATTTGGTCAGGTATTCGGATATTCGGTCCCATCCCTACTATAAATAGATATGGAATTTCCGTGTTTGTTTCTAGAAAATTGATTTTGCTACACTTAGATGCCATATATTAGTTCAAAACTAATTAGGTCACCCTCTATAAATAAAGAAATCTATCTATAGGCAGCCGATTGCATAGATAAGCCCATGCAGCTCTCACATATATACATGTACGCGGTCAACCCTTACCCTAGTCAACTCTATACTCGGCCTCGTCGTACACTGTAGTACGCTGTGATTTTCGATTTTAATGAATGACCCGCATTTCACTGTACAAATATCAACAAACTTTACAATAAAAGTTATGTTTTAAAATGCTAAAAAAACATCGATTGTACAAAGTTTGTTGATATTTGAACAGTGAAATGAGGGTCATTCAGTTAAATCCCATACAAGATTGGTCCACTACTCTTGGTACTTTATAGGCAAGATCTCATACATGATAGGTGCACTACTACTTTATACAGTACACGTCAGGCGGAAAGTCCGAGATGACGGAATTCTATCTAGGAGGAATATCGCGGCATTTGTCAGGACAGCATGAGGAGTCTCCTGTCCTCCCCCGTATTTCTCGGCGGAACATTTCCACGGCAATTTGCTGCGATGCAGCGCAATATACAGGTAAACGGCCATCCAATATCTCGATAAATACATTTTTTGTAGCCTGCAGTTTCTCCGGATCATAAACATTGGACATCACATGTACAATGAAATATAAGTTTGATTAGCTCAAACAATGGTTGCACTCAAATTCAATAGTCAATTAGACTGCTGTACTCAATTAGTAACACATGTATTTGATTGAGCAAACGAGTGTTCACAAATCCGAAAATACTATTTTTATGTTCGAATACGATGTACATTGCCATCCCTAATTTGAACTAAAAATGTGTTACTGGCCATTGCATAATGCTGGTAAGATTCCGAACCGATTCATCATTTACTACGCACAATACATGCACATGTGTGTATAATCGACAATCGGACAGCGACACATTGCATCATACCCGCAAATAGAACTGCCAGTCCGTATTTTCCGCGGTACATGTATGTCATTTCGACTGCGTAAAAAGCATCACATGACACTTCTCAATTAGATATGTAGAAATTATCAACAAAACATAAATATATTGTTGTTGCAAGTGTGGTCCTTGGAGCTGTTTGATATATGCCGTTATCAAAAGGTATCACGCATCATTCTGTAGACAAGAATTCTTTGAAGTGCCGACAGTCGTTGTCATGATTACTAGTACTGTTCACAGGGATTCGGTGTGTCAACGCAGATATAAATATTTTGTTGATAATTTCTCAACTTTGTGCGACATTTCTAATTCAGAAGTGTCATGGGATGCTTTTTACGCAGTCAAAATGACATAACACAGAAGCTACAGACTGGCAGTTCTATTTGCGTGTATGATGCAATGTATTTGCAGACAACACATTGTAAATTTTACGATATTTATATCTGCTTTGACGCACTGAATCCCTGTGAACAATACTAGTAATCATGACATCGGCTGTCAGCACTTCAAAGAATTCTTGTCTACAAAATAACATAACACGGAAAATACGGACCGGCAGTTCTATTTGAGTGCATGTTGCAATGTGTCGGTGACAGATTGTCGATTATACACACATGTACATTAATATTGTGCGTAGTAAATTAAGAATCGGTTCGGAATCTTATCGGCAATGGTCAGTAACATAAGAAATATTATTTTGGAGGTGTGAACACTTGCCGACGAAAAAAAGGTCTGCTTTTATAAACCCAAGGCTAATCGATTTGCTAATTACTGCAATCATTGTACCCCAAACAAATGTGTGATTTGAAGAAACAATGGATTATTATTCAAAACGTCAAACGTTTCGGCGTTGCTCTATAATTGATGGTTCTCACTCAATGTTGCAACGGCACTCACTCATTTAATCCCAGGAATTTGCCAATTTAATAAATCCTGTGATTCAAGCGGTGCGTAATTTTGGGTGGACCGACGTTTTGGCCCACGGACGTTTTGGCCTAGGATGTTTTGGCCTGGACGTTTTGGTCTGGCATTTTGGTTAAGTAGGACGTTTTGGTCAAATATTTTTTTTTTGGTTTTGGCCAATATTATTTTGTTATAAATATATGTAATGTATGTCTTATTAAAATTTGAACAAGTTGTATATATTTCAACATTTATTACACATACAAACACACAATAAAGTCAATATATACAGGAACACATGAAACATATTATACATTAGGCTGGCCTGCGCGCAAGCCTTGTACTCTGTCATTACAGAGATTTTTCAATCTTTTCTGTAGTTCTGTTGAAGATTTATTGGTGCGTTTCTTCGGTCTTATGCCGCGTTCATCTTGCATAAGTATGCTGGCTACACGTTCATGTTCAACTTGGAGGGTTTCAAGGAGCTTCCAGATGGTGGGGTGGTCATGGCCGACAAGTCCGTGGAATTTGTTATTCCACCCTTCACACGTGTTGTTTGTTTTGGGCTGGTCACTCATGGTTTGGTCGTGCATGTTCCACTTGCTGGGAGAGAACATGGGTGGACTTCTTCTGAAGCTAAGGAGCAAGTCGTTCGGCTGGCGGCGTGGTCTTAGTGTTCCGGAAACATAAGTTGAATCAAAGTAGTCCATGAGTGGTTGGGCTTCATCTGGAGCTGAGTCTCGTAGGTAAGACATTCCGGCTGGAACTTCATCAACTGGAAGAAAAGCAAGTGCATCAATTTGTCCACAGAACAAACTAAAATCATTGTCAGTTTCATACAGATTAACAAGACCTAAGCATTGAATCTTATGCCAGATTGATTGCGTTAAATGATAGAAACAATATTGAATATTGACATGTTCACCAAACACAGACATAACAGCAAGATCAACACTACGTTCAAAGTCTACAATAATCACAGATGGGTCACAACCAGCATTTGCTAGAACATGAAGCATGGTTTCATAAATTGTTTGAGTCTTTCTTTGAAGTAGTGCGTACAAAAGTGGAAGGAAAACACCGTTGACTTGTCCTTGGATCACGTAGAGCTGCTGGAACAGATGTGGAGCAACAGAAAAGGTACCGTCCATACACCAAGTGTCACAGTCGGCAAGGCGCTGAAGGTGGTTTTCTGTTGTGAAGAGTATGACTCGTTCTGCTTCTTCTGGTCCGTTGTCAAAATGTGACCCGCCATATCAAAATCAGTCGTAAGTCGAGATTATCGTAGGGCAGATAATTACATTATAAGTCAACAAAATGGTATTTTAACAATTTTCAGATTATTGTATAATGACATTTTATATATATATCATTTATCTTTATAATAAATGTGATAGAAACACGTATTTGTGTAATTTAAGGCATTAAAATCACATTTTAATTAGCTTGGTGTTAATTGCCATTAATCGCAGTGAAACAAAAGATCTAAGCCGGGTAGGTGGTGTTTTCCGGAGACCTCCAATGATACTATCCCGTGGTTTGGTACCGAAATAAACTAGAGATGACGTACTTTCAGCTGATACTATTTTTGAACTAAGATCTTATATGTTTCCAACTAATCAACGGCTTTAAAGCATTCGAATTTTGTCCAAAAATCTCTTCGCAGTTGCGACGTAAACGTGATTCCCACTCATCCATTGGCCGATAAACACGACTTGATCTGCAAGTAAGTGCGCACCTGTTCCTAGACGCTTGGATAGAAACAAAAAGATTTTCGGTGTATTTTCATGACGATTATTCATTATAGAGCTTAATATTTAGATTTATTTCGCTGTAAATCAGTCATATATAGGTAAATGGTAAACCTAGACAAGTGTAAAACCTTTATCTGCTGATTTGTTGTGTGAAATTTCAACGCAACGTTTGTCTGTACCCGTGTTTCGTGTAGCCCAGTATTTCGGACTTACATGTATTTGTCTGTTTGTGGCATCCAGTAGATTTTTCAAAATTGAATGAAATATAACGTTTGTGTAACACTCAGTTATTCTCATTAAATGCAACATTTCACACCAAAATCTGACTAATTAACCTCAATTTATTGTTATTATCTTATACATGTTTTACCTTATAATGCGCAGCATGCACCACAATCATACCATACGAAATATAAATTCTAAAATAATTCTTCACCTGAATCCAAAAGTTCATTCTTTTATAACTGTGACTGAATTCAGCTTTTATGTTTCATAATATTACCAAAGATATTTTACTTTTCACTGTGAACCAGCTTTTCACCCCTTTTCTAATTCAGAGCTGCACAATATACAAGGTTACTTTACTTCCCACAAAAAGCCATAAATTACCCCCTAATCCTTTCCTAAAACAACACAACTGATAAGGGGAATTGTGCTAAAGTAAACATTTTAATTGATCAATGAAACACTGCTACTGTGTACTATGATCCAATTAACAATTTTATATAACACAATGTGTCCACTTATGCCCTGTCAGATCAGATTAATCAAAGGAGTCAATATACAGGGGCCATAAAACTAGAATATCTACAAAGACATGGAGATTGCTACATGTACTCTGAAAAAGTCAGAATAACCCTTTCAGGATATATTGGTTTAAGTAAATAAAATTTAAGTCAATAACAAATATTTTTTAAAAAAATGTTATAATTTTTTATTAATTATTATTATTGTATTTATGCTAGAACAGCTGGACCACTATGGATACTACTAAGTTCAGCAAAGTGGCATTTTAAAGAATTTACCTTTAATTTGATACCAAACATGACTAGTTGTGTCATGTGGAACATATTGGTTGCTATGGTGTTTTGATTTCACTGTGTCTCCAAATTTTGTTAAAATACAGTCAAAATTGCTCAAGCGACCACGTGTATTCAGCGACCTTTGTCTTATGCGACCATTTTGAAATCCCCCCCGAGCGATTTCACACTATAAATCTATTGTATCAAAGCAGCATTACATCGTATGAAATAAAAGATATTTGAAAAATTCAATTTTTACGTATGGGTAGCAATGCTGCTACACATTCTAACATTATACTTTGTATGCTTGGTAAACAGTGTTTTTTTTGCGATAAAACAAACTCGAAACCGAAAGTAGGAATTTCCGAGTCGATCGGTCACGCACTTGTTTACAACCGGAACGCATCGTCCGCACTTGTTTACATTCGGAATGCATCGTCCCCATTTGTCCCACGTTGTCTTTTTTAATTAAATTACTTGATATGTTGATTCATACCTCTGTTAGCTAAGTCTTTTAGGGACATATTTCTACATCCCCGCGAGGGGTTCGACATTAGAGGAAGATAGATAGTAATTCATGTTCAAAATATATACAATGTTTTCTATATCTTCTGTTGTTTCACGCATGCGCGCTGTGCGTGTTTACAGTTCGTGTGTTGATAAACAAATTCGCGTATACGACGGTTTAAATTTATTGGAATTTTATCGTTTCTGAGCGACTATTTCGATTTTTGTAAACACTAGGTACATTAGTATTTATATTTTACCCAAAACATCCTTTATTACGATGTAATGCTGCTTTAAGCGACTTTTGTCTTACGTGACAAACGACCACCTATTTTCGGCCGTAAAGTTTACCTAAAGTTTTTCATTAAGTGACCATAAGTGATCTATAAAGGAGCCGCGTACTGACAAATTACCCATGCAGGTGTCCCAATTAGCAGCAAGGTAAGGTGTTTGATCTACAGTATCCATATCGTGCAGGTGTCACAATTAGCAGCAAATAATACAGCGAACATTATCGTAAATTTACCGGATACATAATATCACGCTACACCAGATTTATGATATACAGCGACTACTTTACCAAAAAAATCCCAGCATTTACCATGTTTACTGAATATTCACTTAATGCTATTATGTCTGAAGCTCATGTTATATTGGATAAGTTGAAAGTGTTGGCTTTAAATAAGGGACAAGACAAGTGCCTGGATAACATCATGAACTTACAGGAATTGTTTGTCAGCTGCCGAGCTGAGATGAAATGTAAGCAAGGAAAGATCACTGATTTCTTTAATAAATAAACGTTGCAAATATGGATTAATAGAAAAATACAAGCAAATATTACTATAAAAAGTTTTCTTTATTTTATGATGATATATGTAACATATATACATGTATATGATGTTGATATCAATATAGACACTGTAGTGTCCACCCAAACAAAAGTCTAGTACATGTCTCCGACTCTGGGAAATTGTCCATTCAGTCACTTTGTATTAAGAGACCGTTTCATTAAGAGACCGCTTTTGTCCATTCCCTTATACAAGTTTGACTGTATGTCAGAATTTCTGCAAATCTTTGACAGCCGTTTTCTCGGAATATTAATCGCGTGAAGGCCATTATTCAAATGGTCATAACTTTGGACTGGAACAAGCTACATGAATGATACTGATATCACTCATTATACTTATACCTATATGATGTTAACTCATTTTTTTTTTAAGACTTAAGACTGATTTTGCCATGGTGGGTCACAAATGAACAAAGTTGACGGGGTTGTCTCCTGTTGTCTTGACACCAGTGGTTTTCAAGTTGTAGTTCTTGTAGGGTCTGTGGGTCCTTTGATCTGTGTTTGGTTTGACTCGGGTACGTCGTAGAACTTGTTTCAATGTATCTGGAGCAGGCAAACGTGCTTTCACTTCATCTGAGGCTGTTGCTGCTGTGAAAGTGAATATCTGGTTTGGTTTGTTAGAACAAGCTTTTTCTTTCATAGCATGTCTACACTTTTCAATGTCAACAGCTCTCTCATCAGAAAGATGGTTATGTTCTTTGAACAGGGTAGCATTTTCATATTGTTGATTTGTTTTCAGTGAGGCACCACATGGCTCTTCTGACGCATCTCCATGTCATTTCATTCTTCGAGTTTGTTTCAGATTTAACAGTATACATAAAGCCATTCAAACACAGCTTTTTGCCGCCTCGTTTAGTTGTGATTATCTCCATTTTGGCAAAGTATGAAAATGAGTGTGTGTTTTTACGTTTATTTATTGTCGCTACCGGTTGCCCATATGAGCGACGCCTCCTGAAGAGATTAGTTATTTTAGATTTTGGAGGATAGTGCAATGATACAGACAGAGATCCATTCCAGAATCTCCTCTGGTTCTTTTACGTGCACGGTGTAAAGCACCGACACAAGACCTCCGTTTAACGTCCCATCTGAAAGACTGTTAATTTTATTAGGGTCAGACGGGGGATCAAGCCTGCGATCCCTGGATTACGAGTCCAGCGTGTTACCACTGGACTACATATCCGTCTGTATGAAAATGAGCTTAGTGACATTTCTTTTTATAATAATACTGTGATCTAATTAACATGATCTACTCTGAGTGATTGACTCATATATTATGCTCTCTTTGCAGTGTTTGTGCTTTCTAATACAGCTACGCTAAGCGCAATTATTAAAATCTGCAATCAATATCTTTCAAGGTCGCTAATTGCATAATGATTGTTTTCTTTATTAATAACAGTTTAAAAACTGATATTGTAAAAGCGTTTGATGTTTTTAGAATGAAAACAAGATCAATCCAGCAATTAAATGTTAGATGTTGTTAGGAGTTTTTAATGTATAATATGTTTCATGCGTATAATATCGTCCTACTTAAACAAAATGCCAGGCCAAAACATGCGGGGCCAAAACGTCCTGGCCAAAACATCCTAGGCCAAAACGTCCTACAATCATAATTTGGATTAGTCATTTATTCACATGTCAATTTTCGTAACAATGTTCGACAGGAGATGCTAATAATAAATTCTACATACAAACATCATACATTTAGTTATATGTATTAAAAAATTGTAACTAAAACAATAGCAGACATGTACAATGTACGGTACACTTGTGGCATTAAGAATATTATTTCCAAAATGTGTTGCATGTTATGCATGTGCATTATTGTTTTAAAATGCACGTTTTTCACCATCCAGGTAATTATCGGCAACAAGCAGTACGCGGGGTTCCCCCCTGTACCGTTTTCTTCCACCGTGGACCACAGGGGGATTTTGATATTTGTTGTCCGCGGTGTAATTCCGCGAGAATTCATCTCCCCCGCAGACAAAAACGCGTCTACAGCGGTTTTCCATTCTGAGATCATTCTTCCTGCCGTGATCTGTACTGTACATACTGGTATTGGCTACATTTTTTACATTAAATTTTGACGAATACTTGAGAAATGTCGTTGATGTCGTTCTGTTTTGCCGATTTTTAGAATTTTTCCCTAAAATTTAATGACAACCCAGGACTGACAGATGAATTCGGCAAGGTGTACATGTTCTTGTGTGATGTTTACTTCAAAATTGGTGCATACATTACGAATGCAGGCAAATCCTTATCTGGAGCAATGCTAATTGGTTTAGCCCCAATATACAATAGCGGATTAATCCCGTCAAACCAATATACACCATAAAAGCGATATACAGTGTCATATAGTTTCATAGAGTCTTATTTAGCTTCGCCACTGGCGAACCATATTGTCAAGCGAAGATCACAGGGATGATAAATTACAATATTAACTACAATAATGTCGCTGAGTTAATTTGGTCGTTTAAGATAACAAATAGTAACGAAAATTATGGAATTTTATTATTATTCTAAATGTCGTTAATGCCAGTTGACACGTTTGTTTTATAGAGTTTAGTCGAACAAATAGCTTAGATGTTATGACCACTCTCCAGCTATTATCCAAATAAACCTTGTATTCGCTTATACATATACAGGATGCTGTAACACAATGTTGTAAATAATAAAGATTATAATAAAGATATACCATTTTAGCATACGGAAATATTTCTGGTGCAATGATATTAATATAATCGAAATGACTGAGTCAAGCAGTTATGATTTGTAGATTAGCATGACTATGTAAATACAATGTAGTAGTGTAAGATGATGATATGATACAGGATGTACATGTATGCAGATGGGGCTCGGATATACCTTCCATATTTCTGTAATTACGCTGTTTTATGTAAACCATAAACCACAATTCTATATAGTGTACATTTACCGATTGAGTTATTCCAAGCTGCGACAGAAACAACTCAACATGTCATTTTGTCTGACAGAAGCAACTCGAGTTACTCAACATCATGTCCTTTCATTTATTGTTTATTTAATTGTATCACCCGAGCCAAACAGAAACAACACAATTATTGTGCTCTTCATTGGCTCAACAATATGTCATTTATTTTTCACACAATTGTGGTCAATTATGGAGTCTTGAAAACTACGGCCATTATTAATTGGCGGATTAAAATTTATACTGGGTTAAAAGGTTACACCTTTGCGCTCACGAGTGTTACCGATGCAATTTAACATATTAAATGCGAACAAATAATGCTTCATACAAATGTATAATTATGCACAGGCATGTAACGTGTTTAGTGATATATATAGCTTGCTGAACAGATAACGTAATACATGTAAACATAATTATATAACTATAATGTAGTTGTGAAACACATACATTTACCTGTACAGTTGTTTGAAGTATACATGTATGTACACTGCATATGCGTCACGTGAGAAAACACCGCAATCTGCATAACCCGGCAAATTTCAACCAGCCGCAAAATTTCGCGGAAATTGCTGCGTTCCTCCTGACTCGGCGTTTCCTCGTTAAAATCCGCGCTAAGTCAAATTGCCGAGTTCCGGCATATTTGAGTTTTCCTCCTGACGTGTACTGTAGGCCATACAACTACGGTACCTTATTGATAATCATGCAGTTACATCTTATTGAGTTTCATTTACGATTATAATAACATAAACATTTACAGAGTGAGTTATCGTGTGAATCTTTTCCTACGTCTTCACAAGATGGTAGCCTATCTCTGTCTCGTGTAGGCAGTCTGTCCTGTTCCCGCTGTTTTTCTGCCTCCCTCTCGAGTGCCCGCTGCCTCTCTCGTTGTAAAGCCAACTCACGATCTTTCTCCCGTTCCCGTTCCCGTTCCCTCTCCCGCTCTCTCTCCTTTTCTCGATCACGTTCTATTTCTTTTTGTTTTTCTTCTTCCATTCTTTGTCTGAAGTGGTGTAACATTATTCAGTGAAAACATAATATTGGCTTGTATATATATATAGTAGTAGACGACGTGTCAGGTTATAGACACATTGTCATAGTACCAGTGTGGAATTATAGTAGTAGACGACGTGTCAGGTTAGAGACACATTGTCATAGTACCAGTGTGGAATTATAGTAGTAGACGACGTGTCAGGTTAGAGACACATTGTCATAGTACTAGTGTGGAATTATAGTAGTAGACGACGTGTCAGGTTAGAGACACATTGTCATAGTACCAGTGTGGAATTTAGTTCAATTTCAGGATTGAAATTAGACTTTGTTGGAGATTGAGTTGTTGTCATGGTGATCAAGCTTTATGTTTGCAGATAAGTGAATGATTGGATTCCCTAGTGTCAGATTATTGGATAGAATTTTCAATATCCAAATTACAAGAAATAAAGAGATTTTTATTGTATCACTAATGTTTCTAATCAGACAACTCATACACAATTGACAATATTCTAAGCTCATTTGTTATCCATCTTTAACGACTTACTACTAACAATGGTGGTACATAGGTGTTTTAAGTACCTCTCTATTGGCATTTAGCTTCTCTGATATTAGCTGTATATCTGTTAATCGATATATGTAAAAGAAATGACGATGAAGCACAAACATCGAAAGTTGTGATTAAAAAACATTGCTTTTTGGACAGAAAAGGGTCGCCAACAAGTATCATAAAATCTTGTGAAACCTTCCAAACAGGAACCTCTAAACAGGAACCTCTAAACTGGAATTCACTCCAAACGGAACAAATTTCTTGATCCCAAACTTTTCCTTCTTTATTTATTGTTCCTCTGTAAACCAACTTTATTTTAATAACTTTAGAAAGACTTCACCTAAAGCCCATACAAGTAGAGTTTCTTGAACATTGGGGGCTGACCAATTTGTGACATTTTGACCTTTCGACGGCCATCTTGGATGACGTTATCAACCGATTTTGATGAAAATTGCATTTGAGTGAACGACTCATCTATACCTATGACTTGGTTATATGACATGACCATATTCACGCAAAAATAACATTTCACCCTTACTTGACCTCCCAGGCCACACACATTCATGATCACGGGGTCACAATTTCATTCCTACCAAGATTTGTCAAAATCGGGCTAGTGGTTCGTGAGAAGATTTTTTAATTATTTGTGATATTTTTAGCTATCTTGGATTATGTAATGACGTGATTTTAACAATTATGTAATCCTCAACATACCGAAGTACCATGACCATAGATGGTGGATATAGATCTAAGGATTATTGAGGAGAAGATGTTCACGAAAGATGGACATACATATTGCGGTAATAATACCTCACTTGAGCTTTGCTCAGGAAAGCTAATAAAAGGGATTTATTACAAGGGCTATACCTGTTTTTTTCCAGATATACGTGCTGCTACTTCTGACTCAATGAGAATCTCCAATATCATGAGAAACCACGATACATTATTTTTAGCTTGATTAATTATGAAACAAGTTTTTACAACATTGGATTTAGGATTAATCGCTGTGGAGACCTTATTCCTGATGGAATGCATCGCCATGAGTGAGAGTGAAAAGGCAATATGGATTTAAATGTCAATTCTAAGGACACAACCACCGTGGGTTTGATGGGGCACAAACTGACAACCTCCATGCAAATTGCTGGTATCTGACACAAGAATATGCTTGATTTAACAGTGATATATAAATAAAATCAATGGTAGTGGACACTTTGTTGACTGCCCTGGCCACAGACAGTGACCTATTTATTTATTTATTTATTCACACACATGCACGCACACACACCCCACACATGCACCAACCACATCACAACCACACACCACATAAACACCACACACACAACACATACACACCACACCACACCACACACACACAACACATACACACCACTACACACCACACCACACCACACCACACCCACACACAAACACACATCACACCACACACGCCACATACACCACACCACACCACACCACACCACACACACCACACCACACACACCACACCACACACACAACACCACACCACACCACACCACACCACACCACACCACCACCACACACCCACACCACACCACACCACCCACACCACACACCCACACATCACCACCACATCACCACACACACACCACACCACACGCCACAAACCACACACACAAACACACCACAACCACACACCCCCCCACACCATAGACACCACAACACACCACAACACAACACAACACACCACAACACAACACAACACAACACAACACAACACAACACAACACAACACACACACACACACACACACACAACACAACACACACACGCAACGCACGCACGCACGCACGCACACACAGCTATATGCTAACCTAACATAACGTTACTTTCGGATCAATTTAAAGCACAGAGACATATTTTAACATTATAAAGATATAGCACTTACCTTTCTGACAACATAGAAGGTGATCTGTGGTCAGACATGCGAGCCTGTTGTGAGAAAGGAGGAAACTGCGACTGGAAGAAATCTGGCGGGTACCTAGTCCCAGCTGTCAACAATGGATGCAGCCCTGGGTGGGGCATGATCCCCTGTGGGTAGGCCATGTAAGGAGACTGCATCACTCTATAGCGTTCAAGTAACAATGGATCATCAAACCTGCTTTAGACAAGAGCAACAGATATTGATTGCAATAAAATTATTTTAATAACGTAATTATGAAACAAAGTCATTATATTTTGTATACAGTGTATCGGATACATATTCAATCAATTTTTTTATGAACCTGGCTGGCACTCTCATATTTTATAAACTTTGTAAGGTACTCGGTACGCAGTGTTTCCAGCAGGCTGTTACAACCATGTCAGTGTAAATACTCGGTACCCTGTGTTTCCAGCAGGCTGCTACAACCACCATGTCAGTGTAAGGTACTCGGTACCTAGTGTTTCCAGCAGGCTGTTACAACAATGTCAGTGTAAATACTCGGTACACCAGTGTTTCCAACAGGCTGCTACAACAATGTCAGTGTAAATACTCGGTACCCGGTGTTTCCAGCAGGCTGCTACAACAATGTCATTGCAAGGTACTCAATACCCAGTGTATCCAGCAGGCTGCTACAACAATGTTAGTGTAAATACTCGGTACCCAGTGTTTCCAGCAGGCTGCTACAACAATGTCAGTGTAAATACTCGGTACCCGGTGTTTCCAGCAGGCTGCTACAACAATGTCAGTGTAAATACTCGGTACCCGGTGTTTCCAGCAGGCTGCTACAACAATGTCATTGCAAGGTACTCAATACCCAGTGTATCCAGCAGGCTGCTACAACAATGTTAGTGTAAATACTCGGTACCCAGTGTTTCCAGCAGGCTGCTACAACAATGTCAGTGTAAATACTCGGTACCCGGTGTTTCCAGCAGGCTGCTACAACAATGTCAGTGTAAATACTCGGTACCCGGTGTTTCCAGCAGGCTGCTACAACAATGTCATTGTAAGGTACTCAGTACCCAGTGTATCCAGCAGGCTGCTACAACAATGTTAGTGTAAGGTACTCGGTACCCAGTGTTTCCAGCAGGCTGCTACAACAATGTTAGTGTAAGTACTCGGTACCCAGTGTTTCCAGCAGGCTGCTACAACAATGTCAGTGTAAATACTCGGTACCCGTGTTTCCAGCAGGCTGCTACAACAATCAGTGTAAATACTCGGTACCCAGTGTTTCCAGCAGGCTGCTACAACAATGTTAGTGTAAATACTCGGTACCCAGTGTTTCCAGCAGGCTGCTACAACAATGTTAGTGTAAATACTCGGTACCCAGTGTTTCCAGCAGGCTGCTACAACAATGTCAGTGTAATGTACTCAGTACCAAGTGTTTCCAGCAGGCTGCTACAACCACATCAGTGTAAGGTAATCGGTACCCAGTGTTTCCAGCAGGTGCTACAACCATGTCAGTGTAATGTACTCAGTACCAAGTGTTTCCAGCAGGCTGCTACAACCATATCAGTGTAAGGTACTCGGTACCCAGTGTTTCCAGCAGGCTGCTACAACAATGTCAGTGTAATGTACTCGGTACCCAGTGTTTCCAGCAGGCTGCTACAACAATCATTGTAAGTATCGGTACCCAGTGTTTCCAGCAGGCTGCTACAACAATATCAGTGTAAGGTACTCAGTACCCAGTGTTTCCAGCAGGCTGCTACAACAATGTCAGTGTAAATACTCGGTACCCAGTGTTTCCAGCAGGCTGCTACACCAATCAGTGTAAGGTACTCGGTACCCAGTGTTTCCAGCAGGCTGCTACAACAATGTCAGTGTAAGGTACTCGGTACCCAGTGTTTCCAGCAGGCTGCTACAACAATGTCATTGTAAGGTACTCGGTACCCAGTGTTTCCAGCAGGCTGCTACAACAATGTCAGTGTAAGTACTCGGTACCCAGTGTTTCCAGCAGGCTGCTACAACAATGTCAGTGTAAGGTACTCAGTACCCAGTGTTTCCAGCAGGCTGCTACAACCATGTCAGTGTAAGGTACTTGGTACCCAGTGTCTCCAGCAGGCTTCTACAACAATGTCAGTGTAAGGTACTTGGTACCCAGTGTCTCCAGCAGGCCGCTACAACAATGTCAGTGTAATGTACTCAGTACCAAGTGTTTCCAGCAGGCAGCTACAACCACATCAGTGTAAGGTACTCGGTACCCAGTGTTTCCAGCAGGTGCTACAACCATGTCAGTGTAAGGTACTCGGTACCCAGTGTTTCCAGCAGGCTACTACAACCATGTCAGTGTAATGTACTCAGTACCCAGTGTTTCCAGCAGGCTTCTACAACAATGTCAGTGTAAGGTACTCAGTACCCAGTGTTTCCAGCAGGCTGCTACAACCACATCAGTGTAAGGTACTCGGTACCCAGTGTTTCCAGCAGGCTGCTACAACAATGTCATTGTAAGGTACTCAGTACCCAGTGTTTCCAGCAGGCTGCTACAACAATGTCATTGTAAGGTACTCGGTACCCAGTGTTTCCAGCAGGCTGCTACAACAATGTCAGTGTAAATACTCGGTACCCGGTGTTTCCAGCAGGCTGCTACAACAATGTCAGTGTAAATACTCGGTACCCGGTGTTTCCAGCAGGTTTCTACAACAATGTCATTGTAATGTACTCGGTACCCAGTGTTTCCAGCAGGCTGCTACAACAATTTCAATGTAAGGTACTAAGTACCCAGTGTTTCCAGCAGGCTGCTACAACAATGTCAGTGTAAGGTACTCAGTACCCAGTGTTTCCAGCAGGCTGTTACAACAATGTCAGTGTAAATACTCGGTACCCAGTGTTTCCAGCAGGCTGCTACAACAATGTCAGTGTAAGGTACTCGGTACCCAGTGTATCCAGCAGGCTGCTACAACAATGTTAGTGTAAATACTCGGTACCCAGTGTTTCCAGCAGGCTTCTACAACAATGTCATTGTAAGGTACTCGGTACCCAGTGTTTACAGCAGGCTGCTACAACAATGTCAGTGTAAGGTACTCGATACCCAGTGTTTAAAGCAGGCTGCTACGACAATGTCAGTGTAAGGTACTCGGTACCCAGTGTTTCCAGCAGGTGCTACAATCATGTCAGTGTAAGGTACTTGGTACCCAGTGTCTCCAGCAGGCCGCTACAACAATGTCAGTGTAATGTACTCAGTACCAAGTGTTTCCAGCAGGCAGCTACAACCACATCAGTGTAAGGTACTCGGTACCCAGTGTTTCCAGCAGGTGCTACAACCATGTCAGTGTAAGGTACTCGGTACCCAGTGTTTCCAGCAGGCTACTACAACCATGTCAGTGTAATGTACTCAGTACCCAGTGTTTCCAGCAGGCTTCTACAACAATGTCAGTGTAAGGTACTCAGTACCCAGTGTTTCCAGCAGGCTGCTACAACCACATCAGTGTAAGGTACTCGGTACCCAGTGTTTCCAGCAGGCTGCTACAACCACATCAGTGTAAGGTACTCGGTACTCAGTGTTTCCAGCAGGCTGCTACAACCATGTCAGTGTAAGGTTCTCAGTACCCAGTGTTTCCAGCAGGCTGCTACAACAATGTCAGTGTAAGGTACTCGGTACCCAGTGTATCTAGCAGGCTGCTACAACAATGTCAGTGTAAATACTCGGTACCCGGTGTTTCCAGCAGGCTGCTACAACAATGTTAGTGTAAATACTCGGTACCCAGTGTATCCAGCAGGCTGCTACAACAATGTTAGTGTAAATACTCGGTACCCAGTGTATCCAGCAGGCTGCTACAACAATGTTAGTGTAAATACTCGGTACCCGGTGTTTCCAGCAGGCTTCTACAACAATGTCATTGTAATGTACTCGGTACCCAGTGTTTCCAGCAGGCTGCTACAACATTTCAGTGTAAGGTACTCAGTACCCAGTGTTTCCAGCAGGCTGCTACAACAATGTCAGTGTAAGGTACTCAGTACCCAGTGTTTCCAGCAGGCTGTTACAACAATGTCAGTGTAAATACTCGGTACCCAGTGTTTCCAGCAGGCTGCTACAACAATGTCAGTGTCTCGGTACCCAGTGTATCCAGCAGGCTGCTACAACAATATTAGTGTAAATACTCGGTACCCAGTGTTTCCAGCAGGCTGCTACAACAATGTTAGTGTAAATACTCGGTACCCAGTGTTTCCAGCAGGCTGCTACAACAATGTTAGTGTAAATACTCGGTACCCAGTGTTTCCAGCAGGCTGCTACAACAATGTTAGTGTAAATACTCGGTACCCAGTGTTTCCAGCAGGCTGCTACAACAATGTTAGTGTAAATACTCGGTACCCAGTGTTTCCAGCAGGCTGCTACAACAATGTCAGTGTAAGGTACTTGGTACCTAGTGTTTCCAGCAGGCTGCTACAACAATGTCAGTGTAAAGTACTCGGTACCCGGTGTTTCCAGCAGGCTGCTACAACAATGTCAGTGTAAGGTACTCGGTACCCAGTGTTTCCAGCAGGCTGCTACAACCACATCATCAGTGTAAGGTACTCGGTACCCAGTGTTTCCAGCAGGCTGCTACAACAATGTCAGTGCAAAGTACTCGGTACCCAGTGTTTCCAGCAGGCTGCTACAACCATGTCAGTGTAAGGTACTTGGTACCTAGTGTTTCCAGCAGGCTGCTACAACAATGTCAGTGTAAGGTACTCAGTACCCAGTGTTTGCAGCAGGCTGCTACAACCATGTCAGTGTAAGGTACTTGGTACCCAGTGTCTCCAGCAGGCCACTACAACAATGTCAGTGTAATGTACTCAGTACCAAGTGTTTCCAGCAGGCTGCTACAACCACATCATTGTAAGGTACTCGGTACCCAGTGTTTCCAGCAGGCTGTTACAACAATGTTAGTGTAAATACTCGGTACTCAGTGTTTCCAGCAGGCTGCTACAACAATGTTAGTGTAAATACTCGGTACCCAGTGTTTCCAGCAGGCTGCTACAACCATGTCAGTGTAAGGTACTTGGTACCCAGTGTCTCCAGCAGGCCGCTACAACAATGTCAGTGTAATGTACTCAGTACCCAGTGTTTCCAGCAGGCTGCTACAACAATGTCAGTGTAAGGTACTCAGTACCCAGTGTTTCCAGCAGGCTGCTACAACAATGTCAGTGTAAATACTCGGTACCCGGTGTTTCCAGCAGGCTGCTACAACAATGTCATTGTAAGGTACCCAGTGTTTCCAGCAGGCTGCTACAACAATGTCATTCATTGTAAGGTACTCAGTACCCAGTCTATCCAGCAGGCTGCTACAACAATGTCATTGTGAGGTACTCGGTACCCAGTATTTCCAGCAGGCTGCTACAACCATGTCAGTGTAAGGTACTCGGTACCCAGCCTTTCCAGCAGGCTGCTACAACAATGTCAGTATAAACACTTGGTACATAGTGTTTCCAGCAGGCTGCTACAACCATGTCAGTGTAAGGTACTCGGTACCCAGTGTTTCCAGCAGGCTGCTACAACGATGTCAGTGTAAGGTACTCGATACCCAGTGTTTCCAGCAGGCTGCTACAACAATGTCAGTGTAAGGTACTCGGTACCCAGTGTTTCCAGCAGGCTACTACAACCATGTCAGTGTAAGGTACTCAGTACCCAGTGTTTCCAGCAGGCTTCTACAACAATGTCAGTGTAAGGTACTCAGTACCCAGTGTTTCCAGCAGGCTGCTACAACCACATCAGTGTAAGGTACTCGGTACCCAGTGTTTCCAGCAGGCTGCTACAACAATGTCATTGTAAGGTACTCGGTACCCAGTGTTTCCAGCAGGCTGCTACAACAATGTCAGTGTAAATACTCGGTACCCGGTGTTTCCAGCAGGCTGCTACAACAATGTCAGTGTAAATACTCGGTACCCGGTGTTTCCAGCAGGCTTCTACAACAATGTCATTGTAATGTACTCGGTACCCAGTGTTTCCAGCAGGCTGCTACAACAATTTCAGTGTAAGGTACTCAGTACCCAGTGTTTCCAGCAGGCTGCTACAACAATGTCAGTGTAAGGTACTCAGTACCCAGTGTTTCCAGCAGGCTGCTACAACCATGTCAGTGTAAGGTACTTGGTACCCAGTGTCTCCAGCAGGCCGCTACAACAATGTCAGTGTAATGTACTCAGTACCCAGTGTTTCCAGCAGGCTGCTAAAACAATGTCAGTGTAAGGTACTCAGTACCCAGTGTTTCCAGCAGGCTGCTACAACAATGTCAGTGTAAGGTACTCGGTACCCAGTGTTTCCAGCAGGCTGCTACAACAATGTCAGTGTAAGGTACTCGGTACCCAGTGTTTCCAGCAGGTGCTACAACCATGTCAGTGTAAGGTACTCGGTACCCAGTGTTTCCAGCAGGTGCTACAACCATGTCAGTGTAATGTACTCAGTACCCAGTGTCTCCAGCAGGCTGCTACAACCATGTCAGTGTAAGGTACTCAGTACCCAGTGTTTCCAGCAGGCTGCTACAACAATGTCAGTGTAAATACTCGGTACCTGGTGTTTCCAGCAGGCTGCTACAACAATGTCAGTGTAAATACTCGGTACCCGGTGTTTCCAGCAGGCTTCTACAACAATGTCATTGTAATGTACTCGGTACCCAGTGTTTCCAGCAGGCTGCTACAACAATTTCAGTGTAAGGTACTCAGTATCTAGTGTTTCCAGGAGGCTGCTACAACAATGTCAGTGTAAGGTACTCAGTACCCAGTGTTTCCAGCAGGCTGTTACAACAATGTCGTTGTAAGGTACTCGGTACCCAGCCTTTCCAGCAGGCTGCTACAACAATGTCAGTATAAATACTCGGTACCCAGTGTTTCCAGAAGGCTGCTACAACAATGTCATTGTAAGGTACTCGGTACCCAGTGTTTCCAGCAGGCTGCTACAATCATGTCAGTGTAAGGTACTCGGTACCCTGTGTTTCCAGCAGGCTGCTACAACCATGTCAGTGTAAGGTACTCAGTACCTAGTGTTTCCAGCAGGCTGCTACAACAATGTCAGTGTAAATACTCGGTACCTGGTGTTTCCAGCAGGCTGCTAC
Organism: Archivesica marissinica; assembly: GCA_014843695.1. Taxonomy (NCBI): domain Eukaryota; kingdom Metazoa; phylum Mollusca; class Bivalvia; order Venerida; family Vesicomyidae; genus Archivesica; species Archivesica marissinica. Next base: position 40,114,854 of record CM026395.1, read on the forward strand.
AACAATGTCAGTGTAAATACTCGGTACCCAGTGTTTCCAGCAGGCTGCTACAACAATGTGAGTGTAAGGTACTTGGTACCCAGTGCTTCCAGCAGGCTGCTATTACCATGTCAGTGTAAGGTACTCAGTACCCAGTGTTTCTAGCAGGCTGCTACAACAATGTCATTTTAAGGTACTCGGTACCCAGTGTTTCCAGCAGGCTGCTACAACAATGTCAGTGTAAGGTATTTGATAAACAAGACAATTTTGTTCCATACTAATATATAAGTGGCCTAGTGGTTAAGGTGTCCGCCTACGGAGCGGGAGGTCAATGGTTCAAACCTCGTCATGGGTTCATTCTGATATGGCCGGTTGGTGAGCCGCCAGCTAGTTAAATAATGGTGATTGAATGCCTACCAGCCTTGGCATACAAGCATAAAATTCGGGAAGTACAGATGTTCGCATAAAGAGGTGTCTCATAAGTCAGAAATGGCTGGCCCTGCCCTTTAAATAGGGGTGACACAAAACAAACAAAACTTTTTTATAAGCAAGTCAGCTAGTTTTGAACATATTAATTATAATGGAGTTTTACACAATAGCAAGTGTATATCACATAGATACATAGAGGACATAACAAACACACTTCATAGTATATATATAGAGGGCATAACAAACACACTTCATAGTATATACATAGAGGACATATAACAAACACACTTCATAGTATATACATAGCGGGCATAACAAACACACTTCATAGTATATACATAGAGGACATAACAAACACACTTCATAGTATATACATAGAGGACATAACAAACACACTTCATAGTATATACATAGCGGACATAACAAACACACTTCATAGTATATACATAGAGGACATAACAAACACACTTCATAGTATATACATAGAGGACATAACAAACACACTTCATAGTATATACATAGAGGACATAACAAACACACTTCATAGTATATACATAGAGGACATAACAAACACACTTCATAGAGGACATAACAAACACACTTCATAGAGGACATAACAAACACACTTCATAGTATATACATAGCGGACATAACAAACACACTTCATAGTATATACATAGAGGACATAACAAACACACTTCATAGTATATACATAGAGGACATAACAAACACACTTCATAGTATATACATAGAGGACATAACAAACACACTTCATAGTATATACATAGAGGACATAACAAACACACTTCATAGTATATACATAGAGGACATAACAAACACACTTCATAGTATATACATAGAGGACATAACAAACACACTTCATAGTATATACATAGAGGACATAACAAACACACTTCATAGTATATACATAGAGGACATAACAAACACACTTCATAGAACATACATAACAAACACACTTCATAGAGGACATAACAAACACACTTCATAGTATATACATAGCGGACATAACAAACACACTTCATAGTATATACATAGAGGACATAACAAACACACTTCATAGTATATACATAGAGGACATAACAAACACACTTCATAGTATATACATAGAGGACATAACAAACACACTTCATAGTATATACATAGAGGACATAACAAACACACTTCATAGTATATACATAGAGGACATAACAAACACACTTCATAGTATATACAGAGGACATAACAAACACACTTCATAGTATATACATAGAGGACATAACAAACACACTTCATAGTATATACATAGAGGACATAACAAACACACTTCATAGTATATACATAGAGGACATAACAAACACACTTCATAGTATATACATAGAGGACATAACAAACACACTTCATAGTATATACATAGAGGGCATAACAAACACACTTCATAGTATATACATAGAGGACATAACAAACACACTTCATAGTATATACATAGAGGACATAACAAACACACTTCATAGTATATACATAGAGGGCATAACAAACACACTTCATAGTATATACATAGAGGACATAACAAACACACTTCATAGTATATACATAGAGGACATAACAAACACACTTCATAGTATATACATAGAGGACATAACAAACACACTTCATAGTATATACATAGAGGACATAACAAACACACTTCATAGTATATACATAGAGGACATAACAAACACACTTCATAGTATATACATAGAGACATAACAAACACACTTCATAGTATATACATAGAGGACATAACAAACACACTTCATAGTATATACATAGAGGACATAACAAACACACTTCATAGTATATACATAGAGGACATAACAAACACACTTCATAGTATATACATAGAGGACATAACAAACACACTTCATAGTATATACATAGAGGACATAACAAACACACTTCATAGTATATACATAGAGGACATAACAAACACACTTCATAGTATATACATAGCGGACATAACAAACACACTTCATAGTATATACATAGAGGACATAACAAACACACTTCATAGTATATACATAGAGGGCATAACAAACACACTTCATAGTATATACATAGAGGACATAACAAACACACTTCATAGTATATACATAGAGGACATAACAAACACACTTCATAGTATATACATAGCGGACATAACAAACACACTTCATAGTATATACATAGAGGACATAACAAACACACTTCATAGTATATACATAGAGGACATAACAAACACACTTCATAGTATATACATAGAGGACATAACAAACACACTTCATAGTATATACATAGAGGACATAACAAACACACTTCATAGTATATACATAGAGGACATAACAAACACACTTCATAGTATATACATAGAGGACATAACAAACACACTTCATAGTATATACATAGAGGACATAACAAACACACTTCATAGTATATACATAGAGGACATAACAAACACACTCATAGTATATACATAGAGGACATAACAAACACACTTCATAGTATATACATAGAGACATAACAAACACACTTCATAGTATATACATAGAGGACATAACAAACACACTTCATAGTATTACATAGAGGACATAACAAACACACTTCATAGTATATATATAGAGGACATAACAAACACACTTCATATAGTATATACATAGAGGACATAACAAACACACTTCATAGTATATACATAGAGGACATAACAAACACACTTCATAGTATATACATAGAGGACATAACAAACACACTTCATAGTATATACATAGAGGACATAACAAACACACTTCATAGTATATACATAGCGGGCATAACAACACACTTCATAGTATATATATAGAGGACATAACAAACACACTTCATAACGAATCATAGTATATACATAGCGGACATAACAAACACACTTCATAGTATATACATAGAGGACATAACAAACACACTTCATAGAGGACATAACAAACACACTTCATAGAGGACATAACAAACACACTTCATAGTATATACATAGAGGGCATAACAAACACACTTCATAGTATATACATAGAGGGCATAACAAACACACTTCATAGTATATACATAGAGGACATAACAAACACACTTCATAGTATATACATAGAGGACATAACAAACACACTTCATAGTATATACATAGAGGGCATAACAAACACACTTCATAGTATATACATAGAGGGCATAACAAACACACTTCATAGTATATACATAGAGGACATAACAAACACACTTCATAGTATATACATAGAGGACATAACAAACACACTTCATAGAGGACATAACAAACACACTTCATAGTATATACATAGAGGACATAACAAACACACTTCATAGTATATATATAGAGGACATAACAAACACACTTCATAGTATATACATAGAGGACATAACAAACACACTTCATAGTATATATATAGAGGACATAACAAACACACTTCATAGTATATACATAGAGGGCATAACAAACACACTTCATAGTATATACATAGAGGACATAACAAACACACTTCATAGTATATACATAGAGGGCATAACAAACACACTTCATAGTATATACATAGAGGGCATAACAAACACACTTCATAGTATATACATAGAGGGCATAACAAACACACTTCATAGAGGACATAACAAACACACTTCATAGTATATACATAGAGGACATAACAAACACACTTCATAGTATATACATAGAGGACATAACAAACACACTTCATAGTATATACATAGAGGACATAACAAACACACTTCATAGTATATATATAGAGGACATAACAAACACACTTCATAGTATATACATAGAGGGCATAACAAACACACTTCATAGTATATACATAGAGGACATAACAAACACACTTCATAGTATATACATAGAGGACATAACAAA
>CM026395.1:40120171-40193802 GCA_014843695.1 Archivesica marissinica
ATAACAAACACACTTCATAGTATATACATAGCGGAGCATAACAAACACACTTCATAGTATATACATAGAGGGCATAACAAACACACTTCATAGTATATACATAGCGGGCATAACAAACACACTTCATAGTATATACATAGAGGGCATAACAAACACACTTCATAGTATATACATAGCGGACATAACAAACACACTTCATAGTATATACATAGAGGACATAACAAACACACTTCATAGTATATACATAGAGGACATAACAAACACACTTCATAGTATATACATAGAGGACATAACAAACACACTTCATAGTATATACATAGAGGACATAACAAACACACTTCATAGTATATACATAGCGGGCATAACAAACACACTTCATAGTATATACATAGAGGACATATAACAAACACACTTCATAGTATATACATAGCGGACATAACAAACACACTTCATAGTATATATATAGAGGACATAACAAACACACTTCATAGTATATACATAGAGGACATAACAAACACACTTCATAGTATATACATAGAGGACATAACAAACACACTTCATAGTATATACATAGAGGGCATAACAAACACACTTCATAGTATATACATAGAGGACATAACAAACACACTTCATAGTATATACATAGCGGGCATAACAAACACACTTCATAGTATATACATAGAGGACATAACAAACACACTTCATAGTATATACATAGCGGACATAACAAACACACTTCATAGTATATACATAGCGGACATAACAAACACACTTCATAGTATATACATAGAGGACATAACAAACACACTTCATAGTATATACATAGAGGACATAACAAACACACTTCATAGTATATACATAGAGGACATAACAAACACACTTCATAGTATATACATAGCGGGCATAACAAACACACTTCATAGTATATATATAGAGGACATAACAAACACACTTCATAACGAATCATAGTATATACATAGCGGACATAACAAACACACTTCATAGTATATACATAGAGGACATAACAAACACACTTCATAGTATATACATAGAGGACATAACAAACACACTTCATAGTATATACATAGAGGACATAACAAACACACTTCATAGTATATACATAGAGGACATAACAAACACACTTCATAGTATATACATAGAGGGCATAACAAACACACTTCATAGTATATACATAGAGGGCATAACAAACACACTTCATAGTATATACATAGAGGGCATAACAAACACACTTCATAGAGGACATAACAAACACACTTCATAGTATATACATAGAGGGCATAACAAACACACTTCATAGAGGGCATAACAAACACACTTCATAGTATATACATAGAGGGCATAACAAACACACTTCATAGTATATACATAGAGGGCATAACAAACACACTTCATAGAGGACATAACAAACACACTTCATAGTATATACATAGAGGGCATAACAAACACACTTCATAGAGGGCATAACAAACACACTTCATAGTATATACATAGAGGGCATAACAAACACACTTCATAGTATATACATAGAGGGCATAACAAACACACTTCATAGAGGACATAACAAACACACTTCATAGTATATACATAGAGGGCATAACAAACACACTTCATAGAGGGCATAACAAACACACTTCATAGTATATACATAGAGGGCATAACAAACACACTTCATAGTATATACATAGAGGGCATAACAAACACACTTCATAGTATATACATAGAGGACATAACAAACACACTTCATAGAGGACATAACAAACACACTTCATAGTATATACATAGAGGACATAACAAACACACTTCATAGAGGGCATAACAAACACACTTCATAGAGGGCATAACAAACACACTTCATAGTATATACATAGAGGACATAACAAACACACTTCATAGTATATACATAGAGGGCATAACAAACACACTTCATAGTACAGTCAAACCTGTGAACAAAGACCGGCCTTGGGAAATAGGCAGTGGTCTTTGTTCAGAGGTTGTCTTTATTCGGAGGGTCATCAATCATGATCTTCATATACAATCACTGGCTCTCTTTTCTTACTAATGTTAAACTGTACTGTGTAGAAAGTAAGAGCAGGTATATGTATCATTTTATCATTTTTAATAAATAATGTACAATGTATTGTAGTCTTTAAAATTTATACAGTTGATATTAGCACATAATGAAGTATCTTATGATTATCTTATCTAGTGAAAAAAGTCACTGATTTTCGTTTGTTTAGAACAAGTGTCTGTTTTCATTGTGTGACTTATGCGTCTTCTGGTTTGACTTGGCATTAGTCCGAATTTTCTCAATCCGAAAATATGCAACTACAGAGGAAATGAATAATAGCCCATCACGACCTGTATAGAACCAACGACGGTACACGGCAATTTAAAGTAGCACATGTTTTTGCAGACGGAGAGAAAATTCACTAGAAATATTTTATCATATCAGTTTTTTACCATATCATTTTGTAATTTGATTTTTACAGCCGTGGTTTTCCATATGTGCGTGTTACGTTAGAGTTACGTCCCTTAGTATACACTCGATATGGGCTTTATATTTGTTTCAATGATTTAATTGAATAAATGTTTGGCAAATCTGGATAATTCTAATAGGTAGATTCATTATAATATATTTCCAGTCATGCTTGCACATAGTGCAACTGTAATGCGGTCTTTGGAGCGCTTTCCACCAGCACAAGCACAGTCTTCCCCTTATTTCATCATTTACAAATTGTTAGTTAACAAAAGTGTGATTACTCAATTAAGAGCCGATGTCGATAATTATGCATAATCTTTTTAAGATTAGAACTGGTAACAAACAAATATGTAATCAAGTGACCTAATCAAACAGGCCAATAATCCAGTGGGGACATACAACTTGGCTAATTGTCTACAAATTGATGCACTAACGACCATATATTTTTCACACCTTTGATTGGTGACCGATGATGACACGCGGTCGTTGTTCAGGGTTAATTTTGGCTTAGTTTGGAATGCTTTTGACTGGCCGCTGGTCGCAGTCGGCAGGTGGTCGTTATTCACGGCCTTTTAAAGAACGATTATGGACGGGGGGAATTGAACTGGCCGTTGTTGACAGGTGGGTGGTCGCTATTAAGAGGTGGTCGTTAGCACAGGTTTGACTGTATATACATAGAGGACATAACAAACACACTTCATAGTATATACATAGCGGGAATAACAAACACACTTCATAGTATATATATAGAGGGCATAAAAAACACACTTCATAGTATATACATAGAGGACATAACAAACACACTTCATAGTATATACATAGCGGGCATAACAAACACACTTCATAGTATATATATAGAGGGCATAACAAACACACTTCATAGTATATACATAGAGGACATAACAAACACACTTCATAGTATATATATAGAGGACATAACAAACACACTTCATAGTATATACATAGAGGACATAACAAACACACTTCATAGTATATATATAGAGGGCATAACAAACACACTTCATAGTATATACATAGAGGACATAACAAACACACTTCATAGTATATACATAGCGGACATAACAAACACACTACTGATAATCTATTTCATCAGCTTGTGACAAGAGTGTGGAAAGTGCCATTTTAATGGGTACCTGAATGCTGGGTGTGGAAATGCATGTGGCGGTAGAAAAGCTGCTGGGTATGACGAGTACGCTGCGGCCGCTACTGCTGCATGGTCTAAGGCTAGAGCAGAAGATAATGGTGGACGCAGGTCATCGCCTGGTCGGTACGGCTGGAACCCCCGTGCAGGAATTTCATCACGTGCTGACATTGGCGACACAGCCCCTGGGGTAGAATGTGGAGTAAGTCTGCAAACAAATACACAGAGTGTCTTCACTGCGAAGCATCTTACATAAAGATCATCATTACATTAGAGTCCCAAATGTTGGACTGCACATAACGACGGTATGCAGACAAGCAGATGCTGACACAATGGGGTTATTACCCTATATTCAATGTACTAATAACTCATTAACATTTAAGCCATAGTTTGAAGCTCCCCCCTCCCTTCCCCCAGGAACAGAACATAGCAACATTAATTGTAACTTATCTCTCTTGATGCAAAATAAGCTGTACATTGTAAACAGTGGGTTACTAACGTTACAAGAATGATAAGTGGCTAGTTACGACATGGTTATATTATTCTCATCAAACAACTAGAAAAACAGGCTGGGTCTTTAACAGTCAGTTAATACAATTAAATATGCATAGACATTTCAATAATCAATTTTAAAGCTGATTTTATCTCGCGATGGCTTTAAATACTGTACAAACAATTTACCAGAAATACTGTACAAACAATTTACCAGAAATACTGTACAAACAATTTACCAGAAATACTGTACAAACAATTTACCAGAAATACTGTACAAACAATTTACCAGAAATACTGTACAAACAATTTACCAGAAATACTGTACAAACAATTTACCAGAAATACTGTATAAACAATTTACCAGAAATACTGTACAAACAATTTACCAGAAATATGTATTGCATCTCGGGGAGACGTCACACTATCTGCATTTCAAATCAATTTTCACTGCCTTTTTATTACATATTAAAGAAGTAACGCAAGCTACAAGGAGCCAATGTACCTAACCTCAATAAATGTAACACAAGCTACAAGGAACCAACATACCTAACCTCAATAAATGTACCACAAGCTACAAGGAGCCAATGTACCTAACCTCAATAAATGTAACACAAGCTACAAGGAACCAATGTACCTAACCTCAATAAATGTAACACAAGCTACAAGGAACCAATGTACCTAACCTCAATAAATGTAACACAAGCTACAAGAAACCAATGTACCTAACCTCAATAAATGTAACACAAGCTACAAGCAGCCATCATACCTAACCTCAATAAATGTAACACAAGCTACAAGGAGCCAATGTACCTAACATCAATAAATGTACCACAAGCTACAAGCAGCCAACATACCTAACCTCAATAAATATACCACAAGCTACAAGCAGCCAACATACCTAACTCAATAAATGTACAAGCTACAAGCAGCCAACATACCTAACATCAATAAATGTACAAGCTACAAGCAGCCAACATACCTAACCCAAAAAACAACACAACACCACAACCAACCTAACATCAATAAATGTACCACAAGCTACAAGCAGCCAACATACCTAACCTCAATAAATATACCACAAGCTACAAGCAGCCAACATTCCTAACCTCAATAAATGTACCACAAGCTACAAGCAGCCAACATACCTAACATCAATAAATGTACCACAAGCTACAAGCAACCAATGTACCTAACCTCAATAAATGTACAAGCTACAAGCAGCCAACATACCTAACCTCAATAAATATACCACAAGCTACAAGCAGCCAACATACCTAACATCAATAAATGTACCACAAGCTACAAGCAGCCAACATACCTAACCTCAATAAATATACCACAAGCTACAAGCAGCCAACATACCTAACCTCAATAAATGTACCACAAGCTACAAGCAGCCAACATACCTAACATCAATAAATGTACCACAAGCTACAAGCAGCCAATGTACCTAACCTCAATAAATGTACAAGCTACAAGCAGCCAACATACCTAACCTCAATAAATGTACCACAAGCTACAAGCAGCCAACGTACCTAACCTCAATAAATGTACCACAAGCGACAAGCAGCCAACGTACCTAACATCAATAAATGTACCACAAGCTACAAGCAACCAATGTACCTAACCTCAATAAATGTACAAGCTACAAGCAGCCAACGTACCTAACCTCAATAAATATACCACAAGCTACAAGCAGCCAACATACCTAACATCAATAAATGTACCACAAGCTACAAGCAGCCAACATACCTAACATCAATAAATGTACCACAAGCTACAAGCAGCCAACGTACCTAACCTCAATAAATGTACAAGCTACAAGCAGCCAACATACCTAACCTCAATAAATGTACAAGCTACAAGCACCAACGTACTAACCTCAATAAATGTACAAGCTACAAGCAGCCAACATACCTAACCTCAATAAATGTACAAGCTACAAGCAGCCAACGTACCTAACCTCAATAAATGTACAAGCTACAAGCAGCCAACATACCTAACCTCAATAAATGTACAAGCTACAAGCAGCAACATACCTAACCTCAATAAATATACCACAAGCTACAAGCAGCCAACGTACCTAACCTCAATAAATGTACAAGCTACAAGCAGCCAACATACCTAACCTCAATAAATGTACAAGCTACAAGCAGCCAACGTACCTAACCTCAATAAATGTACAAGCTACAAGCAGCCAACATACCTAACCTCAATAAATGTACAAGCTACAAGCAGCCAACGTACCTAACCTCAATAAATGTACAAGCTACAAGCAGCCAACATACCTAACCTCAATAAATGTACAAGCTACAAGCAGCCAACGTACCTAACCTCAATAAATGTACAAGCTACAAGCAGCCAACATACCTAACCTCAATAAATGTACAAGCTACAAGCAGCCAACGTACCTAACCTCAATAAATGTACAAGCTACAAGCAGCCAACATACCTAACCTCAATAAATGTACAAGCTACAAGCAGCCAACATACCTAACCTCAATAAATGTACAAGCTACAAGCAGCCAACATACCTAACCTCAATAAATGTAACACAAGCTACAAGCAGCCAATATACATAACCTCAATAAATGTAACATTTTCTACGTTACATCAACCTAACAAGGAGCGTAGTTTGGCCTTGATATAGGCACCATTAGGTTAGGGGGTCCGGGGGTATTTCCCCCTGAATTTTTTTTTATGTCTACATCTCCGCGGCTGCATTCGGACACAATTTAAAGCATGTTTTGATGCAAAATAAGGAACACATTTTTTCAGTTCTGAAAATTATCTACTGCTAACAAGCTACGCCACTGCTAACAAGCTACACCACTGCTAACAAGCTATGCCACTGCTAACAAGCTACACCACTGCTAACAAGCTACACCACTGCTAACAAGCTATGCCACTGCTAACAAGCTCTGCCGCTAACAGTGAGTGAGTGAGTATTTGGTTTAACGGCGCATCAGCACAGTTCAGGCTATATCGCGCCCGGGTTAAGTACATTGTATACAAGATATCTACAACTAAAACTATTATGTAGATAACATTCTGTATGCATTAAAATTGCAATGATGAAAGGTCAATTGCAACAACATTTATCAAGCTGTAAAAATGATAATAAAACGTCAATAGTAAAACTTACAATTTATGGAAAATATGTGATTCTTTTAAAAATGCAATAATGTATTTAAAATCGACAGTGTCGAAAACTGTATAATATTTTCGACGAATGAGTGCTAAATCTACACAGTGAATTAAGATGTGTTCAACATTTATAGAGGAATGGCATGGTATACACCATGGTGGATCCTCTCTTTTCAATAAAAATGAGTGTGTAAAACGGGTATGTCCAAGTCTCAAAAGTGACATTGTTTCCTCTCTACGGTTGGAGTGATAAATAAAAGATGATTTGCCAATGTTTGGCTTAATTGGTTGTAGTTTATTGAATTGTATGTTATTCCAAGTGGTTTGCCATTTTTAAGTAATGTAAGAAAGAATCGATTGCCTAGCATCAGTGTATGGTACATGTATTTTAGGATTTATACAGTCTAGTTTAAGTGCATCGTTTGCACTTTGATCAGCCATTTCATTGCCACGGATACCAATATGACTTGGTATCCAGCAATATATAACATGTTTAGTCGATGTAATATCTGTGTGCTTAATAAGTAATTGTGGATAAGGTTTTTTTTAACGTTCATGTTGTCTACTGATTGTAGTACAGATAAGGAATCTGAAAGGATCATAAATTTCCTATCACGTGATGCATCAGCAAAATTCAAAGCTAAATCAATAGCCTTTACTTCTGCTGAAAATATAGACGCATGATCAGGTAGTCGTAATTTAGAATTATGTAAATGTAAAACAGCAGCACAGCCAACTTTGTTGCCGGCTTTAGATCCATCTGTGTATATTGGTGTATAATCTGAAAACATGGTTCTGATTTCATTTCATTTTGATCTAAACATTAGCGGGTTAGTACATGATTTCAGGTTATCATGAAGTTGTAAAATAACGTTGGATTTAGTCAGGTCAAAAGGAGCTATATCTGATATAAAAGTTTCATGAACATTATCAATGTTAAAATCTACGTTATGAATAGCTTCCTCAATGTGAAGCGCAAGAGGACGTATCGCCTTTGGCTTCGCCTCATAGGAAGTTTTATTGCTTAGATCAAACACGACTTTGTACGCTGGATTTCTTGGGTTTGATTTAAGCTTAAAGGCATATTGTAGAGAAAAGTGTTCACGTCTGAGATAAAGGGATGGTTCATTTGCTTCTACATATAAACTAGCTATTGGTGATGTTCTGAAAGCTCCGAGTGCAAGTCGTAAGCCTTGGTGATGTATTGGGTCAAGTGTTTTGATATATGATGGTCTGGCTGATCCATACACAATTGATCCATAATCGAGTTTAGAACGAACTAGCACTCTATACAGTCTAAGGAGGACCTTTTGATCAGCTCCCCAGTGCGTATGAGCGACTACTTTGATAAGGTTCATTGCCTTGAGGCATCTTGCTTTCAAGTACTTCAAGTGAGAAATAAACGAAAGTTTTTTATCAAAAATTACTCCAAGAAATTTAGTCTCAGGAACAACAGGAATGGGGTTCCATCAAGAGTTAATATTGTGTAATTTTCTTGACTGACAAAAGTGAATACAATTTGTTTTGGCCTTCGAAAATCGAAAACCGTTATTTAAAGCCCATGCCTGGACTTTATTTAAACAAAGTTGAAGATGGCATTCAATAGTAGCCATAGACTTTGATCGATAACATATAACAAAATCATCTACATATAAAGAACACTCAGTATCTTTGCCAAGGCATTTCACAATGTTATTTATTTTAATATTAAAAAGTGTAACAGATAAAATACTGCCTTGCGGGACACCCATTTCTTGTTCGTGATTGCTAGAGAGGGTAGAACACACTCTAACTTTAAATTGTCTATCCACGAGAAAGTTAGATATAAATTGTGGCATGTGTCCTTTAAGGCCTAACTCGTGTAAGTCTTTCATAATACCATGTTTCCATGTTGTATCGTAAGCCTTTTCAAGATCGAAAAATATAGAAACTACGTGTTGTTTCTTGATAAAAGCATCACGGATAAACGTTTCCAATCGTATCAAATGGTCATTGGTACTTCGTTCATTCCGAAATCCACTTTGGAATTCAGAAATTAAATTGTTATTATTGTATATTGTTATTATAAATTGTGCCACTGCTAACAAGCTACACCACTGCTAACAAGCTACACCACTGCTAACATGCTCTGCCACTGCTAACAAGCTCTGCCACTGCTAACATGCTACGCAACTGCTAACAAGCTAGGCAACTGCTAACAAGCTACGCCACTGCTAACAAGCTACACCACTGCTAACAAGCTACACCACTCCTAACATGCTCTGCCACTGCTAACAAGCTACACCACTGCTAACAAGCTACGCAACTGCTAACAAGCTACGCCACTGCTAACAAGCTCTGCCACTGCTAACAAGCTCTGCCACTGCTAACAAGCTACGCAACTGCTAACAAGCTACACAACTGCTAACAAGCTACGCAACTGCTAACAAGCTCTGCCACTGCTAACAAGCACTGCCACTGCTAACAAGTTATGCCACTGCAAAGCTACACCACTGCTAACAAGCTACGCAACTGCTAACAAGCTACACCACTGCTAACAAGTTATGCCACTGCTAACAAGCTACGCCACTGCTAACAAGCTACGCCACTGCTAACAAGTTATGCCACTGCTAACAAGTTATGCCACTGCTAACAAGTTATGCCACTGCTAACAAGCTACACCACTGCTAACAAGCTACGCCACTGCTAACAAGTTATGCCACTGCTAACAAATTATGCCACTGCTAACAAGTTATGCCACTGCTAACAAGCTACGCCACTGCTAACAAGTTATGCCACTGCTAACAAGCTATGCCACTGCTAACAAGTTATGCCACTGCTAACAAGCTACGCCACTGCTAACAAGCTACGCCACTGCTAACAAGTTATGCCACTGCTAACAAGCTACACCACTGCTAACATGCTCTGCCACTGCTAACAAGTTATGCCACTGCTAACAAGTTATGCCACTGCTAACAAGCTACACCACTGATAACAAGTTATGCCACTGCTAACAAGCTACACCACTGCTAACAAGTTATGCCACTGCTAACAAGCTATTCCACTGCTAACAAGCTACATCACTGCTAACAAGTTATACCACTGTAACAAGTTATGCCACTGCTAACAAGTTATGCCACTGCTAACAAGTTATGCCACTGCTAACAAGTTATGCCACTGCTAACAAGCTCTGCCACTGCTAACAAGTTATGCCACTGCTAACAAGTTATGCCACTGCTAACAAGCTACACCACTGCTAACAAGTTATGCCACTGCTAACAAGCTACACCACTGCTAACAAGCTACGCCACTGCTAACAAGCTCTGCCACTGCTAACAAGTTATGCCACTGCTAACAAGTTATGCCACTGCTAACAAGCTACACCACTGCTAACAAGCTCTGCCACTGCTAACAAGTTATGCCACTGCTAACATGCTACGCAACTGCTAACAAACTACGCCAGTGATTTTGTATGTGTAATTGCGACATGGTAATTGACAAAGGACGTATACATACAACCACAAATTTACAGCAGCCGGTTGGGTTAACCCATTTCTTATATACTATTATATCTCCATACAAATGACAGCCATTTAGCTATCGCCATTCGCCATATCTATCCCACCTCCAAAGATATTACTGGGACTACATGAGATTCTGGCCTTTATTATGAACATTGGTTTGGCTACTACATTGTCAATGTATGTCGTATTGGTAATGGCGTCAAGAGGTGCTTCTATAAGGGAAAGGGTTAACAGACAAAATTCTGATGGTTAGTCCCAATTGTTCAATCTCACATAACATCGTTCTTGTACTAAATCAAACAAGAAACGATACCAAACTTTTCAGTTCGGGGTGACGAATGGCTATGATGTTCATCCGTACACACAGGTAAATATTGTATCAATAATTCCCTATCCCGGATTTTCTGGTTAGTGCGGATTACGGATGACCGCCCACATACTGGGTAACCACGCACGACGATGTCAGAATAGGAATGTCATATTTGGGCGTAACATTTACATTCATACGGCCATCTTTACTATTGCGAGGACCAACAATAGAATCAGTTCGGAACAGGCTCGCTGAACGTGAACTTCGTCCTCACAGACCAGACCCATGTTGATGCGACATCACTGGAACGTACGTCTTGAGTGGGCGGTGGTCAACATGCATGTTGGACTCAATTACAGTGGAATTACTGTAACTTGTAGCGGTGTCTCGGATGTTTCAACTTGTAGCGGTGTCTCAGATGTTTCCTTGTAGAGGTGTCTCCGATGTTTCCTTGTAGAGGTGTCTCCGATGTTTCCTTGTAGAGGTGTCTCCGATGTTTCAACTTGTAGCGGTGTCTCGGATGTTTCCTTGTAGAGGTGTCTCCGATGTTTCAACTTGTAGCGGTGTCTCGGATGTTTCCTTGTAGAGGTGTCTCCGATGATTCAACTTGTAGCGGTGTCTCCGATGTTTCAACTTGTAGTGGTGTCTCCGATGTTTCAACTTGTAGCGGTGTCTCCGATGTTTCAACTTGTAGCAGTGTCTCGGATGTTTCAACTTGTAGCAGTGTCTCCGATGTTTCAACTTTCCAATGTTTCAACTTGTAGAGGTGTCTCGGATGTTTCCTTGTAGGTGTCTCTGATGTTTCAACTTGTAGCGGTGTCTCGGATGTTTCCTTGTAGAGGTGTCTCCGATGTATCCTTGTAGAGGTGTCTCGGATGTTTCCTTGTAGAGGTGTCTCGGATGTATCCTTGTAGAGGTGTCTCGGATGTATCCTTGTAGAGGTGTCTCCGATGTTTCCTTGTAGAGGTGTCTCCGATGTTTCCTTGTAGCGGTGTCTCGGATGTTTCCTTGTAGAGGTGTCTCGGATGTTTCCTTGTAGAGGTGTCTCGGATGTATCCTTGTAGAGGTGTCTCCGATGTTTCCTTGTAGAGGTGTCTCCGATGTATCCTTGTAGAGGTGTCTCGGATGTTTCCTTGTAGAGGTGTCTCGGATGTATCCTTGTAGAGGTGTCTCCGATGTTTCCTTGTAGAGGTGTCTCCGATGTATCCTTGTAGAGGTGTCTCGGATGTTTCCTTGTAGAGGTGTCTCGGATGTTTCAACTTGTAGCGGTGTCTCTGATGTTTTCCGATGTTTCAACTTCTAGCGGTGTCTCCGATGTTTCCTTGTAGAGGTGTCTCGGATGTTTCCTTGTAGAGGTGTCTCCGATGTATCCTTGTAGAGGTGTCTCCGATGTATCCTTGTAGAGGTGTCTCCGATGTATCCTTGTAGAGGTGTCTCGGATGTTTCCTTGTAGAGGTGTCTCTGATGTTTTCCGATGTTTCAACTTCTAGCGGTGTCTCCGATGTTTCAACTTGTAGCGGTGTCTCCGATGTTTCCTTGTAGAGGTGTCTCGGATGTTTCCTTGTAGAGGTGTCTCGGATGTTTCAACTTGTAGAGGTGTCTCCGATGTATCCTTGTAGAGGTGTCTCGGATGTTTCCTTGTAGAGGTGTCTCGGATGTTTCCTTGTAGAGGTGTCTCGGATGTTTTCCGATGTTTCAACTTCTAGCGGTGTCTCCGATGTTTCAACTTGTAGCGGTGTCTCCGATGTTTCCTTGTAGAGGTGTCTCGGATGTTTCCTTGTAGAGGTGTCTCTGATGTTTTCCGATGTTTCAACTTCTAGCGGTGTCTCCGATGTTTCAACTTGTAGCGGTGTCTCCGATGTTTCCTTGTAGAGGTGTCTCGGATGTTTCCTTGTAGAGGTGTCTCGGATGTTTCAACTTGTAGAGGTGTCTCCGATGTATCCTTGTAGAGGTGTCTCGGATGTTTCCTTGTAGAGGTGTCTCGGATGTTTCCTTGTAGAGGTGTCTCGGATGTTTTCCGATGTTTCAACTTCTAGCGGTGTCTCCGATGTTTCAACTTGTAGCGGTGTCTCCGATGTTTCCTTGTAGAGGTGTCTCGGATGTTTCCTTGTAGAGGTGTCTCTGATGTTTTCCGATGTTTCAACTTCTAGCGGTGTCTCCGATGTTTCAACTTGTAGCGGTGTCTCCGATGTTTCCTTGTAGAGGTGTCTCTGATGTTTCCTTGTAGAGGTGTCTCCGATGTTTCCTTGTAGAGGTGTCTCTGATGTTTTCCGATGTTTCAACTTCTAGCGGTGTCTCCGATGTTTCAACTTGTAGCGGTGTCTCCGATGTTTCCTTGTAGAGGTGTCTCGGATGTTTCCTTGTAGAGGTGTCTCGGATGTTTCAACTTGTAGCGGTGTCTCGGATGTTTCAACTTGTAGAGGTGTCTCCGATGTTTCAACTTGTAGCGGTGTCTCCGATGTTTCAACTTGTAGCGGTGTCTCCGATGTTTCAACTTGTAGAGGTGTCTCCGATGTTTGACTCTCACTACATGAAATTTCCGATTGCATTGCTTTGTAATGAATTACATAATTTTTATAAGTATATACCATGTATGGCTTCTTCTTTTACTAGGTATATCATTTAGGTATAGAAACTACAGCTGCATTACTTTAAAAAAGATGAAATTATGCAGTGTAACTACTAATTTACTATATAATTACCTTCGAGCAGACTGGGACAGATTATCCCTGCTCGAGGCCCTCTCGTCATCTCTGGAAGCCGATGAATGAGACCGATCCATCTTCCCAGGTATAGACTCAAACACTGAGGAGTTACTGTGCAATCTATCCATACTCTGTAACACACAAAAATACACTTTACATACCCAAATGTTGGGTGTAATGCACTTTACATATTGTGGGACAAATTATGACCAAAGGATCACCATTCGAGCGCCCTTAGTAATGGTCCACTAGCTGATGCTACATGCCATGCATACACGTTCTGGACATTGTGATTTCTGAGATGTTTTAAAGAGTTTTTTACTATGTAAGCTATGTGATCCTTAGTGAGGGGTCAATTAAGACCCAAGGATCATAATTTGAGCAAACTTAGTAGTGGTTCACTAGGTGATGCTACATGTACAAACCTATGTAAACTATGTGACCCTACCATTACACCCCATGATAAGGTCACTTTTTTCCTGTTTGAGTTCATAAAACTCAAATCCAAACAAAAAAACAAAGTGACTTTACTCAACCATGTGGTTCAATTCTGATACCAGGATAGTGATGCATAAAGATGCACAATTACACCCCTCACCAGACCCCTGATACATAATATCAAAGTTCTAGGCATGGTGAATTCTGAGAAGAAGATACTTAAAAGAGTTTAAATATATAAGCCTATGGAAACTATGCGACGCCTACAGTGGGGTCAAATATATGACTCCAGGATCACAATTTGAGCAGACTTTGTAGAGGTCCACTAAATAATGCTACATGCCAAATATTAAAGATCTGTGTAGTGTGGTTTATGAGGAATCCCAAAGAATCTTCCCCACCCACTGCCTATCATGTTTTTTAACAAGTCTCTACAGTTTGAGCCAACTTGATAGACTATCATCTAATAATACTCTACACAAAATTGCAACAAATTTGTGCAAACTACTACTGAGGGGAAGACTTGAAAGTTTGGCTCTCATTTCATCTAGGTGGGTGTTTTACGTTTATTTATCGTCGCTACCAGTTGCCCATAGGAGTGACGCCTCCTGAAGAGATTAGTTATTTTAGATTTTGGAGGATAGTGCATGATACAGACAGAGACCAATTCCAGAATCTCCTCTGGTTCTTTTACGTACACGGTGTAAAGCACCGACACGAGACCTCGGTTTAACGTCCCATCTGAAAGACTGTTACTTTTATTAGGGTCAGATGAGGGATCAAACCTGCGATCCCTGGATTACCAGTCCAGCGTGTTACCACTGGACTACAGATCCAAAAGTTTGGTTCTCATTTCATCTAGCTTCATATGGACCTAATTTAAGAAATGTTGAAAGAGGATCACCCAATGATCATTGCTATGAGGTGTCATGATGATTTGGCCAGTGGTTCAGGAGAAGATGTCGTTGAAGGGATATCCAGTGGTTCAGGAGAAGATGTCGTTGAAGGGATATCCAGTGGTTCAGGAGAAGATGTCGTTGAAGGGATATCCAGTGGTTCAGGAGAAGATGTCGTTGAAGGGATATCCAGTAGTTCAGGAGAAGATGTCGTTGAAGGGATATGTTGATGCCAACGACTGCCGGCGGACAAAAGGCAATCACACAAGCTCACCTTGAGCTCTGGTGAGCTAAAATTGTAACAGACGAAGAGTTAATTCGATGCTTGTTACGATTGTGGATTAGGTAAGGTAGGTGCACCAATTCTATATTATACAAATGTATCGCAGCACCAATTGAGGTTAGTACTTCGTAAGATAAAACGACCTCCACAAAAAGGGCCTTAAATCTTTGCACGAAAGCAGTGAAAATAACAGTTAAATATCAAATTCAATGACATATTTCCATAGTTTTCAGTAACAAATAAGAAAACACATTATGAATTGTCTGCTATAAGTGTCTGCTATAAGTATTTGAATTATTAATAACATTTTATTTTACCCAGCCATGCACATAGCTATTATAAGGCACTGAAGACCTGCAGATTGTCCCAGAAAATGAAAAATCTAAATCACCGAATATGCAATAAAAACTGTAGGGGGGAAATTTGAAATTCTAAGACGTACATTAAAATGCGCCAGAGTGCACCATTGACGTTCAAAATCTTCTTGGGGGAGTATGCCCCCAGACTCCTCTAGCAACATCGCATCTTCAATGCTTCAATTAGTCGGGCCTGCAAACTCATAATCGCTAACTACGACCCTGTCAGCATGCAAAGTTAAAATTGCACACATTATTAATATATTATAACTTACGGGTCTGTTATCGCTGGTTAGCAGAGTGGGGTGTGATTGCGTGGGTGCTATGGTTACCACAGGGGGTGAGGTCAAGGTCGTAGATGTATACAATAATGGTGGAGGTCCACTCTTAGAATTTGTGTCCCTAGGGCTTGTAGAAGATGCAGTCTTAGCCACGCCCTCTTCTGTAAATACAGAAATATAAACTGAAGAAGCATAAATATAAATTGAAGAAGTATGTTGCAATAAGAAACAGAGAATGTGACTCAGACAGATATAAATATGTTTGTTTGTTTTTGGGGTTTATAGTCAAGCTTAAGTAATATGGCAACTGTATTATTGGTGGAGGAAGACCCAGATGTCTCTCCGAGCAGGCACTTTATTGGTGGAGGAAGACCCAGATGTCTCTCCGAGCAGGCACTTTATTGGTGGAGGAAGACCCAGATGTCTCTCCGAGCAGGCACTTTATTGGTGGAGGAAGACCCAGATGTCTCTCCGAGCAGGCACTTTATTGGTGGAGGAAGACCCAGATGTCTCTCCGAGCAGGCACTTTATTGGTGGAGGAAGACCCAGATGTCTCTCCGAGCAGGCACTTTATTGGTGGAGGAAGACCCAGATGTCTCTCCGAGCAGGCACTTTATTGGTGGAGGAAGACCCAGATGTCTCTCCGAGCAGGCACTTTATTGGTGGAGGAAGACCCAGATGTCTCTCCGAGCAGGCACTTTATTGGTGGAGGAAGACCCAGATGTCTCTCCGAGCAGGCACTTTATTGGTGGAGGAAGACCCAGATGTCTCTCCGAGCAGGCACTTTATTGGTGGAGGAAGACCCCAGATGTCTCTCCGAGCAGGCACTTTACCAGATGTCTCTCCGAGCAGGCACTTTACCTGGGTAGAACCATCAACCTACTGGATAGCTGCCTCATATTACACAATTTGTGCATTGTATATTGTCAGCTACTCGAGTATTTACACAATTTGTGCATTGTATATTGTCAGCTACTCGAGTATTTACACAATTTGTGCATTGTATATTGTCAGCTACTCGAGTATTTACACAATTTGTGCATTGTATATTGTCAGCTACTCGAGTATTTACACAATTTGTGCATTGTATATTGTCAGCTACCCAAGTATTTACACAATTTGTGCATTGTATATTGTCAGCTACTCGAGTATTTACACAATTTGGGCATTGTATATTGTCAGCTACCCAAGTATTTACACAATTTGGGCTTGTATATTGTCAGCTACCCAAGTATTTACACAATTTGGGCATTGTATATTGTCAGCTACCCAAGTATTTACACAATTTGTGCATTGTATATTGTCAGCTACTCGAGTATTTACACAATTTGGGCATTGTATATTGTCAGCTACTCGAGTATTTACACAATTTGGGCATGGTATATTGTCAGCTACCTGACTATTTACACAATTTGGGGCTTGCATAATGGCAGCTACTCGAGTATTTAAATTATAAACTTATTTTACAATGATTGAGAAACAAGCTTTAATAACTTTTATCCTACCTCCATGCATAATAATAGTCCAACACAGCCTTTGATGTCATAACGCTAGGATGTCATAACGCTAGGATGTCATAACGCTAGGATGTCATAACGCTAGGATGTCATAACGCTAGGATGTCATAACGCTAGGATGTCATAACGCTAGGATGTCATGTGTCAATCACAGATGGCATGATCAATTTCAGGTCATGAAGTCATGTGTTCACAGATGGTATGACTAATTTCAGGTCATGAAGTCATGTGTTCAATTTCAGGTCAATTTCTGACTCCCTTGGTTGGCTGCTTAACAGGTTTGACTGTATGTGATTATTCATGTGGGAGGAAATTGGAGTACCCGGGAGCAGAGATGGTTGCAATTAGAAGTTAATTGTTGAACAAAATGCCCTGTTGGGAATCATGCTGCTTAATACAGGTTGACTGCTTAATGCAGGTGGCGGCTAACACAGGTGGCCGCTAACACAGGTTTGACTGTATAACCTTACACATTATTACAAGTTATTTTTATTATTACTAAAGTTTTATCATTAGTACTACTGGTTCCTAACTGTAATTAGTATTTCATCATTAATGGCAACAATAAAGAAATAATACAACTGGACTAATGGTTGAAACTATGAGTATTTGAAATAAGAAACCTGGTGGATCCTTCGCCTGATTTGCTAACTTCCTGAGTGCTGCAGCAAAGCTTGATGTCCGTGAAGCATTTAGCGAGGAGTTTGCTCCATTAGTCGGTGATGTCACATGATGTAGTGGAGACACCGTGGCAGTGTTCCTTTGGTGCTTTGACCCTGCGGGACTCATCACGTTTAGAGGTGGTGGCTTCGACCCCATTGGACCTGCAAAGACAAACATGTATTTCATCATTGGTTGTATCGCCTAGCATCCTTGCTGTTCCACACTCGCGCGCACACACAAGCGCACGTACGAGCACAAGAAATTGTACTTACTCCTAATTATACCACATTACCCAATCCCCTCACAGACACACAAAACATTACCCGATCCCCTCGGAGAAACACAAAACATTACCCAATCCCCTAGGAGAAACACAAAACATTACACATTCCCCTGAGAGACACACAAAACATTACCCGATCCCCTCGGAGAAACACAAAACATTACCCAATCCCCTCGGAGAAACACAAAACATTACACAATCCCCTCGTAGAAACACAAAACATTACACATTCCCCTCAGAGAAACACAAAACATTACACATTCCCCTCAGAGAAACACAAAACATTACACAATCCCCTCGGAGAAACACAAAACATTACACAATCCCCTCGGAGAAACATAAAACATTACACAATCCCCTCGGAGAAACATAAAACATTACACAATCCCCTCGGAGAAACATAAAACATTACACAATCCCTTCGGAGAAACACAAAACATTACACAATCCCCTCGGAGAAACACAAAACATTACACATTCCCCTCATAGAAACACAAAACATTACACAATCCCCTCGGAGAAACACAAAACATTACACATTCCCCTCGGAGAAACACAAAACATTACACATTCCCCTCGGAGAAACACAAAACATTACACAATCCCCTCGGAGAAACACAAAACATTACACATTCCCCTCATAGAAACACAAAACATTACACAATCCCCTCGGAGAAACACAAAACATTACACAATCCCCTCAGAAGAAACACAAAACATTACACAATCCCCTCAGAGAAACACAAAACATTACACAATCCCCTCAGAGAAACACAAAACATTACACAATCCCCTCAGAGAAACACAAAACATTACACATTCCCCTCATAGAAACACAAAACATTACCCAATCCCCTCGGAGAAACACAAAACATTACACATTCCCCTCGGAGAAACACAAAACTACACAATCCCCTCGGAGAAACACAAAACATTACCCAATCCCCTCGGAGAAACACAAAACATTACACAATCCCCTCGGAGAAACATAAAACATTTCACAATCCCCTCGGAGAAACACAAAACATTACACATTCCCCTCGGAGAAACACAAAACTACACAATCCCCTCGGAGAAACACAAAACATTACCCAATCCCCTCGGAGAAACACAAAACATTACACAATCCCCTCGGAGAAACATAAAACATTACACAATCCCCTTGGAGAAACACAAAACATTACACATTCCCCTCGGAGAAACACAAAACATTACACAATCCCCTCGGAGAAACACAAAACATTACACAATCCCCTCAGAGAAACACAAAACATTACCCAATCCCCTCAGAGAAACACAAAACATTACACAATCCCCTCAGAGAAACACAAAACATTACACAGTCCCCTCAGAGAAACACAAAACACAAAACATTACACAATCCCCTCAGAGAAACACAAAACATTACACAATCCCCTCAGAGAAACACAAAACATTACACAATCCCCTCAGAGAAACACAAAACATTACACAATCCCCTCGGAGAAACACAAAACAAAGTGGTGCATGTGTAACAGTCAGAATTTCTATCAAATTATTTTGTTACATAGTGTCATTGTTTTTATTTTATTCCTATAATTTTAATCAGATTCTTTGTATAATGGTGAGTTTTACATTATAGTTTATAAAAAGGAGATCATCAATGCATTTTCCTAAGCAGATGTTATCTGATATTCTAACATGACCCAGCTAATTGACCAGTAGCTGCCTGTCAATCAAACTAATAAATAATCCAATCAGATATCGTTATTTCACAACACATGTCTGGAATTAATATCCTCTGACAAGCTACCATGAAAACTATATTGTAATAACGAAAACTGATGTTTTAAAATTAGAAAATAATGATTACCGTAACCCTTTATCAGATATAGATACCGGTATGGATATTAATTGTATGTAAACATTTAACAAATATTATTTATAGACTACAGATAAAAATTCTAGCTAGATACATTTAAAGATAAATCAGTACAAAGATTAATTATGATATTCATGCTTGTTGAGCGATTTAATTTCACTGTTATATTGGCAATGTTTGTACAAAGACCGTCATTCTTTTGTTGAATTTTAATTGGTGATGATTTTTTTACTAATCTGAATGATCCAGGCTATGTGATGCTCCAGGCTATGTGATGCTCCATGCTATGTGATGCTCCATGCTATGTGAATGCTCCAGGCTATGTGATGCTCCAGGCTATGTGAATGCTCCAGGCTATGTGATGCATCAGGCTATGTGATGCTCCATGCTATGTGATGCTCCAGGCTATGTGAATGCTCCAGGCTATGTGATGCTCCATGCTATGTGATGCTCCATGCTATGTGATGCTCCAGGCTATGTGAATGCTCCAGGCTATGTGATGCTCCATGCTATGTGATGCTTCCAGGCTATGTGATGCTCCAGGCAATCTGAATGCTCCAGGCAATCTGAATGCTCCAGGCTATGTGATGCTCCAGGCTATGTAATGCTCCAGGCTATGTGATGCTCCAGGCAATCTGAATGCTCCAGGCTATGTGAATGCTCCAGGCTATGTGAATGCTCCAGGCTATGTGAATGCTCCAGGCTATGTGATGCTCCAGGCAATCTGAATGCTCCAGGCTATGTGAATGCTCCAGGCTATGTGATGCTCCAGGCTATGTGATGCTCCAGGAAATCTGAAAGCTCCAGGCTATGTGATGCTCCAGGCTATGTGAATGCTCCAGGCTATGTGATGCACCATATTTGAAGTGCTTAATCACCTTGTGTATTATACAATATACCATTATACTGATTGGGGACACTCAGACTGATTGGATGTTTAAACAGCTGTCGACCATCTTATAAATATCAAGCCTGATAGTTATATATCGATATATAGTTTATATTTTACATTTGTTTTAATTATTAGAAAATTATAAGCAGAAATATTGCATCATTACACATAATGATCATTCTCAGTAAATGTCTTAGTAGTTATATAAGTTTGTTCATATGTAAATTTATGTTTATTTACTTGTAATCCGTGTATGTCGAGGGAAG
This sequence comes from Archivesica marissinica, assembly GCA_014843695.1. Classification (NCBI taxonomy): domain Eukaryota; kingdom Metazoa; phylum Mollusca; class Bivalvia; order Venerida; family Vesicomyidae; genus Archivesica; species Archivesica marissinica. The sequence continues at coordinate 40,141,730 of CM026395.1, forward strand.
TAAAGTGTGTGTATATATATATACAACAGGAAATTGATAGATACAAATAAATTACAGGTATTTCATCGTTGCCACTATTTATGCCACACACTATTTACGTACTATGATCATGACCATCCATCAGCAATAGTTACTGCTTTATATGCCACTGACACCCATCTTAGTATTTTAGTGTATAACATAAATATTTAGTATAACATAAATAGTTACAGTGTATTTTCGACACCACTCCCTTCAGACAAATATTTCCGGCACGTTCTAAATTTAATGTTCAATGAGGGCCTGGCTTATCTAGCTATAGTCCTGGTTCGATGATGATGATGGAGCTTATTTACCCTCGCCTCCGGCGAACCATATGGGCGAGCGTAAGTCCTGGTTCAATCCATATAGTTCTATATAACATATAGCCATATTGTATTTGCTTGTCGGAGGTTTCGCGTTACTGGGTCACTTGATCTTAGGGGCGGAGCGATAGAGCATTTCACGACTGGTCCATAACATACATACTTGTAGAGTAAAATCTACCTCGGGTTATTCTGCGATATACCTACCTTGAACTATGCTGCGCGCGCACCGTGCTTTGGCTATTCCATTTATACAATGCGTGTAAAGTTTTATGAATGAAAGTCACGTGATGTTTGTAAATACTACCGTGGGAATTCGCGGAAGTGAGCTATTTTAAGAATCATATAATCTCTTGTCCGTCTTGTTTTTCTGTTAAGTAACGTTTCAGTTACTATTCTGTACAGTTTTATTTGACAAAATAAATAAAATTATTGATCAGTACCAACTTTTGTTTATTTATGCACTAGATTGATATTTTCCATAAAAAATAACGTCATCACCCCCTTACGCGGGAGGACATTTTGAAAGCCAAATGCAGCGGAGTGCCACGGCGTTTGAAGAAAATACTCCTTTGATTCTCGTCTAAAATTATTAGAAGTAAGTCGTGTTAGAATCGAAATAATAAGTATCAACCGTGGTATATCGCAGAATAACCCTCGTCTGTCGTTCTTATGCGTAGAAATATATCACGAAAGCCGAGAACTTCAAACTCGGGTTATTATGCGATATACCACGGGTGATACTTATTATTTCGAAGAGTTGTCATAGTCGACATAATTTAAAATGTATAGTTTCCTTAATATATTAAATGCCTTTTGTACAATCAGAGATTTGATATTAATCTTAACCAGTTAGTGATAAGTTTATTATACTGGCACGAAATTGCTCGAAGCCACATATACTATATTTTATCAAGTTATTTTGACATTTTAAACAGACAAATTATGAAAAATTCTTATATGATTGGTCAATGTGTAATATAATATTATTGGCTAGTATTTTGAACCATTTTGATTGGATAACACCGCAGAATAAAAATCTCTTTGAGATTGCTAGAAAGTCTGACCCTAATAAAATTAAGTCTTTCAGATGGGACGTTAAACCATGGTCTCGTTTCAGTGCTTTACACCGTGCACGTAAAAGAACCAGAGGAGACTCTGGAATGGGTCATGACTAATCTCTTCAGGAGGCGTCGCTCATATGGGCAACCGATAGCGACGATAAATAAACGTAAAACACACACTAGAAAGTTAATTACGTTTGAGCTCCTGAAGGAGACACATATATTTTTAGTAGCATAAAGCAGCTACTGCTATGTTTATACAAATTTATTTTAGCTCGATTGCGAAACAAGTTCTTTCAACTTATATTAATCACTCTCGATACCTCATTCCTGATGGAATCCATCGCCACGAGGGAGAGAGAAGAGGCAACGTGGAATTTAAATGCTTTGCCTAAGGGCAAAATCGTATCAGCTCTACTGTTAATACAATGTATAATATGTGTGGCATAATGCTAGCCACATTAGTGTCTTTATCTTCTACAGGACTTTATGTTAATTTGTAACCATCAACTATATATGAACAACATTAAAAACAACCTACATAATTAACTCTAACTTCAATCTGTGTTAATTATCGTTATTGCTGGACAATTGTATGTATATTAAATTAGGAACTGGAATCATCGTTGGTTTGATTGACCATACAACCACAGACTGTGGACTGACAACTTCGTATGCCACCACATCGTGTAGGCTACTCTGCTCTACCACGCTAATTCCCCATTTAGAGTTAGCCTGCACATGAGTTCAAACCCCAGGAACTCGAGTCGGTGACACATGCAAGAGCTAATCCAGAGCGATTGCTGTCCTCAGCTTTCCCTCAAACATTTCATTAACTTTATAAGCAAAGCAGATGAAAGTGTCCAAGGCTCTCTTGTCAATTCCCCAGAATACAACCAAGACTCTAACCGGCATATAGGAAATGCAAAGTTCAATAGAGAAAAAGAAGTTCCAGTCTAAATACTTGAAGTTCCATTTGTAGACATTTATAAAATAGTCATATTGATGTCCTGTGAAACAATAGAATAAAAACTGCACACATGAACTATAAAGTACAGGTTGTTCATTAGACACTCATGTAACATTTGAACAACATTGTATATGCATGGCTTTATTCTTTTCAAACACTATTATATATATATAGAGCAGTCCTAGAGAGCAATAGAGTGTGCTGGATATGATAGCCGACTATTGTGGAGAGTATCCTTCATATGCTCTGGTGAGGGAATATCCTTGCCCCATAAGACTAGAGCATACTGATGGATAGCTTTTCCGACGCTGATACTGGCCAGGACACACGTTTTATTGCCAACTCGGTTAATCTTTGAATCCGAAGGGAAATTTTCAACTTTCTTCCAGCTGGATCAATTTTGTTTCATTGAATTCATTGAATCGGCAGTGCTCACAATGGATGTAAAGAAGTACTACACTCGGAGCTAGACTACATGAATTTTGTAATTACATATTTCTGGACAACTTTAGTACAGATGATGCAATTCAATTAAGTCATTTAACCAATTCACTAGTGTGAGTTTGTGTAAAATTGACCAATTGTCAAGCAAAAATGGTATAAATGTTATTATTAGACAATATGTTCTCAATAGCATTGTGGTTATTTCTAAAAATAGAACTTATAAAGTGGTATACCAAAATGCAAAGTGTAGATGCAGACAGGATATTTACAAATCCAACAATTAAAGAATGCTGGATGAGTTATTATACATTTTGGGCATTAACTACAATCTAAGTTGTAGACACCATAAACAGGAAACAATATATTGGGGCTACGAAGCAGGTATATAATCATGGAACGTGCAAAAGTGACTCGCATTACGCAGATTGACAAGGATAATCATCTAGCTGCTGGAATGAGTCCCACACACACAATAAAACCACACCAGAACAGTAGTTGTGAAATTATGTAAATATTTAATCCCAGTCAGTAAATCCATTTGCATACTCGTCGTAATGGCAGTCGGTCGGCGTAAGATTTATGTCAGAAGTAGTCCACGTATCCGAAAATATCCAAAGAGAGACAGCCGTACCCCACTCACCAATTTCTACCGTATTGCATTATCGGGCACGATAAATACCTAGCCAATCTTATTGTCAGAATAAGCAATTAATATAATGATTAAATCTTGTTAATATCAAATATATTATGAGGAGTTTAGTTAGCAAATTTATCATACACCACATGAGGGTTACACCACATGAGAGTTACACCACATGAGGGTTACACCACATGAGGGTTACACCATGCGAGAGTTACACCACATGAGGGTTACACCACATGAGAGTTACACCACATGAGGGTTACACCACATGAGGGTTACACCATGCGAGAGTTACACCACATGAGGGTTACACCACACGAGAGTTACACCACATGAGGGTTACACCTACACCACATGAGGGTTACACCACATGAGGGTTACACCATGCGAGAGTTACACCACATGAGGGTTACACCACACGAGAGTTACACCACATGAGGGTTACACCACATGAGGGTTACACCATGCGAGAGTTACACCACATGAGGGTTACACCACACGAGAGTAACACCACATGAGGGTTACACCACACGAGAGCTACACCACATGAGGGTTACACCACATGAGGGCTACACCACATGAGGGTTACACCATGCGAGAGTTACACCACATGAGGGTTACACCACACGAGAGTTACACCACATGAGGGTTACACCACACGAGAGTTACACCACATGAGGGTTACACCACACGAGAGTTACACCACACGAGGGTTACACCACACGAGAGTTACACCACACGAGGGTTACACCACATGAGAGTTACACCACATGAGGGTTACACCACCATGCGAGAGTTACACCACATGAGGGTTACACCACACGAGATTTACACCACATGAGGGTTACACCACATGAGGGTTACACCACATGAGGGTTACACCATGCGAGAGTTACACCACATGAGGGTTACACCACATGAGAGTTACACCACATGAGGGTTACATCACACGAGAGTTACACCACATGAGGGTTACACCACACAAGAGTTACACCACATGAGGGCTACACCACATGAGAGTTACACCACATGAGGGTTACACCACATGAGAGTTACACCACACGAGAGTTACACAACATGAGGGTTACACCACACGAGCGTTACACCACACTATGTGTAGTATGCGAGTACATGCCTGTATTAAGATCACTATGTGTATGTGAGTACATGCCTGTGTTAAGATCACTATGTGTAGTATGTGGGTACATGCCTGTATTAAGATCACTATGTGTAGTATGTGAGTACATGCCTGTGTTAAGATCACTATGTGTAGTATGTGGGTACATGCCTGTATTAAGATCACATTGTGTAGTATGTGAGTACATGCCTGTGTTAAGATCACTATGTGTAGTATGTGGGTACATGCCTGTATTAAGATCACAGTGTGTAGTATGTGAGTACATGCCTGTGTTAAGATCACTATGTGTAGTATGTGAGTACATGCCTGTGTTAAGATCACTATGTGTAGTATGTGAGTACATGCCTGTGTTAAGATCATTTTGTGTAGTATGTGGGTACATGCCTGTGTTAAGATCACTATGTGTAGTATGTGAGTACATGCCTGTGTTAAGATCACTATGTGTAGTATGTGAGTACATGCCTGTGTTAAGATCACTATGTGTAGTATGTGAGTACATGCCTGTGTTAAGATCATTTTGTGTAGTATGTGAGTACATGCCTGTGTTAAGATCACTATGTGTTGTATGTGGGTACATGCCTGTGTTAAGATCACTATGTGTAGTATGTGAGTACATGCCTGTGTTAAGATCATTTTGTGTAGTATGTGGGTACATGCCTGTGTTACGATCACAGTGTGTAGTATGCGAGTACATGCCTGAGGTTAAGATCGCAGTGTGCATATACAATCGGTCTGCAATGTTGGGTATCTACACTCAACCGGTCTGCAATGTTGGGTATCTACACTCAATCGGTCTGCAATGTTGTGTATCTACACTCAATCGGTCTGCAATGTTGGGTATCTACATGCAATCGGTCTGCAAGGGTGGGTATCTACACTCAACCGGTCTGAAATGTTGGGCATCTACACTCAATCGGTCTGTAAGGTGGGTATCTACACTCAATCGGTCTGCAAGGTTGGGTATCTACACTCAATCGGTCTGCAAGGTTGGGTATCTACACTCAATCGGTCTGCAATGTTGGGCATCTACACTCAACCGGTCTGCAAGGTTGGGTATCTACACTCAATCAGTCTGCAATGTTGTGTATCTACACTCAATGGGTCTGCAAGGTTGGGTATCTACACTCAAATCAGTCTGCAAGGTTGTGTATCTACACTCAATGGGTCTGCAAGGTTGGGTATCTACACTCAATCAGTCTGCAAGGTTGGGCATCTACACTCAACCGGTCTGCAAGGTTGGGTATCTACACTCAATCAGTCTGCAAGGTTGGGCATCTACACTCAACCGGTCTGCAAGGTTGGGTATCTACACTCAATTGGTCTGCAAGGTTGGGTATCTACACTCAATCGGTCTGCAATGTTGGGTATCTACCCTCAATCAGTGTGCAATGTTGTGTATCTACACTCAATCGGTCTGCAAGGTTGGGTATCTACACTCAATCGGTCTGCAAGGTTGGGTATCTACACTCAATCGGTCTGCAATGTTGGGTATCTACACTCAATCGGTATGCAAGGTTGGGTATCTACACTCATCGGTCTGCAAGGTTGGGTATCTACACTCAATCGGTCTGCAATGTTGGGTATCTACACTCATCGGTCTGCAATGTTGGGTATCTACACTCAATCGGTCTGCAATGTTGGGTATCTACACTCATCGGTCTGCAATGTTGGGTATCTACACTCAATCAATCTGCAATGTTGTGTATCTACACTCAACCGGTCTGCAATGTTGGGTATCTACACTCAATCAGTCTGCAATGTTGTGTATCTACACTCATCGGTCTGCAATGTTGGGTATCTACACTCAATCGGTCTGCAATGTTGGGTATCTACACTCATCGGTCTGCAAGGTTGGGTATCTACACTCAGTATATATCAATAGCTACCTGTCATCTCCAACATAAGTAAAGTCGTCAAATAAATAATATTGAGTAGAGAAAATGAACTAAAAAAACATTAAGAATAAATCTTGGCAAATTTGGATGAAAAGACAGTAATGAATTGATTATGATGGCCTTGGCAAGTAAATACCATACATTGTAAGTGAACCAAGTGCCAATTTCACAATATACTGCAAGTTTCTCCTTAAACATAAATCATTGATTTAGTGGTTGGATTGGTTATCTAAATGTACTATTCAATACAGGAGAGAAAGTAAAAAAAAAAAATGAATTGGATTTTTGTGTGATATGGCCCCTATAGACTATAATCTAGCATCAGTCACCACAACTGGATAATCATACAAAGTAGCTCATTTAATTACTTCACACTTGGTTTATAAATCCATGTCCTGCCTAATGGATTTGATATCTCCCACACCTCCCTGGAACCCAACATCTATCTGGACAAAAGAAAAATATACAGCAACAGAAATATCACATATTAAAAACATAGGATGAGCATTGAAATCTCCCCAAGGAACAGCTAAATCAATAGTCATCATGAAATGTTCAGTGCATGTGTTTTAGGTTTACTTCTCTATTGTTAGAAACCGATTTTCAATTGTCTCAGTTTGCGTTAGTTATACTCATGTCCCCAGTAATTGATTTCCTTTTTTCTGTTCTAATTTCAATTTATTTGCTGTCAAAATGAGATTTGTTAATTTGTTTCCCATTTCAAGAATCAATAAAGATGAAATATATCATGTGTCACATGACAGCGATTGTCACATGGAGACACCTAAACCACAATTACGCTTGTTCATCTGTAATTCTATCAAACAGCGATTTTACTCAGCGGTGTCATTTAAGTCCTACAAATCCCGAGTGCAATGGTATGCTAAAAGCGGAAATTATTCATTCATTACACAAGATGGCTGCAGAAAGAAAGCTACTGAAATGAGTGCTATTTAGGTTATTGCAATCTTCAAGTATAATTACAAACTCGTTACATGCAGCTTCCATGAGTCACATCTACAATTTCACTACCATAATTTCTTTGTTTATTATCTCGACATCTTCATTAAATATAAACCAAAACATAATACAGCACAATAGCATTACTGTGAACATTTGAAACAAAAGAACATAAACATCAATAGATATAACTGTGGGTGAGTTGTTGTGAGCATCCATTTAATAGACTGTAACTGAGGTCGTGTTCAGACACAATTTCATTAAACAGATTATTCTCTTTTATGCTTCACACATTTCACACAGTTCTGACATCCATCGAACAGAAATCGGTGTCTTGAAAACAACATTGATCGACAAGGCACAGGACCGACAAGGCACAGGACCGACAAGGCACAGGATCGACAAGGCACAGGACCGACAAGGCACAGGATAGACAAGGCACAGGATCGACAAGGCACAGGATCGACAAGGCACAGGACCGACAAGGCACAGGATCGACAAGGCACAGGACTGACAAGGCACAGGATCGACAAGGCACAGGACCGACAAGGCACATGACCGACAAGGCACAGGACTGACAAGGCACAGGATCGACAAGGCACAGGACCGACAAGGCACAGGACCGACAAGGCACAGGATCGACAAGGCACAGGACCGACAAGGCACAGGACCGACAAGGCACAGGATCGCTCACCCAACTCGAAAAATTGAAAGGGCTATAAAAACGTACGTTGCTTTATAGAGGTAATAGTTAAGACAGGTTTGATCGTACATTGTGAACTATCTAGGCTCTGGGCATTGTGGTTTCTGAGAAGAAGATTTTGAAAGCGTTGTACTTATACAATATCAAGTCTAATATGTAAACTAAGTCACCACTACATGGTCCAATTATGACCCTAGGATTGCCAGTTGAGCAAACTTAGTAGTGGTCGAACTAGGTGCAGCTACATGCAAAATATCAAAATGTGAATATTAGTGTGAGGTTATTTAAAGAGCAGTCAAATATATGGGGCAGACACTAAAACAGGACAGATGTTCAATTTTGTCTGAAAATACTATCATGTTGGCCAGCCATCCTGTCATATACTGCTAGTCTATATCCGAATTCCATCTACTATTCTTTAATCAATTAATGTCAGACAATGCAATATTTTACTGGTACCAGATAATAAGAATTGTGCCCTTAGACATCTACAGCACTAAGTCTCCACTCATCTACTCAGCCTCCTAAACAACTTGGAAATATACTGTCACCAGCAATATAAAGTAGATGCTGGATTCTCATAAAAACACAATGAAATGGTACTGAAATGTCACCATAATGCATGAGTCTCCATGATAACAGTGTATGCTGTATAAGACACAATGTTACACATCACTCCCCCAGATTTGTTTGTTGATTATTAATTTTGACAAGAATAGGCATTCATCTCTTATCATTCACCATATCTCTGCATGCTTTTAGCAAATAGTGTAACCTTTCCATTGATCCTGTTGAGCTTTGCAGCACATCACCACATAAATAGGTCACAATCATAGCCTGACTTACACCCATCACAAGTGGCCGACCTCTCCACTGTGTATGGAGCTGCAGCCAACAAGGTCTCTGTAGACAGCTCATACAAGCTGAGGCTTGCGGAGTCGATCTCTATTATGTATGGAGCTGCAGCCAACAAGGTCTCTGTAGACAGCTCATACAAGCTGGGGCTTGTGGAGCCGTTCTCTATTATGTATGGAGCTGCAGCCAACAAGGTCTCTGTAGACAGCTCATACAAGCTGGGGCTTGTGGAGCCGTTCTCTATTATGTATGGAGCTGCAGCCAACAAGGTCTCTGTAGACAGCTCATACAAGCTGGGGCTTGTGGAGCCGTTCTCTATTATGTATGGAGCTGCAGCCAACAAGGTCTCTGTAGACAGCTCATACAAGCTGGGGCTTGTGGAGCCGTTCTCTATTATGTATGGAGCTGCAGCCAACAAGGTCTAATTACAGTACAAACACTGCACGCAAGCACCATCTTTAACATGTATACACCTGGCTAATTTCACAAGTAAGGGCTGCCAATTCTACCCAAAAACAGCACAACAAAACAACTGACATGAAAAACAATAGATGTGTTTTGACAATTATCGCCTACAGGCTTTTAATGCATAGCATAATGGTCTCAAGGAACAAAGAGATGTGTGTAAATCAATCCATGTCACATGACATGAAAACCTTCTAATGTATTTGCAAAGTAAACACAGGTAATAATTTCAAGTCTTTCATCAGTTACTCATCAACATAATATATTTCTTTGAATATTAAAATTTAATAATAGAAAACGAATCTGTAACATTTTAATAGAGGTAAGTTAAAAAAAACATTTTAAAACAACTTTTGTCTGATTTCACTGTTTCATTTCCTATAAATAGTACATAATCCAAAGGGAACCACAGCTATATGTTCTTGTTTAGCATGTAAAACTATGTCAACAAGCCTTGCAAATCACTCAATTAACTGAAGTTTCACTCGTTTAAGCCATGTCTTTGTTACTCCTTTTTTCAAAATGAATGTTTTACCATTTATATTTGTCCATTTATAAATGTATTCAGTAATGCTTTGCTAAAACGCATAGTATTAGTGGCTCAAGTAGTTAGATGTCGATGCGCCGTAAAACACCATTCATTCATTCAGATCATTGTACATCGTAATAATTTGTGTATGACTGAAGATTACTCCAAACTTATAATATGTGTGATGTAACAGGACACAATAAGATGTAACATGACACAAAAACATGACACAATAAGGTGTAACATGACATAATATGATGTAACATGACACAATAAGATGTAACATAGCCACAATAAGATGTAACATAGACACAATAAGGTATAACATAGACACAATAAGATGTAACATAGACACAATAAGATGTAACATAGACACAATAAGATGTAACATATACACAATAAGATGTAACATAGACACAATAAGATGTAACATATACACAATAAGGTGTAACATATACACATTAAGGTGTAACATGTACACAATAAGGTGTAACATGTACACAATAAGATGTAACATATACACAATAAGGTGTAACATGTACACAATAAGATGTAACATATACACAATAAGGTGTAACATGTACACAATAAGGTGTAACATAGACACAATAAGGTGTAACATAGACACAATAAGGTGTAACATAGACACAATAAGGTGTAACATAGACACAATAAGATGTAACATAGACACAATAAGATGTAACATAGACACAATAAGATGTAACATAGACACAGTAAGATGTAACATATACACAATAAGATGTAACATAGACACAATAAGATGTAACATATACACAATAAGGTGTAACATGTACACAATAAGATGTAACATATACACAATAAGATGTAACATATACACAATAAGGTGTAACATATACACAATAAGGTGTAACATAGACACAATAAGATGTAACATAGCCACAATAAGATGTAACATATACACAATAAGGTGTAACATAGCCACAATAATATGTAACATAGCCACAATAAGATGTAACATATACACAATAAGGTGTAACATAGACACAATAAGGTGTAACATAGACACAATAAGATGTAACATATACACAATAAGGTGTAACATAGCAACAGTATGATGTAACATAGACACAATAAGGTGTAACATATACACAATAAGGTGTAACATAGACACAATAAGGTGTAATATAGCAACAGTATGATGTAACATAGACACAATAAGGTGTCCAATGTTACATCTTATTAATTAATATGAGTACCTTGGTGTCCAATGTTACATCTTATTAATTAATATGAGTAAGCTTATCTTTAATAATCGATTTGAAATTTGCAGATTTAGCAACTTAAGAATATTGCTGCCTACATGATGTAATGGTGTCACTATCTCTCTAGGTCATTAAAGCGACACTACATCAGTGAAAACGCACATTTATAAAGAATGTAATTTCCTATGGGTTTATGTTACGTTCATGGTCAATGTTGTGTCCCACTGCGTCTCAAATAATATTCATTAATACTACTAGTGTTAATCTTTTCGAAAATAATGCAAAATTGAATTAGTATTTCATTGTAATTGATTCAATTAATAGAGTTCATCAATATTGTTCACACAAAAACTAGAACAAACATGGATATTAATAATTGAAATGTGTTTGTGTTACATCGTCCAGTTGGAATTGAAACATCTGTAACTTAGTGTTCAGGTTATATTTTATCTTGCCCCTATCAGACACTTAGTGTTCAGGTTATATTTTATCTTGCCCCTATCAGACACTTAGTGTTCAGGTTATATTTTATCTTGCCCCTATCAGACACTTAGTGTTCAGGTTATATTTTATCTTGCCCCTATCAGACACTTAGTGTTCAGGTTATATTTTATCTTGCCCCTATCAGACACTTAGTGTTCAGGTTATATTTTATCTTGCCCCTATCAGACACTTAGTGTTCAGGTTATATTTTATCTTGCCCCTATCAGACACTTAGTGTTCAGGTTATATTTTATCTTGCCCCTATCAGGCATTGTAGTTAATATTCCAAAGAACATAAACACATTTTTTAATTTAACCTTTACACTTGTTTGGGATGTAACAACAATTCTGTGACAGCCTATTCTGGTCATGATATACAGGGACAAAAGGTCAAGGTGTCACACACCCTTTAGTTATACAGGGAAGTCTGACTTGGCATAGTCAGGGTTATACGCCTATAGATAATATCTAGGAGACATGTGTACATAAAATATACACATGAAAATGAACATAAAACTTACAAATCAAATATCAAAGTCTACAATACTAGCCAATATTTTTATTATGTCAATTACACGTTGTGGACTTATATCTATCCGCAGCATGTTGAAATGTTGTCAAAGCGAACATTTTCGGACTCAAGCTGTCAGTGATGTGATTTCTTTTGGTCTTTTAAAACACAACGTTCTAGCACAATTTAACACGAATGGCTGCATTGTTTTCTATCATATAAACACTTTCAGATTTTGTTTGCTTAAGTGAATGATCGAATAATATTCATTTATGAACATAGAAAACTATAGTTGCTAGCACCATGCCTGATATAAAGCTTTCAATGTTCATCTGGTGAAATATAATTTGATCATACACTGAAACAAACAAATATCTTCTTAATCTTGCATAGATGTCAAACCCCTCATGGGTATACTATTCCTTCTATAATGACCATACCATGTCAGTAATTCATTTTCACTTCACCACTTTACTGGCTGATTATAGGTAGTGCCTATTTCATATAACAGGAAATAACAAACAAGAAATAACATAGAACAAGAAAACATGTTATACAAGGTAATAGAGAACAAGAAATAATATAGAACAAGAAAACATGACATACAAAGTAATAGAGAACAAGAAAACATGTTATACATGGTAATAGAGAACAAGAAATAATATAGAACAAGAAAACATGTTATACAAGGTAATAGAGAACAAGAGATAATATAGAACAAGAAAACATGTCATACAAGGTAATAGAGAACAAGAGATAATATAGAACAAGAAAACATGACACACAAGGTAATAGAGAACAAGAGATAATATAGAACAAGAAAACATGTCATACAAGGTAATAGAGAACAAGAGATAATATAGAACAAGAAAACATGACACACAAGGTAATAGAGAACAAGAGATAATATAGAACAAGAAAACATGTCATACAAGGTAATAGAGAACAAGAGATAATATAGAACAAGAAAACATGACACACAAGGTAATAGAGAACAAGAGATAATATAGAACAAGAAAACATGTCATACAAGGTAATAGAGAACAAGAGATAATATAGAACAAGAAAACATGACACACAAGGTAATAGAGAACAAGAGATAATATAGAACAAGAAAACATGTCATACAAGGTAATAGAGAACAAGAGATAATATAGAACAAGAAAACATGACACACAAGGTAATAGAGAACAAGAGATAATATAGAACAAGAAAACATGACACACAAGGTAATAGAGAACAAGAAATAATATAGAACAAGAAAACATGTTATACAAGGTAATAGAGAACAAGAGATAGTATAGAACAAGAAAACATGACACACAAGGTAATAGAGAACAAGAGATAATATAGAACAAGAAAACATGGCATACAAGGTAATAGAGAACAAGAGATAATATAGAACAAGAAAACATGTTATACACGGTAATAGAGAACAAGCGATAATATAGAACAAGAAAACATGTTATACAAGGTAATAGAGAACAAGAGATAATATAGAACAAGAAAACATGTTATACACGGTAATAGAGAACAAGAAATAATATAGAACAAGAAAACATGACATACAAGGTAATAGAGAACAAGAAATAATATAGAACAAGAAAACATGACATACAAGGTAATAGAGAACAAGAAATAATATAGAACAAGAAAACATGACACACAAGGTAACAGAGAACAAGAAATAATATAGAACAATGGCATGGAATATATATGTACAATGCACTACACAATGGATGACATGGAATATATATGTACAATGTAAGATGGTGTACCACACAATGGATGGCATGGAATATACATGTACAATGTAAGATGGTGTACCACACAATGGATGACATGGAATATACATGTACAATGTAAGATGGTGTACCACACAATGGATGGCATGGAATATACATGTACAATGCACTACACAATGGATGACATGGAATATACATGTACAATGCACTACACAATGGATGGCATGGAATATACATGTACAATGCACTACACAATGGATGACATGGAATATACATGTACAATGTAAGATGGTGTACCACACAATGGATGGCATGGAATATACATGTACAATGCACTACACAATGGATGACATGGAATATACATGTACAATGCACTACACAATGGATGGCATGGAATATACATGTACAATGCACTACACAATGGATGACATGGAATATACATGTACAATGTAAGATGGTGTACCACACAATGGATGGCATGGAATATACATGTACAATGTAAGATGGTGTACCACACAATGGATGACATGGAATATACATGTACAATGCACTACACAATGGATGGCATGGAATATACATGTACAATGCACCACACAATGGATGACATGGAATATATATGTACACTGTAAGATGGTGTACCACACAATGGATGACATGGAATATATATGTACAATGCACTACACAATGGATGGCATGGAATATATATGTACAATGTAAGATGGTGTACCACACAATGGATGGCATGGAATATACATGTACAATGTAAGATGGTGTACCACACAATGGATGACATGGAATATACATGTACAATGTAAGATGGTGTACCACACAATGGATGGCATGGAATATACATGTACAATGTAAGATGGTGTACCACACAATGGATGACATGGAATACACATGTACAATGCACTACACAATGGATGGCATGGAATATACATGTACAATGTAAGATGGTGTACCACACAATGGATGACATGGAATATACATGTACAATGCACTACACAATGGATGGCATGGAATATACATGTACAATGCACCACACAATGGATGACATGGAATATATATGTACACTGTAAGATGGTGTACCACACAATGGATGACATGGAATATATATGTACAATGCACTACACAATGGATGGCATGGAATATATATGTACAATGTAAGATGGTGTACCACACAATGGATGGCATGGAATATATATGTACAATGTAAGATGGTGTACCACACAATGGATGACATGGAATATACATGTACAATGTAAGATGGTGTACCACACAATGGATGACAAGTAGGAAGAAGTAATCAGTTATTGCCAAACAAGTAGAAAATGCTTGTTGTGGCTCTCTTGGCATTTTTGCAGACATGGCAGTTAGAAAGGAGAAAATTCCATTGTGAGATCATCAACAGATTAATCAGGCCCAAACAATTCAAACATTCATCCTAGTTGAGTCCCATTTCATGCACAGATCAGTAAATGCCTACAGACTCCCACCAAATGGACTCCCCATTTCATGCACAGATCACTAAATGCCTACAGACTCCCACCAAATGGACTCCCCATTTCATCCACAGATCACTAAATGCCTACAGATTCCCACCAAATGGACTCCCCATTTCATTGACAGATCACAGATCACTAAATGCCTACAGACTCCCACCAAATGGACTCCCCATTTCATCCACAGATCACAGATCACTAAATGTCTTCAACAGACTCCAACCAAATGGACTCCCCATTTCATGCACAGATCACTAAATGTCTTCAACAGACTCCCACCAAATGGACTCCCCATTTCATGCACATATCACTAAATGTCTTCAACAGACTCCCACCAAATGGACTCCCCATTTCATGCACAGATCACTAAATGCCTTCAACAGACTCCCACCAAATGGGATTACCCATTTCATGCACATATCACTAAATGTCTTCAACAGACTCCCACCAAATGGACTCCCCATTTCATGCACATATCACTAAATGTCTTCAACAGACTCCCGCCAAATGGATTCCCCATTTCATCCACAGATCACTAAATGTCTTCAACAGACTCCCGCCAAATGGACTCCCCATTTCATGCACAGATCACTAAATGTCTTCAACAGACTCCCACCAAATGGACTCCCCATTTCATCCACAGATCACTAAATGTCTTCAACAGACTCCCACCAAATGGACTCCCCATTTCATCCACAGATCACTAAATGTCTTCAACAGACTCCCGCCAAATGGACTCCCCATTTCATGCACAGATCACTAAATGCCTTCAACAGACTCCCGCCAAATGGACTCCCCATTTCATGCACAGATCACTAAATGTCTTCAACAGACTCCCACCAAATGGACTCCCCATTTCATGCACAGATCACTAAATGTCTTCAACAGACTCCCACCAAATGGACTCCCCATTTCATGCACAGATCACTAAATGTCTTCAACAGACTCCCGCCAAATGGACTCCCCATTTCATGCACAGATCACTAAATGCCTTCAACAGACTCCCGCCAAATGGATTCACCCCCATTTCATCCACAGATCACTAAATGCGTTCAACAGACTCCCACCAAATGAACTCGCCATATCCTTTTACAGATTACTCAAAGTTTTCAACAGACTTCCACCGAGTGGGGACCCCATTTCATCTACAGATCCCATAAAGCCATCAACCGACTCACACCAAATCTCTAGATCACTCAAGCCCTCAACAGACTCTTACCAAGTGGAGTCCAATTTCATCTACAGATAACTCAAGCCTTCAACAGACTCCCACCAAGTTCAGCTCCATCGAATATGTCAGAAGCAAATTGTTCTGAATAAAAGCAAAGGAGAGTAACAGAAACTCACATTTTACCTTTGGTAATAGTCTACACATGGGAACACAATCTTCATGGCAAGGTGAACAAGAAAAACAGATTGTGCATTTACTCAAATATTTCATACATCTATATATATGTTTATTGTTATACATATTTATTGCATTTTCTGGTTCATATTATTGTATTAAAAGAATGAACTTGAAATTGTTTTTGAAAAAACATGTCTCCCATCGTATTAATGGTGTCCATTGGAAAACTAAACTTCCATTTTTACATCTATTCAGCAGAGACAAAACACAGAATTTTTTAACAAAGGGTTTGGGGACACGTTTTGTCTTATAAAGATGTGGAAAGGTTCATAAAACATAATCCAACCAAAACTGGATTAAAATATGCACATCTGTACATAAATAATACAGACCTCCTGTCAACAGTGGTGAAAATTCAAATTGGCTAGCTTTGTGTTATAAAAATGTTCAAAAGGCCGTAAATCTGCAAGAAATCATCAAACTAGAACAGGATCACAATATGCACAACTAGACATCATACTGATGATCATGCCAAGATTGGTGTAAGCCAACAAGGCATTTTGGAAATGATGCATGGACAAGCTTGGTGTTATAAAAATGTTTAATGGGCCGTAAATCTGCCAGAAATCATCCAACTGGAACGGGATTACAACATGCACAACTAGACATCATACTGGTGCCTCATGGGGTGTCACGATATCAGCAACCCATATCGCGATATATTGTGATATTTATCAAATATCGCGATATTTATCGCGATATATTGCCTATTCATTTTTCATGCATTGTGATTATATTTTTTTCTATTAAGAGTATTTAATAAGATGACACGGATTACTTTACACACATTTTAAGACACTATCTCATTCAAAAGTATTTATTAACTTGAGAAACAACAAAACACTGAATAAAATAACAACTTAAATCGACTAGAAAATGTTTCAGAGAACGGTGAATATATAAGCACCGGTTGAAGCGATTGAGTCGAGTATAAAAAAGCTGATCTCCTGCATATAACCTTTTACTTGACGGTAGCTATGCTGTAAAATTGTCAGGACAAAAACTCGTTTTTATAGTGAAGTCATGAAAAACCGATGCCACCCCTCATAGATAATAAATAGGGCTGCAACGATCCACCAGAAGCTCGATCCGATTTGATTTGATTCTTTATGTGCCGATTTGATCCATTATTATTTTTACAGATTACTTTCTAAGAAGCATACTCTGTGTTGCTTAATACCGAGACCCTAGGGCAGTCTGGCTTCAGAGCAAATTAATTTACTGGTGTATAATCCTAGTTCCTACTACATATGAACAAAACTTGCAAGTCACATCACTTAACGTTTGAATAAAAGTAAACCAAAAGACAATAATAATAAATTAATAATACATGTACACGAAATGAGATCAAATGAAATGACTAGAAATTCAACTGCTGTAGATAATCCAGTGCACATGTCCAAGTGTGGAACAGTGTCCAAGTAATGAATTATGGCTTATATAAATCATCAGGAATTGCACTGATGTTGTTGGTGTGGGGGAATGTTCGGCGATTGACTCATAGTCTTGTCGATGTTTACGTCTACGTTATGGTGTCTTTTTAGATGCTTCATTAAGTTTGATGTGGAACAAGATGGTGGATAGCTTACGTCAGTGAAACATAGACAGCATGTGGCCTTGTTTTCCTTCTTGTTAACATCTCAAAATCAAAAATGGCCCACACTAACTTTTAGGATCATTATTTAGTAATGGCAGACGCCATTTTGATAAACAGACCTTTCATAAGTTTTAACGGGCTCATTGATTGGATAAATAGAATAAATTCAGCCAATCAGATTGTTTGTTTTAGTTTACTGTTTGTATTCGACTAACTTGGCGTTTATCGCTGAATACGTTTAAAAGTCGGCATTCGGAATTGAATTGAAAATGACGGGACTTGGATCGAGTATAGAATCGGCAGCGCGGAATCGGATCTAATTGTTGCAGCCCTAGATGATAAATACCGCTCAATATCGGTATTCAATTTTAATATCGCGATATTTTATCGCGGATCCTAATATCGCGGTATACCGGTATACCTGGTATATCGTGACACCCCTATTCATGGCAAGCTTGGTGAACATCCAACCGGAACAGGATTACAATATGCACAACTAGACATCATAGTGGTGCTTCATGCCAAACTTGGTGAAAATCCCAACACATTTTGGCGATGAATAGGATTAATAAAACTGATTCATTCCATCATGGTAGTTTCACTATATGCTGTACTAGCTCCCACAACAAGAACCAAGAGATAGCAACACAAATGGCCATATAAGTGTCTGCACAATAACGTACACACATAAGCATGCAAATGTCTACCTACTCTCAAGTACTCGTTCATGTTCACCATGCTACCCGATTAGCACACTAGCTTCTTCATCACGAATACAACTCACATTTGATGCTCATACGAAGAAATATGTGAGATGTATGGTGGTCGCCAAATCGGACAGCAGTTTATTTCCCGGTATTTCGGTTACCGTATCAGAGTTATCGTTAATATCGTGGTATGTGACTACATGTATAGTAGTGAGCTATGATGCTCTGTAATACCATTCCTTTGCGAGTGTCAACATATTAATGAAAATTAGATACTTCATCACTCCCTCTACTGGGCAAAAACAAAGGCCGTGTCTCTTTCTTATATTAATGAGCTACCAGAATAATTTGCAGATGGTACCATAACACCTAACAGTGGAGAGATATTCACCAGCCGAAGTCCTTCGAACTGAACTGCATGACATTGAACAGCAGGACTGAGATGGTAAATGCAAATAAACACTGATAAGTGTGAGGCGAGAAGAATTCTAAAAATGAAATTGCCATTCACACCATGGCATGGAACTTAACAACACCGTTGTTGATAAATATGACCATATCCAAAGACCTCACTAAACTGGTCTAATCCAGATACCTGTAGGCCTATTTTCATAGAAAATGTTCAATCTTTCAGTTAAATCCATTACGTTTTCTCATGAAAATAATTAGTATATATGAAGCAAGTGTGGAGATCAACTTTCTTCTCAATTAATTGTTGATTAAGATCATCTTTTCGCATGCAAGCAGTGCCAGTGTTTGTATTTTTACATTAATCTTAGCAGACTGTGTTTCATGCTAGCACCTTTCTTCAAGCCTTCCACACCTGCTGACATATCTCATATATTCATGTCTAACATAAAACTAATACCATGTAACTGATTAGTGCAATAAAACCCTCTCAGGCACGACTGTTTTATGCAATTTATTACCCGTAACAAATATCTTCACCTTCTCCAACATATATGTTATCAGATTTACAGTAAATTGTCTAATTGTAAGTCAAATCATATCCATATCAATATATCTAGCACATACATTAAGCAAAGCTCCCTGTCAAGAAAGAACGATGCACTTTACCCACTGATCCATAAACAATTTAAACATCACTCCCTACACAAATAATGTCATACATGTATTTTAATGAGCACAGAGAATGATATATTGTATGCACAACTTTGTATAACACTTAAATAAATGCATGAATTCCCCAAGATATTTTATTGAATTTGTTTATAGTATACTACCAAATTCCTAATCTGCCTTAATAAGACATATGTCTGATCAACAAAATAAATGCAATATTATTATTTTACTATATTTACTCGCATATAAGGCAGGAGGTCAAAATGGATAAGGCATAAATGACATTCATATAATTGCGGAAATCTACTACTTTTATTGTCAGATCTATATTAGATCCATCAGGTATAAGAAGGCCTAGATTTGTCGTATAAGACAGATAATGCATAAGACTGGTCCCCTAGATTTTTGTATAAGACATATAATGCATAAGACTGGTCCCCTAGATTTGTCGTACAAGACAGATAACGCATAAGACTGGTCCCCTAGATTTGTCAGATAAGGCAGATCATATGCAAGGGTCCACAATGTTGATGTATAAGACATATCATGTACAAGGGTCCACAATGTTGATGTATAAGGCAGATCATGTACAAGGGTCCACAATGTTGATGTATAAGGCAGATCATGTACAAGGGTCCACACTGTTGATGTATAAGGCAGATCATGTACAAGGGTCCACAATGTTGATGTATAAGGCAGATCATGTACAAGGGTCCACAATGTTGATGTATAAGGTAGATCATGTACAAGGGTCCACACTGTTGATGTATAAGGCAGATCATGTACAAGGGTCCACAATGTTGATGTATAAGGCAGATCATGTACAAGGGTCCACACTGTTGATGTATAAGGCAGATCATATGCACGGGTCCACAGTGTTGATATATAAGGCAGATCATGTACAAGGGTCCACAATGTTGATGTATAAGGCAGATCATGTACAAGGGTCCACAATGTTAATGCATAAGGCAGGTCATGTACAAGGGTCCACACTGTTGATGTATAAGGCAGATCATGTACAAGGGTCCACAATGTTGATGCATAAGGCAGATCATGTACAAGGGTCCACAATGTTGATGTATAAGGCAGATCATGTACAAGGGTCCACAATGTTGATGTATAAGGCAGATCATGTACAAGGGTCCATAATGTTGATGCATAAGGCAGATAATATGCAAGGGTCCACAATGTTGATGTATAAGGCAGATCATGTACAAGGGTCCACAATGTTGATATATAAGGCAGATCATGTACAAAGGTCCACAATGTTGATGCATAAGGCAGATCATATGCAAGGGTCCACAATGTTGATGTATAAGACAGATCATGTACAAGGGTCCACAATGTTGATGCATAAGACAGATCATATGCAAGGGTCCACAATGTTGATGCATAAGGCAGATCATGTACAAGGGTCCACAATGTTGATGCATAAGGCAGATCATATGCAAGGGTCCACAATGTTGATGCATAAGGCAGATCATGTACAAGGGTCCACAATGTTGATGCATAAGGCAGATCATGTACAAGGGTCCACAATGTTGATGCATAAGGCAGATCATGTACAAGGGTCCACAATGTTGATGCATAAGGCAGATCATATGCAAGGGTCCACAATGTTGATGTATAAGGCAGATCATGTACAAGGGTCCACAATGTTAATGCATAAGGCAGGTCATGTACAAGGGTCCACACTGTTGATGTATAAGGCAGATCATGTACAAGGGTCCACAATGTTGATGCATAAGGCAGATCATATGCAAGGGTCCACAATGTTGATGTATAAGACAGATCATGTACAAGGGTCCACAATGTTGATGCATAAGGCAGGTCATGTACAAGGGTCCACAATGTTGATGCATAAGGCAGATCATGTACAAGGGTCCACAATGTTGATATATAAGGCAGATCATGTACAAGGGTCCACAATGTTGATGCATAAGGCAGATCATGTACAAGGGTCCACACTGTTGATGCATAAGGCAGATCATGTACAAGGGTCCACACTGTTGATGTATAAGGCAGATCATGTACAAGGGTCCACAATGTTGATGCATAAGGCAGATCATGTACAAGGGTCCACAATGTTAATGCATAAGGCAGATCATGTACAAGGGTCCACACTGTTGATGTATAAGGCAGATCATGTACAAGGGTCCACACTGTTGATGCATAAGGCAGATAATATGCAAGGGTCCACAATGTTGATGTATAAGGCAGATCATGTACAAGGGTCCACAATGTTGATGCATAAGGCAGATCATGTACAAGGGTCCACAATGTTGATGCATAAGGCAGATCATATGCAAGGGTCCACAATGTTGATGTATAAGGCAGATCATGTACAAGAGTCCACAATGTTGATATATAAGGCAGATCATGTACAAGGGTCCACAATGTTGATGTATAAGACAGATCATATGCAAGGGTCCACAATGTTGATGCATAAGGCAGATATGCAAGGGTCCACAATGTTGATGCATAAGGCAGATCATGTGCAAGGGTCCACAATGTTGATGTATAAGGTAGATCATGTACAAGGGTCCACAATGTTGATGTATAAGGCAGATCATGTACAAGGGTCCACAATGTTGATGTATAAGGCAGATCATGTACAAGGGTCCACAATGTTGATGTATAAGGCAGATCATGTACAAGGGTCCACAATGTTGATGTATAAGGCAGATCATGTACAAGGGTCCACAATGTTGATGTATAAGGCAGATCACATGCAAAGGTCCACAATGTTAATGCATAAGGCAGATCATGTACAAGGGTCCACAATGTTGATGTATAAGGCAGATCATGTACAAGGGTCCACACTGTTGATGTATAAGGCAGATCACGTGCAAGGGTCCACAATGTTGATGCATAAGGCAGATCATGTACAAGGTTCCACAATGTTGATGTATAAGGCAGATCATGTACAAGGTTCCACAATGTTGATGTATAAGGCAGATCATGTACAAGGGTCCACAATGTTGATGTATAAGACAGATCATATGCAAGGGTCCACAATGTTGATGCATAAGGCAGATCATGTGCAAGGGTCCACAATGTTGATGTATAAGGTAGATCATGTACAAGGGTCCACAATGTTGATGTATAAGGCAGATCATGTACAAGGGTCCACAATGTTGATGCATAAGGCAGATCATGTACAAGGGTCCACAATGTTGATGTATAAGGCAGATCATGTACAAGGGTCCACAATGTTGATGCATAAGGCAGATCATATGCAAGGGTCCACAATGTTGATGTATAAGGCAGATCATGTACAAGGGTCCACAATGTTGATGTATAAGGTAGATCATGTACAAGGGTCCACAATGTTGATGCATAAGGCAGATCATGTACAAGGGTCCACAATGTTGATGTATAAGGCAGATCACATGCAAGGGTCCACAATGTTAATGCATAAGGCAGATCATGTACAAGGGTCCACAATGTTGATGTATAAGGCAGATCACGTACAAGGGTCCACAATGTTGATGCATAAGGCAGATCATGTACAAGGGTCTACAATGTTGATGTATAAGGCAGATCACGTGCAAGGGTCCACAATGTTGATGCATAAGGCAGATCATGTACAAGGGTCCACAATGTTGATGTATAAGACAGATCATGTACAAGGGTCCACAATGTTGATGTATAATGCAGATCATGTACAAGGGTCCACAATGTTGATGCATAAGGCAGGTCATGTACAAGGGTCCACAATGTTGATGCATAAGGCAGATCATATGCAAGGGTCCACAATGTTGATGTATAAGGCAGATCATGTGCAAGGGTCCACAATGTTGATGCATAAGGTAGATCATGTACAAGGGTCCACACTGTTGATGTATAAGGCAGATCATGTACAAGGGTCCACAATGTTGATGTATAAGGCAGATCATGTACAAGGGTCCACAATGTTGATGTATAAGGCAGATCATGTACAAGGGTCCACAATGTTGATGTATAAGGTAGATCATGTACAAGGGTCCACACTGTTGATGTATAAGGCAGATCATGTACAAGGGTCCACAATGTTGATGTATAAGGCAGATCATGTACAAGGGTCCACAATGTTGATGTATAAGGTAGATCATGTACAAGGGTCCACACTGTTGATGTATAAGGCAGATCATATGCACGGGTCCACAGTGTTGATATATAAGGCAGATCATGTACAAGGGTCCACAATGTTGATGTATAAGGCAGATCATGTACAAGGGTCCACAATGTTGATGCATAAGGCAGATCATGTACAAGGGTCCACAATGTTGATGTATAAGGCAGATCATGTACAAGGGTCCACAATGTTGATGTATAAGGCAGATCACGTGCAAGGGTCCACAATGTTGATGCATAAGGCAGATCATGTACAAGGGTCCACAATGTTGATGTATAAGGCAGATCATATGCAAGGGTCCACAATGTTGATGCATAAGGCAGATCATGTACAAAGGTCCACAATGTTGATGCATAAGGCAGATAATATGCAAGGGTCCACAATGTTGATGTATAAGGCAGATCATGTACAAGGGTCCACAATGTTGATGTATAAGGCAGATCATGTACAAGGGTCCACAATGTTGATGCATAAGGCAGATCATATGCAAGGGTCCACAATGTTGATGCATAAGGCAGATCATGTACAAGGGTCCACAATGTTGATGCATAAGGCAGATAATATGCAAGGGTCCACAATGTTGATGCATAAGGCAGATAATATGCAAGGGTCCACAATGTTGATGTATAAGGCAGATCATGTACAAGGGTCCACAATGTTGATGCATAAGGCAGATCATATGCAAGGGTCCACAATGTTGATGTATAAGGCAGATCATGTACAAGAGTCCACAATGTTGATATATAAGGCAGATCATGTACAAGGGTCCACAATGTTGATGTATAAGACAGATCATATGCAAGGGTCCACAATGTTGATGCATAAGGCAGATATGCAAGGGTCCACAATGTTGATGCATAAGGCAGATCATGTGCAAGGGTCCACAATGTTGATGTATAAGGTAGATCATGTACAAGGGTCCACAATGTTGATGTATAAGGCAGATCATGTACAAGGGTCCACAATGTTGATGTATAAGGCAGATCATGTACAAGGGTCCACAATGTTGATATATAAGGCAGATCATGTACAAGGGTCCACAATATTGATGTATAAGGCAGATCACATGCAAAGGTCCACAATGTTAATGCATAAGGCAGATCATGTACAAGGGTCCACAATGTTGATGTATAAGGCAGATCATGTACAAGGGTCCACAATGTTGATGTATAAGGCAGATCATGTACAAGGGTCCACAATGTTGATGCATAAGGCAGGTCATGTACAAGGGTACACAATGTTGATGCATAAGGCAGATCATATGCAAGGGTCCACAATGTTGATGTATAAGACAGATCATGTACAAAGGTCCACAATGTTGATGCATAAGGCAGATAATATGCAAGGGTCCACAATGTTGATGTATAAGGCAGATCATGTACAAGGGTCCACACTGTTGATGTATAAGGCAGATCATGTACAAGGGTCCACAATGTTGATGTATAAGGCAGATCATGTACAAGGGTCCACAATGTTGATGCATAAGGCAGATCATATGCAAGGGTCCACAATGTTGATGCATAAGGCAGGTCATGTACAAGGGTCCACAATGTTGATGCATAAGGCAGATCATGTACAAGAGTCCACAATGTTGATGTATAAGGCAGATCATGTACAAGGGTCCACAATGTTGATATATAAGGCAGATCATGTACAAGGGTCCACAATGTTGATGCATAAGGCAGATCATATGCAAGGGTCCACAATGTTGATGTATAAGGCAGATCATGTACAAGGGTCCACAATGTTGATGTATAAGGCAGATCATGTACAAGGGTCCACAATGTTGATGTATAAGGCAGATCATGTACAAGGGTCCACAATGTTAATGCATAAGGCAGATCATGTACAAGGGTCCACAATGTTGATGTATAAGGCAGATCATGTACAAGGGTCCACAATGTTGATATATAAGACAGATCATGTACAAAGGTCCACAATGTTGATGTATAAGGCAGATAATGAAGAAGTTAATTAAGATTAAGTGAACATAAAATGATATTTTCGAATTCTTTTCTCAAGTAATAAAATATCCATTCTTTGTCAACTTATAATAAATCTGTATTGTTACCTGTTAAACTTTTTATCCGATGCTACTAAATTATATTTAACCAAATGAACATTGGTTATGTATGATGTCATAGCTAATACATTTGTTGTGGGTGATGTCATAGCTAATACATTTGTTGTGTATGATGTCATAACTAATACATTTGTTGTGTATGATGTCATAACTAATACATTTGTTGTGTATGATGTCATAGCTAATACATTTGTTGTGTATGATGTCATAACTAATACATTTGTTGTGGGTGATGTCATAACTAATACATTTGTTGTGTATGATGTCATAACTAATACATTTGTTGTGTATGATGTCATAACTAATACATTTGTTGTGTGTGATGTCATAACTAATACATTTGTTGTGTATGATGTCATAACTAATACATTTGTTGTGTATGATGTCATAACTAATACATTTGTTGTGTATGATGTCATAACTAATACATTGGTTATGTATGATGTCATAACTAATACATTTGTTATGTATGATGTCATAACTAATACATTTGTTGTGTATGATGTCATAACTAATACATTTGTTGTGTATGATGTCATAACTAATACATTTGTTGTGTGTGATGTCATAACTAATACATTTGTTGTGTATGATGTCATAACTAATACATTTGTTGTGTATGATGTCATAACTAATACATTTGTTGTGTATGATGTCATAACTAATACATTTGTTGTGTGTGATGTCATAACTAATACATTTGTTGTGTATGATGTCATAACTAATACATTTGTTGTGTATGATGTCATAACTAATACATTTGTTGTGTATGATGTCATAGCTAATACATTTGTTGTGTGTGATGTCATAACTAATACATTTGTTGTGTATGATGTCATAACTAATACATTTGTTGTGGGTGATGTCATAACTAACACGCTCGTTGGTAAGAACAATGGGAACAATGTGAGGTGGTGGGAACAATATGAGGTAGTGGGAACAATGTGAGGTAGTGGGAACAATGTGAGGTAGTGGGAACAATGTGAGGTGGTGGGAACAATGTGAGGTAGTGGGAACAATGTGAGGTAGTGGGAACAATGTGAGGTAGTGGGAACAATGTGAGGTGGTGGGAACAATGTGAGGTGGTGGGAACAATGTGAGGTAGTGGGAACAATGTGAGGTAGTGGGAACAATGTGAGGTGATGGGAACAATGTGAGGTAGTGGGAACAATGTGAGGTGGTGGGAACAATGTGAGGTGGTGGGAACAATGTGAGGTAGTGGGAACAATGTGAGGTAGTGGGAACAATATGAGGTAGTGGGAACAATATGAGGTGGTGGGAACAATGCAAGGAGGTGGGAACAATATGAGGTGGTGGGAACAATGTGAGGTAGTGGGAACAATGTGAGGTGATGGGAACAATATAAGGTAGTGGGAACAATTTGAGGTGGTGGGAACAATGCAAGGAGGTGGGAACAATATGAGGTAGTTGGAACAAAGCAAGGTAGTGGGAACAAAGCCAGGAGGTGGGAACAACGCAAGGAGGTGGGAACAATATGAGGTAGTGGGAACAAAGCAAGGTAGTGGGAACAAAGCCAGGAGGTGGGAACAATGTGAGGTAGTGGGAACAATGTGAGGTGATGGGAACAATATGAGGTGATGGGAACAATATGAGGTGGTGGGAACAAAGCAAGGAGACGGGAACAATATGAGGTAGTGGGAACAATTTGAGGTGGTGGGAACAATATGAGGTGGTGGGAACAATATGAGGTGGTGGGAACAATGCAAGGAGGTGGGAACAATATGAGGTAGTGGGAACAAAGCAAGGTAGTGGGAACAAAGCCAGGAGGTGGGAACAATATGAGGTAGTGGGAACAATATGAGGTAGTGGGAACAAAGCCAGGAGGTGGGAACAATATGAGGTAGTGGGAACAATATGAGGTAGTGGGAACAAAGCCAGGAGGTGGGAACAATATGAGGTAGTGGGAACAAAAACAAGGATGTGGGAACAATTTGAGGTAGTGGGAAAAAAGCAAGGCAGAAATCAACACATTTTAGTCATACTAGTTATTAGCCAGTATTTTGTTTTTAACAACCTCTACCACACTTGATCAAAATTTCTCCCAGTTTCTGTTAGGCTATAAGCAATAATGTTTGCACCAAACAATGCATCATGGAACACTCTTTATACATATAACAATTCCAGATCCCACCCCTCCACCCCCCCCCCCCCCCGGTTTGTTCTCATCAAGTTATGTTCAAGCCAAGTTAGTGGAAGTTTCAAAAAATGTTCAGTATATGTTTATAAAGGCTCATCTCATTATGTTTGTGAAGCATACATTCACTGTTCACAGTGCGTCATATAACAACCTTAAATTGCAAATCAATACAGGCAAATAGTGTAGTAGGCCATATAGACAGATTCATGACAGAAACCAAAAGACATTATGCCATTCTGTATATTGTCTATTTGCCACAAGCTGATCTTATGCCAACCAATTGTCATTAGTGGGGGACATTGCTGGGCTGAACAGCTCAATGACCGAATTAATCACCCAGCTGACCATCTGCAAGGCTATCACTGAGAAAGCAGTTTGTCTTAGGCAGATGTGACATTCCTGTGGATGAAACACCTACATGTGAGTGTGGCCCCAATACCAGTGAGATATTTGGGTGGGTAATGTTTTGTGGTGGGAGTGGTGCGAGTTTCCTTCCTTATAAATAAATGCTTGCAATTTCATTGCATACGAGGAATTTACAGGATATTATAATTATGACAGTATAAATTGAGCTACATAACGGGTACATGAAACATATCCTCAATGGAAGTCGTGACAGCACAATGGTAGCACGTTCGCTTCAGCTGTGAAAGGCCTGGAGTTTGCATCCAGCTGAAGCCGTTACGATTGTGCCCTTAGACAAGGCATTTAAATTCCACATTACATCTTCTCTTTCCTTTATGGCGATGGATTGAGGTCTCGAGAGCATTCAAGTCAAGTTGTGGGAACTTGTTTCGCAATCGAGCTATAATAAATTTGTATAAAATAAACACCGTCAGTGAAATTCAATTGTCGGCTGCTATAATTACTTGAACTATCTATAACTATTAACTACCATTTTTTAACTACTACATTCGGACAAATTATTTTTCACGAGAATCATGAATTCGCAATCTACTTAGATTGCGAAAATTAGCGAAATATAATATCTCGCGAATAAATATTGATCTACAGTATTACTGTTTCTGCAGTTTGTATATATCTCATTTGCAGATGTCTGATTTTCATAAATAAAATATCAATACAATCCAACATAGCAAAACTATATATAATCCAGTTTCAACATCTGCATCAACAGTATGGTAAATTGTCACAGGCATTTTATTAGTGTTATCAAGGCTGTAAATCATCAGTTTTATTGACATCAATGCTGTATTTATCCCCATCAATTTGTACTTTATTATTGATATCAATGCTGTATTTATCCCCATCAATTTGTACTTTATTATTGATATCAATGCTGTATTTATCCCCATCAATTTATACTTTATTATTGATATCAATGCTTTATTTATCCCAATCAATTTATACTTTATTATTGATATAAATGCTTTATTTATCCCCATCAATTAGTTCCTTATTATTGATATCAATGCTGTATTTATTCCCCATCAATTTATACTTTATTATTGATATCAATGCTGTATTTAGACTGACGGACAGACATACCTTAGACTGACGGACTGACATACCTTGACTGACGGACAGACATACATTGACTGACGGACAGACATACATTGACTGATGGACAGACATACCCTGACTGATGGACAGACATACCCTGACTGATGGACAGACATACATTGACTGATGGACAGACATACATTGACTGATGGACAGACATACATTGACTGATGGACAGACATACCTTGACTGATGGACAGACATACCCTGACTGAAGGACAGACATACCTTGACTGATGGACAGACATACATTGACTGATGGACAGACATACCTTGACTGACAAGACATACATACCTTGACTGATGGACATACATACCTTGACTGATGGACAGACAGACATTGACTGATGGACAGACATACCTTGACTGACAGACAGACATACATTGATTGATGGACAGACATACATTGACTGATGGACAGACATACCCTGACTGATGGACAGACATACATTGACTGATGGACAGACATACATTGACTGATGGACAGACGTACCCTGACTGATGGACAGACATACCCTGACTGATGGACAGACATACATTGACTGATGGACAGACATACATTGACTGATGGACAGACATACATTGACTGATGGACAGACATACCCTGACTGATGGACAGACATACCTTGACTGATGGACAGACATACCTTGACTGACGGACAGACATACCTTGACTGACGGACAGACATACATTGACTGATGGACAGACATACATTGACTGATGGACAGACATACCCTGACTGATGGACAGACATACATTGACTGATGGACAGACATACCTTGACTGATGGACAGACATAATTTGACTGATGGACAGACATACCTTGACTGATGGACAGACATACATTGACTGATGGACAGACATACATTGACTGATGGACAGACATACATTGACTGATGGACAGACATACCTTGACTGATGGACAGACATACCCTGACTGATGGACAGACATACCTTGACTGATGGACAGACATACATTGACTGATGGACAGACATACATTGACTGATGGACAGACATACCTTGACTGATGGACAGACATACATTGACTGATGGACAGACATACATTGACTGATGGACAGACATACATTGACTGATGGACAGACATACATTGACTGATGGACAGACATACCCTGACTGATGGACAGACATACCCTGACTGATGGACAGACATACATTGACTGATGGACATACATACCTTGACTGATGGACATACATACCTTGACTGATGGACAGACATACATTGACTGATGGACAGACATACATTGACTGATGGACAGACATACATTGACTGATGGACAGACATACCCTGACTGATGGACAGACATACCCTGACTGATGGACAGACATACATTGACTGATGGACAGACATACATTGACTGATGGACAGACATACATTGACTGATGGACAGACATACCCTGACTGATGGACAGACATACATTGACTGACAGACAGACATACCCTGACTGATGGACAGACATACCCTGACTGATGGACAGACATACCTTGACTGATGGACAGACATACCTTGACTGATGGACAGACATACCCTGACTGATGGACAGACATACATTGACTGATGGACAGACATACATTGACTGATGGACAGACATACATTGACTGATGGACAGACATACCCTGACTGATGGACAGACATACCTTGACTGATGGACAGACATACCCTGACTGATGGACAGACATACATTGACTGATGGACAGACATACATTGACTGATGGACAGACATACATTGACTGATGGACAGACATACCCTGACTGATGGACAGACAGACATTGACTGATGGACAGACATACATTGACTGATGGACAGACATACATTGACTGATGGACAGACATACATTGACTGATGGACAGACATACATTGACTGATGGACAGACATACATTGACTGATGGACAGACATACCCTGACTGATGGACATACATACCCTGACTGATGGACAGACATACATTGACTGATGAATAGACATACATTGACTGATGGACAGACATACACTGACTGATGGACAGATATACATTGACTGATGGACAGACACACTCTGACTGATGGACAGACATACCCTGACTGATGGAAAGACATACCCTGACTGATGGACAGACATACATTGACTGATGGACAGACATACATTGACTGAAGGCCAGACATAGCCTGACTGATGGACAGACATACATTGACTGATGGACAGACAAACCCTGACTGATGGACAGACATACATTGACTGATGGACAGACATACCCTGACTGATGGACAGACATACATTGACTGATGGACAGACATACCCTGACTGATGGACATACATACCTTGACTGATGGACAGACATACATTGACTGATGGACAGACATACCCTGACTGATGGACAGACATACCCTGACTGATGGACAGACATACCTTGACTGACGGACAGACATACCTTGACTGACGGACAGACATACATTGACTGATGGACATACATACATTGACTGATGGACAGACATACCCTGACTGATGGACAGACATACATTGACTGATGGACAGACATACATTGACTGATGGACATACATTGACTGATGGACAGACATACCTTGACTGATGGACAGACATATCCTGACTGATGGAGAGACATACCTTGACTGATGGACAGACATACATTGACTGATGGACAGACATACCCTGACTGATGGACAGACATACATTGACTGATGGACAGACATACATTGACTGATGGACAGACATACCCTGACTGATGGACAGACATACCCTGACTGATGGACAGACATACATTGACTGATGGACAGACATACATTGACTGATGGACAGACATACATTGACTGAGGGACAGACATACATTGACTGATGGACATAAATACATTGACTGATGGACATACATACATTGACTGATGGACAGACATACATTGACTGATGGACAGACATACCCTGACTGATGGACAGACATACATTGACTGATGGACAGACATACATTGCCTGATGGACAGACATACATTGACTGATGGACAGACATACATTGACTGATGGACAGACATACATTGACTGATGGACAGACATACATTGACTGATGGACAGACATACATCGACTGATGGACAGACATACATTGACTGATGGACAGACATACCCTGACTGATGGACAGACATACATTGACTGATGGACAGACATACATTGACTGATGGACAGACATACATTGACTGATGGACAGACATACATTGACTGATGGACAGACATACATTGACTGAGGGACAGACATACATTGACTGAGGGACAGACATACATTGACTGATGGACAGACATACATTGACTGATGGACAGACATACCCTGACTGATGGACAGACATACCCTGACTGATGGACATACATACATTGACTGATGGACAGACATACATTGACTGATGGACAGACATACATTGACTGATGGACAGACATACCCTGACTGATGGACAGACATACATTGACTGACAGACAGACATACCCTGACTGATGGACAGACATACCCTGACTGATGGACAGACAGACCTTGACTGATGGACAGACATACCTTGACTGATGGACAGACATACTCTGACTGATGGACAGACATACATTGACTGATGGACAGACATACATTGACTGATGGACAGACATACATTGACTGATGGACAGACATACCCTGACTGATGGACAGACATACCTTGACTGATGGACAGACATACCCTGACTGATGGACAGACATACATTGACTGATGGACATACATACATTGACTGATGGACAGACATACCCTGACTGGCATACAGACATACATTGACTGATGGACAGACATACCCTGACTGGCAGACAGGCATACATTGACTGATGGACAGACATTGACTGATAGACATCCATTGACTGATGGACAGACATACATTGACTAATGGACAGACATACCTTGACTGATGGACAGACATACCTTGACTGATGGACAGACATACCTTGACTGATGGACAGACATACATTGACTGATGGACAGACATACATTGACTGATGGACAGACATACCCTGACTGATGGACAGACATACATTAACTGATGGACATACATACCCTGACTGATGGACAGACATACATTGACTGATGGACAGACATACCCTGACTGATGGACAGACATACATTGACTGATGGACAGACATACCCTGAATGATGGACAGACATACATTGACTGACAGACAGACATACCCTGACTGAGGGACAGACATACCCTGACTGACAGACAGACATACCCTGACTGATGGACAGACATACCCTGACTGATGGACAGACATACCCTGACTGATGGACAGACAAACATTGACTGATGGACAGACATACATTGACTGATGGACAGACATACATTGACTGAGGGACAGACATACATTGACTGATGGACATACATACATTGACTGATGGACATACATACATTGACTGATGGACAGACATACATTGACTGATGGACAGACATACCCTGACTGATGGACATATATACATTGACTGATGGACAGACATACATTGACTGATGGACAGACATACATTGACTGATGGACAGACATACATTGACTGATGGACAGACATACCCTGACTGATGGACAGACATACCCTGACTGATGGACAGACATACCCTGACTGATGGACAGACATACATTGACTGATGGACAGACATACATTGACTGATGGACAGACATACCTTGACTGATGGACAGACATACATTGACTGATGGACAGACATACCCTGACTGATGGACAGACATACATTGACTGATGGACAGACATACCCTGACTGATGGACATACATACATTGACTGATGGACATACATACATTGACTGATGGACATACATACATTGACTGATGGACAGACATACATTGACTGAGGGACAGACATACATTGACTGATGGACAGACATACATTGACTGATGGACCGACATACATTGACTGATGGACAGACATACATTGACTGATGGACAGACATACATTGACTGATGGACAGACATACCTTGACTGATGGACAGACATACCTTGACTGATGGACAGACATACATTGACTGATGGACATACATACATTGACTGATGGACGGACATACATTGACTGATGGACAGACATACCCTGACTGATGGACAGACATACCCTGACTGATGGACAGACATACATTGACTGATGGACAGACATACATTGACTGATGGACAGACATACATTGACTGATGGACAGACATACCCTGACTGATGGACAGACATACATTGACTGACAGACAGACATACCCTGACTGATGGACAGACATACCCTGACTGATGGACAGACAGACCTTGACTGATGGACAGAAATACCTTGACTGATGGACAGACATACCCTGACTGATGGACAGACATACATTGACTGATGGACAGACATACATTGACTGATGGACATACATACATTGACTGATGGACAGACATACCCTGACTGATGGACAGACATACCTTGACTGATGGACAGACATACATTGACTGATGGACATACATACATTGACTGATGGACAGACATACCCTGACTGGCAGACAGACATACATTGACTGATGGACATACATACCCTGACTGGCAGACAGACATACATTGACTGATGGACAGACATTGACTGATAGACATACATTGACTGATGGACAGACATACATTGACTAATGGACAGACATACCCTGACTGATGGACAGACATACCCTGACTGATGGACAGACATACATTGACTGAGGGACAGACATACCTTGACTGATGGACAGACATACCTTGACTGATGGACAGACATACCTTGACTGATGGACAGACATACATTGACTGATGGACAGACATACATTGACTGATGGACAGACATACCCTGACTGATGGACAGACATACATTGACTGATGGACAGACATACATTGACTGATGGACAGACATACCCTGACTGATGGACAGACATACATTGACTGATGGACAGACATACCCTGACTGATGGACAGACATACATTGACTGATGGACATACATACCCTGACTGATGGACAGACATACATTGACTGATGGACAGACATACCCTGACTGATGGACAGACATACATTGACTGATGGACAGACATACATTGACTGATGGACAGACATACCCTGACTGATGGACAGACATACCCTGAATGATGGACAGACATACATTGACTGACAGACAGACATACCCTGACTGATGGACAGACATACCCTGACTGACAGACAGACATACCCTGACTGATGGACAGACATACCCTGACTGATGGACAGACATACATTGACTGATGGACAGACATACATTGACTGATGGACAGACATACCTTGACTGATGGACAGACATACATTGACTGACAGACAGACATACCCTGACTGATGGACATACATACATTGACTGATGTACAGACATACATTGACTGACAGACAGACATACCCTGACTGACAGATAGACATACCCTGACTGATGGACAGACATACCCTGACTGATGGACATACATACATTGACTGATGGACAGACATACATTGACTGATGGACAGACATACCCTGACTGATGGACAGACATACATTGACTGATGGACAGACATACTCTGACTGATGGACAGACATACATTGACTGATGGACAGACATACCCTGACTGATGGACAGACATACATTGACTGATGGACAGACATACATTGACTGATGGACAGACATACCTTGACTGATGGACAGACATACCTTGACTGATGGACAGACATACCCTGACTGATGGACAGACATACCCTGACTGCCAGACAGACATACCCTGACTAATGGACAGACATACCCTGACTGATGGACAGACATACCCTGACTGATGGACAGACATACCCTGACTGATGGACAGACATACATTGACTGATGGACAGACATACATTGACTGATGGACAGACATACATTGACTGATGGACAGACATACCTTGACTGATGGACAGACATACCCTGACTGATGGACAGACATACCCTGACTGATGGACAGACATACCCTGACTGATGGACAGACATACCCTGACTGATGGACAGACATACCCTGACTGATGGACAGACATACCCTGACTGATGGACAGACATACCTTGACTGATTGACAGACATACCCTGACTGATGGACAGACATACATTGACTGATGGACAGACATACATTGACTGATGGACAGACATACATTGACTGATGGACAGACATACATTGACTGATGGACAGACATACATTGACTGATGGACAGACATACATTGACTGATGGACAGACATACATTGACTGATGGACAGACATACAATGACTGATGGACAGACATACATTGACTGATGGACAGACATACCTTGACTGATGGACAGACATACCCTGACTGATGGACAGACATACTCTGACTGATGGACAGACATACGCTGACTGATGGACAGACATACCCTGACTGATGGACAGACATACCCTGACTGATGGACAGACATACCCTGACTGATGGACAGACATACCCTGACTGATGGACAGACATACCCTGACTGATGGACAGACATACCCTGACTGATGGACAGACATACCCTGACTGATGGACAGACATACCCTGACTGATGGACAGACATACCCTGACTGATGGACAGACATACCCTGACTGATGGACAGACATACGCTGACTGATGGACAGACATACATTGACTGATGGACAGACATACCCTGACTGATGGACAGACATACGCTGACTGATGGACAGACATACCCTGACTGATGGACAGACATACTCTGACTGATGGACAGACATACGCTGACTGATGGACAGACATACATTGACTGATGGACAGACATACACTGACTGATGGACAGACATACATTGACTGATGGACAGACATACCCTGACTGATGGACAGACATACATTGACTGATGGACAGACATACCCTGACTGATGGACATACATACATTGACTGATTGACAGACATACCCTGACTGATGGTTGACTGATGGACAGACATACGCTGACTGATGGACAGACATACATTGACTGATGGACAGACATACCCTGACTGATGGACAGACATACCCTGACTGATGGACAGACATACGCTGACTGATGGACAGACATACATTGACTGATGGACAGACATACGCTGACTGATGGACAGACATACGCTGACTGATGGACAGACATACCCTGACTGATGGACAGACATACGCTGACTGATGGACAGACATACATTGACTGATGGACAGACATACCCTGACTGATGGACAGACATACCCTGACTGATGGACAGACATACCCTGACTGATGGACAGACATACCCTGACTGATGGACAGACATACGCTGACTG
The DNA here is from genome assembly GCA_014843695.1 of Archivesica marissinica. Taxonomy (NCBI): domain Eukaryota; kingdom Metazoa; phylum Mollusca; class Bivalvia; order Venerida; family Vesicomyidae; genus Archivesica; species Archivesica marissinica. Next base: position 40,180,204 of record CM026395.1, read on the forward strand.
ATGGACAGACATACATTGACTGATGGACAGACATACCCTGACTGATGGACAGACATACCCTGACTGATGGACAGACATACATTGACTGATGGACAGACATACCCTGACTGATGGACAGACATACATTGACTGATGGACAGACATACATTGACTGATGGACAGACATACCCTGACTGATGGACAGACATACATTGACTGATGGACAGACATACATTGACTGATGGACAGACATACCCTGACTGATGGTTGACTGATGGACAGACATACATTGACTGATGGACAGACATACCCTGACTGATGGACAGACATACATTGACTGATTGACAGACATACCCTGACTGATGGTTGACTGATGGACAGACATACCTAAATTTGTATATTACGTTTCTATTCCTTCGTTCTCTATAGCAAAATAAACATAATTTATAGCCACATAACCCCTAACCCTAGACAATAAACCTATTGTACTCTTAGCCAGGTAAGTGACAGACGGACACATTTATCTATGCTGATTGACTAAACACAACAGAATTAAATCTGAATTTGCCATTTGAAGAAAATACACCTAAAGAGACTTTTGCCATCCAAAATAATGGAAGAGTCATATAGTGTGTGTACCGAAGTATTTGTTTATATAATGGAAGAGTCATATAGTGTGTGTACCGAAGTATTTGTTTATATAATGGAAGAGTCATATAGTGTGTGTACCGAAGTATTTGTTTATATAATGGAAGAGTCATATAGTGTGTGTACCGAAGTATTTGTTTATATAATGGAAGAGTCATATAGTGTGTGTACCGAAGTATTTGTTTATATAATGGAAGAGTCATATAGTGTGTGTACCGAAGTATTTGTTTATATAATGGAAGAGTCATATAGTGTGTGTACCGAAGTATTTGTTTATATAATGGAAGAGTCATATAGTGTGTGTACCGAAGTATTTGTTTATATAATGGAAGAGTCATATAGTGTGTGTACCGAAGTATTTGTTTATATAATGGAAGAGTCATATAGTGTGTGTACCGAAGTATTTGTTTATATAATGGAAGAGTCATATAGTGTGTGTACCGAAGTATTTGTTTATATAATGGAAGAGTCATATAGTGTGTGTACCGAAGTATTTGTTTATATAATGGAAGAGTCATATAGTGTGTGTACCGAAGTATTTGTTTATATAATGGAAGAGTCATATAGTGTGTGTACCGAAGTATTTGTTTATATAATGGAAGAGTCATATAGTGTGTGTACCGAAGTATTTGTTTATATAATGGAAGAGTCATATAGTGTGTGTACCGAAGTATTTGTTTATATAATGGAAGAGTCATATAGTGTGTGTACCGAAGTATTTGTTTATATAATGGAAGAGTCATATAGTGTGTGTACCGAAGTATTTGTTTATATAATGGAAGAGTCATATAGTGTGTGTACCGAAGTATTTGTTTATATAATGGAAGAGTCATATAGTGTGTGTACCGAAGTATTTGTTTATATAATGGAAGAGTCATATAGTGTGTGTACCGAAGTATTTGTTTATATAATGGAAGAGTCATATAGTGTGTGTACCGAAGTATTTGTTTATATAATGGAAGAGTCATATAGTGTGTGTACCGAAGTATTTGTTTATATAATGGAAGAGTCATATAGTGTGTGTACCGAAGTATTTGTTTATATAATGGAAGAGTCATATAGTGTGTGTACCGAAGTATTTGTTTATATAATGGAAGAGTCATATAGTGTGTGTACCGAAGTATTTGTTTATATAATGGAAGAGTCATATAGTGTGTGTACCGAAGTATTTGTTTATATAATGGAAGAGTCATATAGTGTGTGTACCGAAGTATTTGTTTATATAATGGAAGAGTCATATAGTGTGTGTACCGAAGTATTTGTTTATATAATGGAAGAGTCATATAGTGTGTGTACCGAAGTATTTGTTTATATAATGGAAGAGTCATATAGTGTGTGTACCGAAGTATTTGTTTATATAATGGAAGAGTCATATAGTGTGTGTACCGAAGTATTTGTTTATATAATGGAAGAGTCATTAGTGTATACCGAAGTATTTGTTTGTATAATGGAAGAGTCATTAGTGTATACCGAAGTATTTGTTTATATAATGGAAGAGTCATTAGTGTACACCGAAGTATTTGTTTATATAATGGAAGAGTCATTAGTGTGTACCGAAGTATTTGTTTACATAATGGAAGAGTCATTAGTGTACACCGAAGTATTTGTTTACATAATGGAAGAGTCATTAGTGTACACCGAAGTATTTGTTTACATAATGGAAGAGTCATTAGTGTACACCGAAGTATTTGTTTACATAATGGAAGAGTCATTAGTGTATACCGAAGTATTTGTTTACATAATGGAAGAGTCATTAGTGTATACCGAAGTATTTGTTTATATAATGGAAGAGTCATTAGTGTATACCGAAGTATTTGTTTATATAATGGAAGAGTCATTAGTGTACACCGAAGTATTTGTTTATACTATGGAAGAGTCATTAGTGTATACCGAAGTATTTGTTTATATAATGGAAGAGTCATTAGTGTATACCGAAGTATTTGTTTATATAATGGAAGAGTCATATAGTGTATACCGAAGTATTTGTTTATATAATGGAAGAGTCATTAGTGTACACCGAAGTATTTGTTTACATAATGGAAGAGTCATTAGTGTACACCGAAGTATTTGTTTACATAATGGAAGAGTCATTAGTGTACACCGAAGTATTTGTTTACATAATGGAAGAGTCATTAGTGTATACCGAAGTATTTGTTTACATAATGGAAGAGTCATTAGTGTATACCGAAGTATTTGTTTATATAATGGAAGAGTCATTAGTGTATACCGAAGTATTTGTTTATATAATGGAAGAGTCATTAGTGTACACCGAAGTATTGTTTATATAATGGAAGAGTCATTAGTGTATACCGAAGTATTTGTTTATATAATGGAAGAGTCATTAGTGTATACCGAAGTATTTGTTTATATAATGGAAGAGTCATATAGTGTATACCGAAGTATTTGTTTATATAATGGAAGAGTCATTAGTGTATACCGAAGTATTTGTTTATATAATGGAAGAGTCATTAGTGTATACCGAAGTATTTGTTTGTATAATGGAAGAGTCATTAGTGTATACCGAAGTATTTGTTTACATAATGGAAGAGTCATTAGTGTATACCGAAGTATTTGTTTATATAATGGAAGAGTCATTAGTGTATACCGAAGTATTTGTTTACATAATGGAAGAGTCATTAGTGTATACCGAAGTATTTGTTTATATAATGGAAGAGTCATTAGTGTATACCGAAGTATTTGTTTATATAATGGAAGAGTCATTAGTGTATACCGAAGTATTTGTTTATATAATGGAAGAGTCATTAGTGTATACCGAAGTATTTGTTTATATAATGGAAGAGTCATTAGTGTATACCGAAGTATTTGTTTATATAATGGAAGAGTCATTAGTGTATACCGAAGTATTTGTTTACATAATGGAAGAGTCATTAGTGTATACCGAAGTATTTGTTTATATAATGGAAGAGTCATTAGTGTATACCGAAGTATTTGTTTACATAATGGAAGAGTCATTAGTGTATACCGAAGTATTTGTTTACATAATGGAAGAGTCATTAGTGTATACCGAAGTATTTGTTTATATAATGGAAGAGTCATTAGTGTATACCGAAGTATTTGTTTATATAATGGAAGAGTCATTAGTGTATACCGAAGTATTTGTTTACATAATGGAAGAGTCATTAGTGTATACCGAAGTATTTGTTTACATAATGGAAGAGTCATTAGTGTGTACCGAAGTATTTGTTTACATAATGGAAGAGTCATTAGTGTATACCAAAGTATTTGTTTACATAATGGAAGAGTCATTAGTGTATACCGAAGTATTTGTTTATATAATGGAAGAGTCATTAGTGTATACCGAAGTATTTGTTTACATAATGGAAGAGTCATTAGTGTATACCGAAGTATTTGTTTACATAATGGAAGAGTCATTAGTGTATACCGAAGTATTTGTTTACATAATGGAAGAGTCATTAGTGTATACCGAAGTATTTGTTTATATAATGGAAGAGTCATTAGTGTACACCGAAGTATTTGTTTATATAATGGAAGAGTCATTAGTGTACACCGAAGTATTTGTTTATATAATGGAAGAGTCATTAGTGTACACCGAAGTATTTGTTTACATAATGGAAGAGTCATTAGTGTGTACCGAAGTATTTGTTTACATAATGGAAGAGTCATTAGTGTATACCAAAGTATTTGTTTACATAATGGAAGAGTCATTAGTGTATACCGAAGTATTTGTTTACATAATGGAAGAGTCATTAGTGTGTACCGAAGTATTTGTTTATATAATGGAAGAGTCATTAGTGTGTACCGAAGTATTTGTTTATATAATGGAAGAGTCATTAGTGTACACCGAAGTATTTGTTTATATAATGGAAGAGTCATTAGTGTACACCGAAGTATTTGTTTACATAATGGAAGAGTCATTAGTGTACACCGAAGTATTTGTTTACATAATGGAAGAGTCATTAGTGTACACCGAAGTATTTGTTTATATAATGGAAGAGTCATTAGTGTACACCGAAGTATTTGTTTACATAATGGAAGAGACATTAGTGTACACCGAAGTATTTGTTTATATAATGGAAGAGTCATTAGTGTACACCGAAGTATTTGTTTATATAATGGAAGAGTCATTAGTGTATACCGAAGTATTTGTTTGTATAATGGAAGAGTCATTAGTGTATACCGAAGTATTTGTTTATATAATGGAAGAGTCATTAGTGTATACCGAAGTATTTGTTTATATAATGGAAGAGTCATTAGTGTGTACCGAAGTATTTGTTTATATAATGGAAGAGTCATTAGTGTATACCGAAGTATTTGTTTATATAATGGAAGAGTCATTAGTGTACACCGAAGTATTTGTTTATATAATGGAAGAGTCATTAGTGTATACCGAAGTATTTGTTTATATAATGGAAGAGTCATTAGTGTACACCGAAGTATTTGTTTACATAATGGAAGAGTCATATAGTGTGTATACCGAAGTATTTGTTTATATAATGGAAGAGTCATTAGTGTACACCGAAGTATTTGTTTATATAATGGAAGAGTCATTAGTGTACACCTAAGTATTTGTTTATATAATGGAAGAGTCATTAGTGTATACCGAAGTATTTGTTTATATAATGGAAGAGTCATTAGTGTACACCGAAGTATTTGTTTATATAATGGAAGAGTCATTAGTGTATACCGAAGTATTTGTTTATATAATGGAAGAGTCATTAGTGTATACCGAAGTATTTGTTTATATAATGGAAGAGTCATTAGTGTATACCGAAGTATTTGTTTACATAATGGAAGAGACATTAGTGTATACCGAAGTATTTGTTTATATAATGGAAGAGTCATTAGTGTATACCGAAGTATTTATTTACATAATGGAAGAGTCATTAGTGTATACCGAAGTATTTGTTTACATAATGGAAGAGTCATTAGTGTATACCGAAGTATTTGTTTATATAATGTAAAAGTCATTAGTGTATACCGAAGTATTTGTTTATATAATGGAAGAGTCATTAGTGTATACCGAAGTATTTATTTACATAATGGAAGAGTCATTAGTGTATACCGAAGTATTTGTTTACATAATGGAAGAGTCATTAGTGTATACCGAAGTATTTGTTTATATAATGTAAAAGTCATTAGTGTATACCGAAGTATTTGTTTATATAATGGAAGAGTCATTAGTGTATACCGAAGTATTTATTTACATAATGGAAGAGTCATTAGTGTATACCGAAGTATTTGTTTACATAATGGAAGAGTCATTAGTGTATACCGAAGTATTTGTTTACATAATGGAAGAGTCATTAGTGTATACCGAAGTATTTGTTTATATAATGGAGATATGCTATAGATATATGCACAATTAATACCATACCATAATTATGGTGGGATGTGTTATCAGCACTCTAGTGTCCCCCCCATTCTTTTTTCACCAAATATTCCAACCATCCAATCCAGCTAAAGGGATACATTCAATTCTCTGCAACAATGGGATGAATGTTAGACAGCTCTATCATATCTGGCATTCTCCTAACACCTCTACAAAGGTGCATACAAGTTGGAAATCTTCCAGATCAACAATTTATTGATGTGAATATCTTTCACAGTTTCTGATACAGATAAATCAATGTATTTCAAGCACTTTGACAGACTGATTATAGTTCTATTCCATACTGACATCAGATCACACACAATGACCCTGAGATAACAGGTCACACACACAATGACCCCGAGATAACAGGTCACACACAATGCCCGGAGATAACAGGTCACATACAATGACCCCAAGATAACAGGTCACACATAATGACCCCGATAACAGGTCACACACAATGACAACTACATCAGGTCACACACATTGACCACGATAACAGGTCACACACAATGATCCAGATAACAGGTCACACACAATGACCCCAAGATAACAGGTCACACATAATGACCCCGATAACAGGTCACACACAATGACCCCTACATCAGGTCACACACATTACGATAACAGGTCACACACAATGACCCCGCAAAATGTATGTGCATGCTGACAGGGAAATCTGTGTGGTGTGACAACAATGATGCGTAATGCAAGAGGTGTGACAACAATGACACAGAATGACCCCATGGTTCACTGTGCTGAGATAGCATGGTTCACTGTGCTGAAATAGCATGGTTCACTGTGCTGAGATAGCATGATTCACTGTGCTGAGATAGCATGGTTCACTGTGCTGGGATAGCATAGTTTACTGTCCTGGGATAGCAAGGTTCACTGTGCTGGGATAGCATGATTCACTGTGCTGGGATAGCATAGTTCACTGTGCTGGGATAGCATGGTTCATTGTGCTGGGATAGCATGGTTCACCGTGCTGGGATTGCATGGTTTACTGCGCTGGGATAGCATGATTCACTGTGCTGGGATAGCATAGTTCACTGTGCTGGGATAGCATGGTTCATTGTGCTGGGATAGCATGCTTCACTGTGCTGGGATTGCATGGTTCATTGTGCTGGGATAGCATGGTTCATTGTGCTGGGATAGCATGATTCATTGTGCTGAGATAGCATGATTCACTGTGCTGAGATAGCATGATTCACTGTGCTGAGATAGCATGGTTCATTGTGCTGGGATAGCATGATTCACTGTGCTGAGATAGCATGATTCACTGTGCTGAGATAGCATGGTTCATTGTGCTGAGATAGCATGATTCACTGTGCTGGGATAGCATGGTTCATTGTGCTGGGATAGCATGAATCACTGTGCTGGGATAGCATGGTTCATTGTGCTGGGATAGCATGATTCACTGTGCTGAGATAGCATGATTCATTGTGCTGAGATAGCATGATTCACTGTGCTGGGATAGCATGGTTTACTGCGCTGGGATAGCATGATTCACTGTGCTGGGATAGCATGGTTCATTGTGCTGGGATAGCATGATTCACTGTGCTGAGATAGCATGATTCATTGTGCTGAGATAGCATGATTCACTGTGCTGGGATAGCATGGTTTACTGCGCTGGGATAGCATGATTCATTGTGCTGGGATAGCATGGTTTACTGCGCTGGGATAGCATGATTCATTGTGCTGGGATAGCATGGTTCATTGTGCTGGGATAGCATGGTTTACTGTGCTGATAGCATGGTTCACTGTGCTGATTGCATGGTTCATTGTGCTGGGATAGCATGGTTTACTGTGCTGAGATAGCATGGTTCACTGTGCTGATTGCATGGTTCATTGTGCTGAAATAACATGATTCACTGTGCTGGGATAGCATGGTTCACTGTGCTGGGATAGCATGATTCACTGTGCTGGGATAGCATGGTTCACTGTGCTGGGATAGCATGGTTCACTGTGCTGGGATAGCATGGTTTACTGCACTGGGATAGCATGGTTCACCGTGCTGGGATAGCATGGTTTACTGCACTGGGATAGCATGATTCACTGTGCTGATAGCATGATTCAATGTGCTGATAGCATGGTTCATTGTGCTGAGATAGCATGGTTGGTCCACATGAATATTCGGTGATTCCTGTAGAAATGTTGTTCTCTATATATGCGACTCAAGCATTAAAACCTCCCAGGGTATAAATTCCATGTGCAGTATCAACATTTATTCCTCAAGATTAATTTAAACATGTTTTATAAAAGATGCCTAAATGACAATTGAGGTATGTTCTTGTGGCATGAGAGTCAGTTTGACACAATACAAGCAGAGACAATATAAACATTTACCCACAATTTATCAGTTGTTATTGATGGATGTTCCCCAGGAGTAAATCATATATACATACACACACCTGCTACTGAAACCTTCAACTAGCTAAACTATCTCAAACAGTGAAATTAATATACTATCCACTGAAAACCAGGGAGGGGGATGGAGTGCTTATAGTACTGACAATGAGGGATAGGGGGAAGGCGTGTTCATTACTGACACCCAGGGTGGGGGAGTGTTTATTACTGACACCCAGGGTGGGGTGAGTGTTTATTATTGACACCCGGAGTTGGGTTGTTTATTATTGACACCCAGAGTGGGGTTGTTTATTATTGACACCCAGAGTGGGGTTGTTTATTACTGACATCCAGGGTGGGGGTGTTTATTATTGACACCCAGGGTGGGGGGAGTGTTTATTATTGACACCCAGAGTGAGGGAGTGTTTATTATTGACACCCAGAGTGAGGGAGTGTTTATTATTGACACCCAGAGTGAGGGAGTGTTTATTATTGACACCCAGAGTGAGGGAGTGTTTATTATTGACACCCAGAGTGAGGGAGTGTTTATTATTGACACCCAGAGTGAGCGAGTGTTTATTATTGACACACAGGGTGGGGAGAGTGTTTATTATTGACACCCAGGGTGGGGCGAGTGTTTATTATTGACAGTCAGGGTGGGGCGAGTGTTTATTATTGACACCCAGAGTGAGGGAGTGTTTATTATTGACACACAGGGTGGGGCGAGTGTTTATTATTGACACCCAGGGTGGGGCGAGTGTATATTATTGACAGTCAGGGTGGGGGAGTGTTTATTATTGACACACAGGGGGGGGGAGTGTTTATTATTGACACCCAGGGTGGGGCGAGTGTTTATTATTGACAGTCAGGGTGGGGCGAGTGTTTATTATTGACAGTCAGGGTGGGGGAGTGTTTATTATTGACACCCAGGGTGGGGGGAGTGTTTATTATTGACACCCAGGGGGGGGGAGTGTTTATTATTGACACCCAGGGTGGGGGAGTGTTGTTTATTATTGACACCCAGGGTGGGGGGTGTTTATTATTGACACCCAGGGGGGGGGGGGTATTATTGACACCCAGGGTGGGGTGAGTGTTTATTATTGACACCCAGGGTGGGGGTGTTTATTACCGACACCCAGAGTGGGGTGAGTGTTTATTATTGACACCCAGGGTGGGGGTGTTTATTACCGACACCCAGAGTGGGGTGAGTGTTTATTACTGACACCCAGGGTGGGGTGAGTGTTTATTACTGACACCCGGGGTGTGGGGAGTGTTTATTATTGACACCCAGAGTGAGGGGAGTGTTTATTACTGACACCCAGGGTGGGGGAGTGTTTATTATTGACACCCAGGGTGGGGGAGTGTTTATTATTGACACCCAGAGTGAGGGGAGTGTTTATTACTGACACCCAGGGTGGGGGTGTTTATTATTGACACCCAGGGTGGGGGGGAGTGTTTATTACTGACACCCAGGGTGGGGGAGTGCTTATAACTGACACCCAGGGTGGGGGGGTGTTTATTATTGACACCCAGGGTGGGGGAGTGTTTATTATTGACACCCAGGGTGGGGGAGTGTTTATTACTGACACCCAGGGTGGGGGTGTTTATTATTGACACCCAGAGTGAGGAGGGTGTTTATTACCGACACCCAGGGTGGGGAGTGTTTATTATTGACACCCAGGGTGGGGGAGTGTTTATTATTGACACCCAGGGTGGGGGGTGTTTATTACTGACACCCAGGGTGGGGACAGTGTTTATTATTGACACCCAAAGTGAGGGAGTGTTTATTTTGAGCAAGCTTTTATATCACAGGAAGAAAGACATGCAAACGCTAACATTGCACAATTATTTTATAAAATGTTACCTTATTAAAGCGACACTACATCAGTGAAAACGCAAATGTCTGCAGAATGTAATTTGCTATTATATGGTATAATTTGTCCTCAAATATTTGCCTCAAAAACTGAGTATTTCAACAACAAAACAAACGTCGTATACGCGGTTTGTTGACATAGCAAAATAATGTAAATAGAGTCGACTTTCATGCGTAATACAATATGTGTATCCTGAATAACATGATTTATCGTACAGATTTACCGTTACATCTCACATTTGTGCCTAGGCATATTTATTTGTAGATTAATCTTAGTTAAATTATCTCTAAACAAAAGTATCGCGCGTTTAGTATTGACTCCAATGACAAACAAACGTCATTTCAGGAGCATGGATGACCGTTATATGAAATCCTACTTTCACTTTTGAAAGCTTGTAGACCACAAAAACAATATTAGTGTTCGAAAATATTCAGAAGAATTTGTAGTAGCAACGGTCTCGTGTTTTATAATATTTGTAGTCAACTAATAATCATACAATATAAATATTTGTATTTTGTCATTCAAAACCTTTTATTCCTATACAGCAATTCATTGCATAAAGATCATTTAAATGAAATGCATAAAGATCTGTTAAATAAATTAAACAAAGATCTGTTAAATGAAATGCATATAGATCTGCTAAATGAATTGCATAAAGATTTGTTAAATAAATAGCACAAAGATCTGTTAAATGAAATGCATATAGATCTGCTAAATGAATTGCATAAAGATTTGTTAAATAAATTGTATAAAGATCTGTTAGATGAAATGCATAAAGATCTGTTAAATGAATTGCATAAAGATTTGTTAAATAAATTGTATAAAGATCTGTTAGATGAAATGCATAAAGATCTGTTAAATAAATTGCATAAAGATTTGTTAAATAAATTGCATAAAAATCTGTTAAATGAAATACATAAAGATCTGTTAAATAAATTGCATAAAGATCTGTTAAATAAATTAAAAAAAGATCTGCTAAATAAATTGCATAAAAATCTGTTAAATGAAATGCATAAAGATCTGTTAAATGAAATACATCAAGATATGTTAAATAAATTGCATAAAGAAGATCTGCTAAATAAATTGCATAAAGATCTGTTAAATGAAATCAGATGATACGAAAATATTGATATTATATGATTATTAGTTTGCTGTAAGACACCAGGGTTATGATTAGGAATTATGTTGGGTGTTTAATCATAATACAATCATCTACAAGTTTTGAGAACTTTCCTATTTTGATAACCAGTGCTATAATTCTATACAGACTTACCTCCGACACTTCATTCCTGATGGAATCCATTGCCACGAGATGTGGCAATGTGGATTTAAGTGTCTTGCCTAAGAACTACACCACCGTCGTGGAAGTCGTGATAGCGCAGCGGATGCGCATTCGCTTCAGGTGTGAAAGGTCCGGAGTTCGAGCCCCGCTAGAGCTGTTATGATTGTGCCCTTAGGCAAGGCATTTAATTTTCATGTTGCCTCTTCTCTCCCTTGTGGCGATGGATTCCATTAGAAATGAGTGATTAATATAAGTTGTAAGAACTTGTTTGGCAATCAAGCAAAAATAAATTTGTATAAACTAAACACCACCGTGGTTCAGACAGGGCTCAAACTCGCAACATTTCGGTTACAAAGCGGATACCACACATCCTGTGAACAACAGGTGGTTACTTAAACGCGATTAAAATTGAAATAGTCTGAAAATGAGATTATTTACTTCTTAAAAAGGTTACGCTGGATAATATCACTGTATCCTTAGAGGGATTCACCGTATCCTTAGAGGGATTCACCGTATCCTTAGAGGGATTCACCGTATCCTTAGAGGGATTCACCGTATCCTTAGAGGGATTCACCGTATCCTTAGAGGGATTCACCGTATCCTTAGAGGGATTCACCGTATCCTTAGAGGGATTCACCGTATCCTTAGAGGGATTCACCGTATCCTTAGAGGGATTCACCGTATCCTTAGAGGGATTCACCGTATCCTTAGAGGGATTCACCGTATCCTTAGAGGGATTCACCGTATCCTTAGAGGGATTCACCGTATCCTTAGAGGGATTCACCGTATCCTTAGAGGGATTCACCGTATCCTTAGAGGGATTCACCGTATCCTTAGAGGGATTCACCGTATCCTTAGAGGGATTCACCGTATCCTTAGAGGGATTCACCGTATCCTTAGAGGGATTCACCGTATCCTTAGAGGGATTCACCGTATCCTTAGAGGGATTCACCGTATCCTTAGAGGGATTCACCGTATCCTTAGAGGGATTCACCGTATCCTTAGAGGATTCACCGTATCCTTAGAGGGATTCACCGTATCCTTAGAGGGATTCACCGTATCCTTAGAGGGATTCACCGTATCCTTAGAGGGATTCACCGTATCCTTAGAGGGATTCACCGTATCCTTAGAGGGATTCACCGTATCCTTAGAGGGATTCACCGTATCCTTAGAGGGATTCACTGTATCCTTAGAGGGATTCACTGTATCCTTAGAGGGATTCACTGTATCCTTAGAGGGATTCACTGTATCCTTAGCTTGTAAGGAAGAACTGATGATCCCTGAATTTAATAAAAAATGATGTACATAGATATATAATGATCAATTAGAACCCCAATCAGCACTGCCACATGTTATACCTTCAATAGACCTGTCTAATATTGATTTTAATTGGGACAAGCAATCAATGGTTCATTAACAATGATTAATGAAATCTTCTCCCATAAATAGATCAAAGTTTAGCATTGGTGAAAAAAATACATTCTTTATAGATTATCATTTCTTGTGTGGTTTATTCACATTATAACAGGAAACCTGGGAGGGGGAATACACTACTTGACTGGACACAGGGGGAATACACTACTTGACTGGACACAGGGGGAATACACTACTTGACTGGACACATGGGGAATACACTACTTGACTGGACAAAGGGGATGGGGAATACACTACTTGACTGGACAAAGGGGAGGGGAATACACTATTTGACTGGACACAGGGGGAATACACTACTTGACTGGACACAGGGGGAATACACTACTTGACTGGACAAAGGGGAGGGGGAATACACTACTTGACTGGTCAAAGGGGAGGGGAATACACTACTTGACTGGACACAGGGGGAATACACTACTTGACTGGACACAGGGGGAATACACTACTTGACTGGACAAAGGGGAGGTGGAATACACTACTTGACTGGACACAGGGGGAATACACTACTTGACTGGACACCTGGGAGGGGAATACACTACTTGACTGTACAAAGGGGGAATGGAATACACTACTTGACTGGACACCTGGGGAGGTGGAATACACTACTTGACTGGACACATGGGGAGGTGGAATACACTACTTGACTGGACACTTGGGGAGGGGGAACACACTACTTGACT